>MU225830.1:151847-185870 GCA_018584345.1 Thuja plicata | reverse complement strand
CATCCGCAGGTGAAATTTAATGTTGTGAATCTTGGCATTGTTAATGTTATTACTTTTCCTCACGTTTCATATTTGTGAAAATGTTTCTTGGCACTATCTTCTTTTTCAATTCCTATATTTGCAGCTTGTTAGATCATTAACTTAAGAATTACATGTCTTTGTTCAAAGTTTATTCTAACACTATTTTATATCTTATTCTTATTACAATGTTCTTTGTTGTGGGGCAGGAGGTCAATCTTCATTGTCTTCATTGTGGGGGACAATGAAGATTTCTCTGACAAATAGTAGGTCTTCTTTAGTATCTTATAATAACACGCTAAACTGATAAAGGTGTTATGGGCATTTAATCTACAATTACTAATAGATTAAGCATACTATTACTATGCTTAATGTTCTATTTAAATGCATTTAACACAAAAAACAAATTTACAAAATTGAACCAATGGCATGTTTACAACAAAGATGTGTTGAGGAGTTTGCTCCTTGTTTAATGTTAATTGTTCCTGCACAATCCACTCATACAACAGTGAAATGCTATGTGGAAGGGATGGTTGAAAGTTTCCCTTGAGGGAAGGGGGATTGTGAAAGACTTGTTATCATTGTATTGTGTATTTCCAATATGTTTGGATGTAGGGCAGACCAGGAGAATAAAGGATCACTCACTGATTGCATGATAACCCAGTTTTGAAGGGTCACTGGTTGAGGGGATAGTCAAGGTCTAGATGATTGGGCCATTGGAGGACCCTATTTATTTGTATTAATTTCTATTCAAATTGGATGCATGGATTTCTTGTGAATTATCGGCTGCTATGCATCCTGCAACTACATTTGTAAATCTGCATATACTTCTCTAGGGTTGTAAGCTACTTAGAGATCAAAATAGAGAAACTAAATCAGAATCATTCTTTGTCCTATTTCCTTTTAACAAAGTCTCAACTATCAATGATACAATCAATTTGATGCCCTAAGCTATCAATACAAATGACGCCTAACTAGAAGCTCACGGGCTGTCCATTTGATAACCACAGTCAACATTTCAAAAAAATGGATATCCTTGAGCACAAGAACCAATAACATCAAATAATGGAGTTAAAGCATGGGCTAGGGCACGACACTAGTAGAATGTGGTCATTTCAGTGACAACAATATATAATGGCATCATTAAACATATATGCCAGTAATATCAACAAATGTGAATCCAAATATTTGAAAACCAATGACATGTTTACAACAAAGGTCTAATAGAACTCCCAACAATTCTTAAACATACTTTTTTTGATATGATGAATTCTTAAACAATTAAGGTTGGAGTAGACATAGTTATCACACATTTTTTTTGTGTGGTATAAGGAAAATTTGGCTAGGTGAAATCTTCCTTCGTGCTAGCAGTCTACAGAATTAGACCTTTATTAACAATTGATCATATCAGATAACTAGTATGTTTAAGAATTGTTGGGAATGGTCCTTTGGCATATATTAAATAGAATATATAGAATTTTTAGCATATTATTATCATTCTATTTCTTTGTTGTAAACATGCCATTGGTTCAGTTTTGTAGCTTCACTGTTGTATGAGTGGATTGTGCATGAACAGTTAACATTAAACAAGGAGCAAACTCCTCAACACATCTTGGAAACTCCATTCACATTATATATAATCATTAGACAGTTACATTTTATGACTATGTAGAGGAACAATCACGACCAAAATGATCAAAACTACTTTCACCCTTGCACAAGATATTCCAAACTTCAAGTAAAATGAGCAATATGCTATATCAAATCATTCATATTCATAGTAACCATTCAAAGGATCATTTTGTCAATGAAACCTCTAACTGTACCCCTGTGGCAAAGAAAGGAAACTTAGTAAAACCAGTCTATGCCGCTGTTTGTGAGGGTACAGTCATTATAAGTGCCTCTCAAACCTCTCCAAACATGTAAGATTGTCTTTAAATACTTTATTGATCTCTTCTAAACATTAACCAAATCAAACCTACATTTGAATCCACACTTGTTAATAGTGTTCCTTGAGGTAAGGGGGATTGTGAAAGACTTGTTATCATTGTATTGTATATTTCCAATATGTTTGGATGCAGGGCAGACCAGAAGAATGAAGGATCACTCACTGATTGCATGATAACCCAGTTTTGAAGGGTCACTGGTTGAGGGGATAGTCAAGGTTCAAATGATTGGGCCATTGGAGGACCCTAGTTCTTTATATTAATTGCTATTCAAATTGGATGCATGGTTTTCTTTTGAATTATCGGCTGCTATGTACCCTGCAAATGGATCCATAAATCTGCATATACTTCTCTAGGGTTGTAAGCCACTTAGGGATCAAAATAGAGAAACTAAATAAAAATCATTCTTTGTCCTATTTCCTTTTAACAAAGTCTCAACTATCAATGATATAATACATTTGATGCCCTAAGCTATCTATACAAATGGCACCTAGCTAGAAGCTCACGGGCTATCCATTTGATAACCACAGTCAACATTTCAAAAAAATGGATATCCTTGAGCACAAGCACCAATAACATCAAATAATGGAGTTAAAGAATGGGCTAGGGCATGACACCAGTAGAATGTGGTCATTTCAGTGACAACAATATACAATGGTGTCATTAAACACATATGCCAGTAATATCAACAAACGTGAATCCAAACATTTGAATATAGTTAATTGATATCCTTGAGCACAAGCACCAATAACATCAAATAATAGAGCTAAAGCACTGGCTAGGGCACGACACCAGTAGAATGTGGTCATTTCAGAGAGAAACTCCCTCAACAATAAAATGAAATGCATTCGAATATGATGCCAGAGGCTCAAAAGATGAAGAAATCACATACCTTCTCTCGCGCTCAGTTGTCGCTCATTTTCTCTCGCTCTCCAATTGAAATGAAAATGATGAGGTTGTTTCACCTTTTTTTTTAATGTATACCCCGAATCTATCATAATTCCGATGGTCAATTAAACACCCATCAGAATACCGACATCATCGGGGCCTATTACAAAAAAAAACACCAAATTCATAAGTTAAAAGTTACCCGTCGGAAACTTCTGTCGAAATTTGGCCCCAAATGTTGTAGTGATAGCAACACTTATAATTGTAACCACCCTAATTTGGTCTACTTTGACCAGAGACCCTATTTGCCCAAAGTGTGATCATACCCCTAATTATGTCAAGACAATTCTTCAATTAATGGGCATAATTCATTTAAATCAAATTTAATCTCCTAAGTGATCTTATCACTAAATTGCATTAATTGCTTTAGCCAATTCAATAGAATCAAATTAATTAAATTAAAAACAAAAAAAAATACATTGCTAAGGTAATTAATTAAAATGAATTAATTTAAATCCTAATTACAACTCCTCACTTGCAAAAGGGAAAGTCAAATCCCTAGCCAATGAGAGTTAAATCACTTGGATCACCTCACATGGATCACCAAAGATTCAATCTCCACCTCTCTTCACAATTCAATCCTAACCTCTCATTCCTCAAATTCTTCTATAAATGGGATGAATTTTGAGCTCAATGGGCCCAAAATCTTAGAATTTTAATTGCATCCTTATGCTGCTCTAAAATTGTAGAATTCTTAATGCATTTTGATTGATAGCAATTACATCTTTTAATTGGAGCTCTAAAATGAACTTTGATTGAGCATTTAGCTTGCATTTTAGTTAAATATACTATTCTAGGCATGATTTTGTCACTGCTTTATGCATAATTTGAGGACAATTATAGCATATTTTACACTCTTCTTAGATAGGGAGCAATAAGTCAATTTTGGTTATTGATATGTGTTATAACTCTTATATTTCATGTTATTTCACTAATGCAATGATATATTGAAGTGTTGTGTTGCAGCTAGCAGATCCACAAAATACACACACATTTTTGGCACCCACCGTGGGGAAAATCCTCAGATTTCTCCTCATTTCTAATCATTTTTGGTTAATTTGGGTTCTCTGTTTTCAGGTTTAGAGTCGTCTTTAGTTGTCAAGACTTGCATGAAGGAAAGAGACTTGCATCCAGGAAATCATATCGCATCCAGGATTTCTAACATCGCATCTGGTATATCCTATATCACATCTGGTAAAAGCTCACATCCAGTAGATCATGTATCACATTTTGTGTAAAGCATAGCATTCAGAACTATTAATCACATACAGGAAATCTAGGCTCGCATCTTGGAAAGGCAGTCACATTTGGTTGATTTATTTGCAAATTTAAAAGTCTAACCAGTAATCTTTTGATGATGCATTTTTTTGTGTCTTGAGTAGCCTAAATTTTGATTGTAGATTGTTGTCAGAGCCTTTTTTCTCAAAGAGGTGGAAAGTAACTACTAACTTGTGGTTTGCAGGTTGCCAAACCTCTCAACTTTACCTCTATTTGTTCAAAGCTTTAAAACTAAATATATTTTCCATCACTTAGTAAATTGACCAGAGGATTATGCTCTTTTCCTTTAAGGAAAATCATAAACTCACAAGTCAATTAAAGATTTGAGAGGAATTTGGAGTAAATGGACAAAGAAAATTCACTTTTCTATAGTTGGATAGAAATTGAACAAGCAAATCACTAAATCCCGTGGGATAAATGAACAAGCACATTGTCTGATTTTTGGATGGAAATTGAAAAAGAAAAGAATTAAAATTGTGGGAAAAAGAACAAGCTCTCATTGTCTAATTTTGGAAAAGTAAATGAACAAGCAAATCACCTAATTTGGGGAAACTGAACAACACAAATTTGCTTTCATATGCTTTGTTCTTTCTTACAATAGGAACTTAAAAGTCAAACTTAAGCTTATTACTTAGTCTCACTAGAGGATTTTCTCTTCTTTTCAAGCGAAAAAATCAAAGACTCATCATGGGGGATTGAGTTTTGAGTGACGTAGTTTAAGGAAATGAACATGTTTGTTGTGTTTGTGGGAGAAAACAACATGGAATAGGAGAGTATGCTCTTCTTCTTTTGAAGAATAAAAAATCTAGACTCCTAAGATCACCAATCCTTTTCATTGCTTTCAAAAACATTAGAGGGCCTGCTGGCTAAGGAAAAAATCTCCTGGGATGATCCAAGTGAGGACAGGTTTACGCCAACCCTTCCAACTCACTATAATAAATATGCTTCCTTGTAGGCCAAAGCCTTGAAATACGTAGTTGGTTTTGTTCCTAGAATTTTGACATCATTCCTTGAACATGCTTGAGTGTGTGCAGAAAGGATCCACTTGAATCTTTCTTGCGAGACTACACACATTTGAGTACTCATAGGGATATACACCTTAATTTTGCCTTGTGCAATTCTATGGGGGATGATTGCAAATGGATGCCCACAATTACAAAACACTTGTAGTCAAAACAAAACTGGTTTATCTCTGAAAGGGTGATAATATTTGTGCAAGGAAAATAGTAATTGCCCCAAGATACTCATCATTTCATGCCCTCACTTGTGTTTGGAGTCATCTAATACAACATCATGACTAGAGCCATTGCATTCTTGGTGATGGTTGTATTCTAATTAGCATGTGAGTGTGTACTTGAGTCTACAAGCAAAGATTTTCATTCTATGCTTAGAATCTAGGGAATAAGGTGTTTGATCACCCTTAACAAAAGAACATTGCTTGATGTGTCCAAAAGGCTCACTAAGAAGATAAACTCCTAAAACAAGAAATAATTTTCATTCCCTGACATACATGTTGTTTACACCTCACTAGAAAGTCTCAGAAAAACTCTGTTGTTAGACAAAATTTCACATATTTTGAGACAGATTCACCAAAAACATGCAAAACCATCAGAGGGTCACTTTTGGTCATTCCTGGTTTGCATGAAGGAAACTTTCTCGCATTCTAAAAATCAAATCTCGCATCTAGTTAAGCATAATCTCGCATCTGGAAAATAAAACCTCGCATTTAGGGAGTCACATCTAGGATAGTGGACCCTTGCACACGTGTCTCTCAGAGAAATTGAGTACTTTTGGATACCCTTTTGGCTCTTTAGTCTGGTCCTGTTGCTCTTGTTGGTCCGCCTGTCACTGTTTCACAAATTTCTTAGAAGTCTACCTTGCATGTCCTTTTGGATTCTCACAATTGGTATCAAAACATGTGGTCTACTCATTTATCAACACATCTTGATTCCCAGCTCACTATTGTGTGTGTGATTTTATGCACCTATTGAGAATGACACGACACTTCAATAAGTCATTATATTAGTCAAATAACATAAAAAGCAAGGGTTTGACATTAATCACTAAAACTGACCTATTGCTTCCTATCTAAGAAGAGTTTGAAGAATGCAATAATATGCCCTCAAATTATGCATAAATCAGTGACAAAAACAACCTAGAATGGAAGATTCAAATGAAATTAATCTAATATGCTCAAGAAAAGTCCATTTTTAAGTCTAAGATGAAAGATTATAACAATACAAATGAGAAATAATCTAAAATTCAATAGAAATCCTAGCATCATAAGTTTACTCCTTTCAACTCTCCAAATATGGGTAGCATAAGGATGCTTTCAACTATTAAAATTCAGGGCCATTTGAGCTAAAAAACCATCCAATTTATAGAAGAAATGGAGGAAGGGGAGAAGACTCTAAAAGGGAAGCCATTAATGAGGGTGTAAGACTCATTAATGAGGAGTGTGGAAGAGAATGTGTAAGAGACATTAATGCTTCATTTATGAAAGCATTTATGAGGCATGGGTGAGGGTTTAAGAAGCATGGGTGAGGGTTTAAGGTCAAGCTTGAGAACTTTGACTTTTGAGGGAGGGTTGAATTCCTAATCACAAAATTAGGAATGTGACAAGCTTAGGGGTAGCTTATGATTAATATTAAGGCTTAAGATAGGTGATTAAGGAGATAGAGATGTGAGGAGAGAGAATGAGTGGGGGGATTAGCTAATTAGGGTTAATTAGCTAATTAAGAAGAATTAACATATAAGAAGGGATTGGGATGAGTTTGAACTCATAGTTGGGTAGTTGAGTTTGGTTAGCTAAGAGGGAATATTAATGAAATAAAATATGTAAATAATATATTCACTCAATAATAGAGATTTTAATTAATTATTTAAGTTGTTGATTGCTTTGTAATAATTAATCAAGACTATAGCCAATTATTTAGATTAATTGGGCTAGGGGATTGATTTTTGCAAGTGATGAGGTATAATTAGGATTTCATTTAATTCCTTTTGAATTAATTACCTTAGCCATGTATTTGATTGTTTTTATTGAATTGAATTGATTTTATTGGATTGGCTAAAGCAATTAATGTAAATTAGTGATTAAATCACTTAGTAAATTAAATTTGATTTCAAAAGAATTATGCCAATCGATTGAAGAGTTGTCTTGACATAATTGGGGGTATGATCACACTTAGGTAAAATAGGGTCTATAGTCAGAGTAGAATAAATTAGGGTGGTTACAACTATCAAGGCATTCTAACACTCTGACACTGGATTCATTCACTTCCAACAAGCACAAACAAACTTTTACTACTTGGACACACTTACTTGGGAAATTTGAGATTCTATTTGACACTATTAGAAAACCTTTGACAAAGTTGAGATTTAGCTTTCATGGTTAACACAAGACGTAACAAGTATCTTACTGATGAATCAGAGATACCTCCTAAATTACTACAATTTCAACAAGGAGAGACATGTCGTAATCCCTTAATCGATCAAGACTCACCTACAATGGACGCTCCTCATCAAGGATGGAGTAGAGATTTTGAAGACTACAAAAATTAACAAAACTAAAAAGACCAAGACAGTAGTAGCGAGGAAGAATAACATATCAATCATCCTTTGTTTGACTCAGATAGTAATGAAGACATACTCGAGGAAGAGTATAACAAACTCAAACAAAGTAGAAAACTCCAAAGAACATTGGAAAAGATCATTGGTGAAGACAAGGAGAAATACTTCTCACATATAGCATCTCTTGGGGTCAAACTCCCTAAATATTATGATGTTGAGAGACTAAAGGAGAAAGAGGTACCAACACCTATTTCTATTCTCACCAAACAATTAACCTTAATGCAATTCGAACTTGCAACACTCAAGCAAGAAAAGGTCAAACCAACAAAAAAATACTCTTTGGACCACATATGTCCATTTTCTTTTTACAAGAGTATCAACATGGTTCTATTTCCTCCCAACATGGCACGACCCAAATATGAAAAATACATGGGGGAAACTAATCCATGCGACCATGTGAGAGAGTTTTGTGCTCTAAGCATTGAGTACATGCATGAACCTACATATCTTATGAGGCTATTTCTGGGAAGTTTAGTTAGAAATGTTATGGATTGGTTCTCCAAACTCACACCAAGTGTGAAATACTTTAAAGAGTCAATCCAACATTTTTCTCAACATTACTCCTATAATATACAACATAACATAACCATGATGGATCTTTGTAACACAAAGAAATGAATCGGTGAATCCTTTACACACTTTTTACAAAGGTGGAGGATAATCTTTGCTAGGTACTCAAGAGCAATACCTGAATCAGAAAAGATGGAAATCTTTATTAACAACTTGGTACCCAAAATGAACTATGCTTTGCAAATGCAAGATTCACCAAGCTTTGATAGGATGATCAATAATGCCATCCGTGTTGAAGATGTTATGGTTAAGAAAGGAGAAATCACACTCCAAATTGATAACAAATCTACCAACTATAACAACAAACCTAAGTGGTGGAAACATAACAATAATGTTGTTAATGATGGAGTGGTAGACGCATCTAATGCTAATCCTAAACTAGTGGTATTCAATCTAATGAACAAATTACAAGTGAACAAAGAATCTAAGGTAACAACCACAATACCAAGATAAAACAATGAGAATAACAAGAGTAAACCATGGACTAGACCTCAAAGAACATTTACTCCATTGGGAAAACCTCTTGAGATAGTTTTAAAGATACTCTTGGATAACAAAGTCCTCACAATACCTGATTTGAAACCTTGGGAACTAGAAGTTAAACCAAGATGGTGGAATGACAAAGCCTATTGTGTCATAAAAACAAAGGACATAAGACTAATGAATTTTTTCAACTCAAACATGCTATACAAGACCTTATTGAAGGAGGCAAGATCAAAGTGGAAGGATATACCACTAACAAAGATCACACGGAATGTAACAAACCATTCCATAACTATGAAAAAGGGGAAGCTTCTAAAGGAAAGGGAAATGAAGTAAATTACACCTACTCCAATAATGATAATGTGATCAACATGTTGGACATTAAAAGTGAATTAATCAATGTGATCACTATTAAAGGTGCTAAAGACACATCAACACAATCAAACATAGTGACTCGAAGCCAAGCACAAGTCACGATCAAAGGAGCTAACTCCTCATCCAAGCAAGCGAAATCCTCAAAAGTACCTATTGTCACAATTTCCAAACCAGTAGTAACAAGACAAATAGTTACTATCCCATCTACAAAATATAACTTGGTAGACCAAGTGCAAATAACCTCAGCTCAAATTTCTATATTTGAGTTACTAAATATCTCTTCAGTACATAGGGAAGTTCTTGAAAAAGCCCTACATTCTGAAAATATTCCAAAATAAATTGATGTAGACAAATTCCAAGCAATGGTAAATCATATCTCAGCTCCAAATTACCTCTCTTTTTCAGAAGAAGATGGCAAGTCATTGACTCATCCACATAACCAACCCCTTCACATTGAAGTCTTGATTCACAAATCCCGTGTCAAACATGTATTGATAGATGGAGGTGTAGGGTTGAACATATGCACTCTCAATCTAATAAAAAAGTTGGGTCTTTCAAAACAAACCATTGATTCAAGAAGTAAGATAACTATCAAAGCTTACGATGAAGAAGAAAGATCATCCAAAGGACTCATTGTTCTACCAATCAGGATAGGACCAATTGAATGAAATGTGGTCTGTCAAGTTCTCGATCTACCATTGGCCTATAAAATTTTACTAGGGAGAATTTGGATACATGAAATACAAGCAGTGCCATCTACTTCCACCAATGGATAAAATTCCCACATAATGGGGTGGAAGTAACAATTCCTACAGATTTAAGCTATACTTGCAACAGTGTCAAAGAAGATAGTATGGTTCCTCATAATAAGGAAGTCCCAAAAGAATTTGTACCTGAAAATTATAAAGACATGGTGATGATATGCTTTGGAAAGACACTAAAACTTGAAGAAACCAGTATGGGAGAATACAAACTATACATGACCCCATCAGTGATAGAAATTCCCATGTATCCTAGATCTTATAGGAAACCTTCTTCATCTTTCACACCTAAAGCATCTAAGGAACAAGACATTCATAAAGAAATTGGTATGGTAAGAGCCTCTACTTCTCAAGAGGATTAAAAATAAGATAAAGCAGTCTTAACTTAGCTCTATAAAGGAGAACCAAAATAAAATGAGGTAAAACATGTGGAGATATCCCCAGAAAAGTATGGTAAAGGATATGAACTTCTCAAACAAATGGGATATAGAGGGAAGGGACCTTTAGGAGATAAAGGAAAATGACTTGTTGAACTTATACACATGAAATTCAGAAACACCAAAGACAAAACAAGATTAGGTTTCAATAACAATTCTGAAAACCCTACTTCTAGAGATGGTCCAATCTTTGATGAAGGAAGTGATGAAGAAGAAGAAGAAACAACATTAGATCTATGGACCTATGAGATATTATCATACATTGGTATAGAGTATCCTAAATATCAAGGAGAAAGATATGTACCTACTTTTGTAACACAACAAGAGCCTCATGTTCCTTTATTGCCACAAATTGATGTCCAAAGAGTAGAGGAAACAACAAAAGACTCTCCAAAAGTCCCACTGATAGAAGAAACTCCTGAAGAAATACCCGAACAATAAGATGTACATCCTAACTGAGGCTAGTTGGTCACAATTTCACATGTCCTAGATTTACCTCACTTTGATCTACAAGTGGCTAATAGGGTACATCAAGTAACTATTGCTGAGTTTCTAAATAGATATAATGATGAAATAATAGAATCAAGTGATTATGAATGGGATAACCTGTCTGATGCTACCATGGACATTGAGGTAGATGTGATTCACAAATTTGCATCTCTATTGGAGAGAGGAGAGAGTTCTAACACTTCCCCTAATGCTTTTTTCCCAGAATCAAATGAGATACCACTACCCAGGATTTTTGATGGAGATACTCATGTTTTACTAGGTCTAGAGGACATTCAAAGGATACAAGCTATGAGTTCCAATTTCATGAGAGAAGAAGAAGAAAGATCAACTGATGAGTTCTAGAGTTAGGTGTGTATATTACTAACAACAACCCTATTAATGGTGATTTGACTCTTAATGATCTAAACACTATAGAAACTAACTTAACAGAACATGTCTTGTCAGTTAATAGTCTTGATGTTGATGCGATGCTGTCCTTACCAAAATCTAAATCATTATCCTTGATAAACCTCGTCTTAGTTGATTGGACCAATTCAGATCCTACTCCTATCATGAACTTTCCCAATGAATACACTTTGGTCTATTATCTAAATGCTTTTGAACCTTATCCTTCTTCCACCAATGTAAGGAGCGTGAACATGATAGAGGAGGATATCAAGTTTCTTAGTCACAAATTGAAAAATAAAAAGAAGAAAAGAACTGATGGTGAAAACCACATTGTGGCAGTATTAGATTCTAAAAAAGTAAAAATAAAAGATGTATCTGATGGTGAAAACCTCTTAGAGGTGCCAAAAGATGAGATTCTTGATATCCTCCCTAAGCACTTTCAAGAAAGATCTTCAGTTTTGATAGAACTGACACAACCGATTAATTTGGGAACAACAGAAGCTCCTTAATTTGTTCACCTCGCACAATCTTTATCAGAAGAAGAAAAGATACATTTCATGGAATTTATCAAAGAGAAGAAGATCAAATTTGCATGGTCTTACACTGATATGCCTAGACTTGATCTTGAATTAATAATGCATCATTTATCTATAGCTCCTGGGATCAAACCCATGAAACAAAAACTAAGGAAGATGCATCCACATGTGGTATTACTAGTGAAAGCAGAGCTGGAAAAAGTATTGAAAGATGGATTCATAAGAGTCATCAATTATGTAGGGTGGATTTATAATGTGGTACCAGTTTCTAAAAAAGATAAATCTATTAGGATCTGATCAACAAAGTTTGTCCTAAAGATGATTTTCTGCTGCCAAAAAATGATATGATTATGGATCTCACAGCGGGATATCAGATGCATTCTCTTATGGATGCATTCTCAGGCTATAACCAAATTAAGATTGCTCCTGAGGACCAAGAAAAGACAACATTTACCACTAGTACATTTGAGGCCAAATTCCAACGACTATCTGTCAGAATTTCAATGCCTATTTGTCGATACTTAGACAACTATAACCATCATGGTTATTTCATTAGAAATTGCAATGGAAGTGGTAAATGTTGATATTCAAACACCGTATCCATCAGACCTTACCACATTAATATCCAATTTATTATAGCATTTCATATGGTATATCTATCAGAATATCGACGGTTTCTTGTCGGGATACTGTCATATGTGCAGTGATTGCACAACAGGAAACCCCGTTGAATATATTCCATAGCCATCGTAACTATCTATCAAAAATGCAATGTATCTATCATCACACCAATCAGAATGCTGACAGAAATCAAGTGACCCTTCGACAAGACAACCCGTCGAATGTATAACACTGCCATAGTAATTATCTGCCAAAAATGTAGTTTTTCTGACAGGAAACCCCGTCGACTGTATAGCACTGTCATCATAACTATCTGTCAAAAATATAGTCTATCTGTCAATTTTTTTGTTGGGATGTCAAAGGAAATGAAGTGACCCTTTGACAGGACAACCCGTCAAACATATAGCCTTGCCATCATAACTACCTGTCGCAAATGTAGTTTTTCCAACAGGACAACCCGTTTGATGTATAGCCATGTCATTGTAACAACCTATCAAAAATGTAGATGTTCCAATAGGAGTATCCATCGGATGTATCGCACTACCTTCAAAATAGTTGTAATTAGCATCAAAACTAAGACGACTTGGCACACTAAAGATAACAAAGCTCAAGAGAGCATCATAGAGGGTCTCCATCTTTGGTCCATATTACTGACAAAATGTTTTATATTTCATTAGCTCATTAAATGCGGGGATTATTTTCATGATAACATATTATTTAAGTTGACATTGCATGAATTTATTTAGTTTGCGCACTTGTAGAATAAAAGGACAATGATAAAGAAACATCTCCTCCTGTGGCCTACATTGCTCGGGCCATGGGAGGGGATGCTTCATTCTCACTGTCTACGTAATCTACAAGTGCACGAAGTAGATAAATTTGTGCAACATCAACTTAAATAGTGTATATTATACATGAAAATAGAATCTATTAAATTCTTTCAGATCCTTGCATTTGATGAGCTAACTAAATATAGAACATTTCCTCAATTGTACGGACCAAAGATGAAGACCAAATATTATGGTCTCTTGAGCTCTGCTATCTTTATTCCTAGCTACTGGGTAAGTTCTAAAAGACTTATACCTATCGATCATCGAGAATAATCATCGCCTTGCCTTTATGTACACTGCACAATATCCAATATATTAATAAAGATGAAGAGAAGGCAGAAAATATCAATGGATAAAAGAAACGAAAGATACAATAATATTATCTTGTTGTTCACCTTCTCATAATTGATCCCAGTCTAGCGAAAACCTTTTACACTTGTGTAGCTCATCAATACTAGAGGTTTGAAGGAATTTTATATGATCACTGGCACATTTCATGCATGGATGAGAAACAATATCCAAAGTTTCTAGATTCTGAGAAGAGGTATGAATGGAGGCCAAAGAAGGAATATTCGTGAAGTTTTTATAGACGTAGGTTACTGAATCATCATCTCTGCACTAGTACTCAATCTGGAAACCCTCGTCCTCACTTTTGTCCCACCTCAGCTCAGTAAAGAAGATATTCTCTAGAATTTTAGACATCTAGAAAATCTCCACAAATATCCCTTCTGGCCTCCACTGAATATATACATCTTCTCAGAATCTAAAAACTCTCGATCATTGATTCTCATCAATTTATGAATAAAATTGTGACAAAAAACTTAATCCCTAATTCAATCTTTGACAAATAAAATTGTGACAAAACACTTAAATAATATGGAAAGCTCACAATATTTGTTTACTCCACTCAATAAAGGATCTATCTATAAAAATACGATGACTTGCATGAACCAAACAATGTTCTCAAGAATTGGAAACAAATAACTTAACTATAGAAATAGTAGGTCAGTTCAACTTAAATGAAGATAATCCAGAACAATTGTTTCTTTCCAGAGAACCAAATTGACAACCGATTACTTCGAGTTTCATAAATTGAGAGAAATCTACAATCAACGTTTGGAAGGAGCAGTATTTCAACTTCAAATATTTGAGATTTTGAGCGTATATTTTCAAAATTTTTAACCCATAACAGTCACTAAGTCACAAAATTTGACGTTGTGGACATAGACCTATAAAATTTTCAATTACATTTTTTCAGTTTCTGCAATAATAAAATGTAGAGAACATGATACGAGGCTAGGAAATCCTAGACAAGACTCGGGAATTTCATTAAAATATAAATATGAAAGTTCCAAAGCAATGAGCGTCTAACAAGAAATAAGAGCATTGAGAAACCACTTCATTGGGATGAAACCACGTCTTATAATAATTTATTTTACCCCCTTTACCCTCACACACTCAATCCATTCCTTAATTTTTTCAGTGTTGCTCTTACTGCGAAAGGGAGAATCGAACCTAAAACTTGTAAGAGGTGCAAAATGTTGTTTTTTATTTGTTATTACAAACCCATTACAAGCATATATTTGAAGTATCAAAAGACAAACTTTAAACAACATTCAATATCACTCAAAATTGTCGAATGTGTAACCCATAGTATTAAATGCTCAAATGCTTGCAATCCATTGAATGTAATGGGATGAGGATGTAATCTATCAAGAGAAAAATATAGTTTGATAAAAATAAAATTGTATTAGATGATGTGAAAAAAAATCATCAACATCGTACATCACATTTTATATTAATTTTTATTAGAAATAGGAGTGATGAAAAGAAAACCACAAATTTTAACAGCTGAATACCAGATAGATTATATCATGGCTGAGCCTTTCAAAGCCAATCACAAAAGCAGTCCAGTGTCCCCATTTTAGAATGGGAATTTCATATCCCTAGCATTTTTCCAACAAAACATTTACCCTACATGAATATATATAGTTTGTATAAACTATGTCATCATAGATTTTTCATTTTGAATCACATTGGATGATCCATAATCAGGAAGAGAGTAAAATTGTAAAACCAGCTCCTTCCAAAATAGAAAGGCTCAAAGCATGGAATATAAGAAAATATTAAGAAAAAATTCAAATAAATTAACTAAGATTATTTCATAAACTTATCAATTTTCTAAAAACAAGTTCAAACAATTAAGTTACCTATATTTATTTATTTGAAATGATAAACAACTATTAAAAAATTACCTTTAACTATTTAAGAATGGCAATGAAAAACCAATATGTACAGACGATTTCATAATGAAATATATATGACAAAAGATTTGCATGACATTTATCCAATACATGAAGACATGATACACATAATAATGAAGCAAGATTGAAATTTTGAGAATTGAGGAAGGAAACCTTTTCATTAGGTAAGAATCTATAGCAAAAATTGAGGAAGGAAATCTATTCATTAGGTAACAAGCTATAGTCCCAAGGTATTGTTAAACTTGTTGGTTGGATGTCCAAAGGAAGATTTGTTCTGATGGTAGTGTTGAGAAGCACAAGGGAATTGATTATGATAGTTTTATTTTATGATTGGTAAGCTTTGGCATCTAGGTGATTCTTATTGTCTACTGTGACAACTATTGACCTTGAGATTGAGCAAACAGATGTGAAGAAAAATTTCATGGTGTTTTGGAGAATCGAACCTAAAACTTGTAACAGGTGCAAAATGGGATGCCATTTATTGTTACAGTGGGATCATATACATGTAGGTGAAACTATTGCAGTCCACACATTAGTTAATTGGGTCACTCCTTAAGGGCGTAGTTAAACTTAATATAAACAAAAGATGGTTCTAGTTGTCACACATTTAGCAACTCTAATGATAATTAAAAGATAATTAATTTAAATTTTCAATTAGTAATTAAATACAAATATGATCAAATGACAACTAAAAGATATTTAATATCAATTTCCAATTAATTACATCGAAGGCATTTATTATTTAAAAAAGAGGACTTGATTATTTCATCTAACCAATCTTGCAGAGAGAAGCAAGACCATTAGAACAACATAATGTGTTCATTCTTTCCATATAATTTTCTAACATTGAAGTTGACCTCCCCATGGACTTTAGAGGCTTTGAACTAGTGATGTACGGGATAATTTCCATGTCTATTCCCAACAAAATCTTCTCCATTGATTTTTCCCCTATGAAGACCACGAAGGAACTGGTTACATTTCATTCAACTTCCTATTGCTTATATTAAGTTTAGATTATTATCACATCTTTTAGCGTCAGATTTGATCACATTGTTCTATAAACAATGATTAAAAATAAAAATTAATTGTAATCATTGTCTGGAGTAATGCCAAAAGGCAAGCAAATTTTCTATCAGAATTGTATGAGGCGACACGACATGAACATAAACATCAAGTGAATAGGAGACATTGATTGAGGAAAAAATATTGAAATAAACATCAAGTTGTTGAAGGGACATGTTATTCTAATATGAAACCTTCCAACTGTACACATCTTGATGTAGATTGGAAAATGAAGTACTAAGGACAACATATGTAATTATCAAACAGAGGATATTGAATGTGAAGCATCATATTTCAAATGCTATGAAAGGTGTTGTATTGACCATCTAAGAAAGAAACATGTATTACAAAAGGAGAGATGACCACTGTAGCAGATTAGGGAGAGAAGGCCGTCAAGATAGTGATCAAATCAGATAGATACAATGAGCACATTCCTGCTAATTTTTTTAGCAAAGTTTACTTGTGAGTAAGGGGTAACCCAATGTTTCCAAAAATCATGTGGAGGACAATCAAAAGTACATTGATTTGTTACAGAATGAGATTTAAGTGACACATATTTAATAGAGGATACAATTGTTATGTATGAGATTGAATTTATAGAGTACATCTGTAGAAAACAATCAATGGAGTCAATTGTGATCACTACATTCATTATGAAACAATAAACACAAGGTGAGGTTATAAAGAGACATAACATGAAACTTCAAAATGCAATTAAGCTCATCATTATTGAAGACAATGGTCAAAATGGGTGAGATATCCAGTCATAGTTCAACATTAGGAGAATCAGAGATGTCTCACAAAACCTATCAACAACACTGTTTGCCTTCTTGGTTTTGTCCTACACCAAAATACAAATGCTACATTCTTCTTATGCTTGCACTTTCTTCAAACATGAGACAATTTCCTCATTGGTAGATTCCACAGATCTCCTTTTATCTCTTTATTTGTTCTCTCTTGTACTGGCAGCTTCAATCTTTACTTCAAAAAAACTACTAACATTCATAACTTTTTAGTTTAGCAGTAATAACAACATATTCAAGATGGGTTGGCTTAAACAATACACATTAACAACTGACTCCTAATCTAAAAGTCTTAAATAGTCAAAGTTGACTAAAGCTTAATTTGTTCCTTAGTGCGTGTTGTTTAAAGACAACCATCTAAAATAAACTTAACTTTAATGGCAACTGATTGAATGACCTAATCATCTAAAGACGTTGAAGTAGTTTTGAAAATTATTGAATACTAATGGCACTAAATCTCACCTTATATTGTATGGTTACAACCAAATTTGCTAAAAAAAATGATATATAAAACTCTAAACCAGATCTATATGCCCCCTTTCTTATTGGCCTAATCTCCTTGTTTGGACCCTTTTTTTATTGAACAATTGCTTCAATGACACTTTATTGGTCCTTCCTTCACTTTCTAAAAACAAAAATCTCCTCACTTTTCACAGACTTCTTCTCACTTTGACGAGGGTAGATGGAAATGGATACAAACAACATAGATAAACAAATATATGCACAAATCTCTTACCAAATTGTCTTATGTGCTACAACACTTACTCCTCATTAATCATTGATAAAATTCATTACAACATTCATCTTACATGATCAGGTATAACGTAAACACTCTTATTATATAAGCTATTACATGATGTTTCTTTATATAGATTGATATATCAAGTATTTAATATTTTTTTTCTTTTGTTCTTAATTAAAGATAGCAATTTTCTAAAATTTATAATATTGTACATATTTTATTTCTGAAAATGATTGTGTGTTCTTTTTTGCATTAATATTTCAGATCGCACTCTCTTATCCATCATCGGAATAAAAGAACTAAAAGAGGAAAAAAAAGATTCTTATGTCTTTTTATATTTATCTATTTTTACTCCAAGACTATTCCATTTATATTCTTTCAAACTCATAATATACAAGCTATTACGAGACATTTCTTTATGTAGATTAATATATCAAATATTTATTTATTTTTCTTTTATTCTTATCTATATTTTTATTTTACACGATTCAATTTATATTTTTTCATTTATTATGATTATTGAAGTGGGAGAAACTACACATTCTAAAATAGATTAGTTTTCTCACCTCTTTGTGAAGCCTTGCTTTGGCTAATGAAACATATAGAGCCCTGATAAGCATGAACAAAGTCCCCACAGAGGGTTGTACTCGTAAAATCTTCTTTATGAAGACTTTGGAAAACCATGTTTAGTTTGCATGCAATGAAGAAGATAAAGCAAAATTCAAGGCAACTATTTAACAAGTAAAAGAGCAAGAAATTAGAGAATACCCTCTGCAAGAAAACTAGTAGTTCCTGTAACCAAAGCCATGCAAAAATGTAGTTTTCCATTATTCAATAATCATGGTGGATGAAGCCGTTTGAACCAGATGGTGGTAATGAAATACCATCTACTAAAGGAATCTGAGTTTGAGATTGATGATTGATATATGAATGTTCAAAACGTTGAAGTGTACACAATAGATTTTTTATTTTTATTTTTATTTATTTTTCATAACAACATCTTAACTATCAATATTTCTAAATTTCAATATACTATACCGATCTCCAAAATTCACCAAACACTAACAACATCTTAACTATCAATATTTCTGAATTTCAATATACTATACTAATCTCCAAAGTCACCAAACACCCCCAAGTGACCTTGCTATTTATTTTTATTTAAAATTGAAAGTTATAAATTAGAACTTTCTAATGACTAGATATAGGGTTGTTTGTGTGTTTCTACAAGTATATTCGAAACTATACAATTCTATGAAGAGCACCAGTTAAAATGTTTGAAAAGAAGAAGAAGAAGAAGAAGAAGAAGAAGAAGAATTTCTTTAAATGCATGCCCTCGTGCTTTATCATTTAAAATGCTTTCTAGCATGTATTTCTAGATATGTCTCACAAAACCCGTCACTAGCACTACTTATCAACATTCAAAACTACAGTTCTTAAGAAAGGAAGAGCATGGTTTCATAAAGGAAAAATCTTCATATCAAATGGAAAAAAAATGATGTTATAAAGTGACGTGATATTCAGAAGGAAAGCTACAAGATATTTTCAACAAAGTTTGAATCCTTAAGCAACCATGTCAAAGAGCAGTGAAAGTATACAAAGTAAAGACTAATTATTTCAACATTTGTTTCATCATAGGAAGGTAGTAATCATATGACTCAAAATAAAAAGGCACATTATGATAAATTAAATATCATGGAATGGTGATCACAATAATTTTGGACAAAAGCTTTATATGGAGAAGGACAATGTGAAACATACTAGTCTGATTTTTTCTATCTTCTAAATTTATGATGAAATTGTTAAGGAAAATAATGAACACAGTACAAGAGTCTACCATTATCAAGTGTATCAAATTCATGAAGAAGCACATCAATTATAAGCATCATGAACAATAGATCATCCCAGGGACAGATATTCATTCAAAGACATTCACATCAAACAAAGCATGAAGCAAAAGTAATGCAGTGGACTAAAAGTATAAAAACATCAATTACTAATCCAAAAGTAATTTTGTAGCGATAAATATCATACTGTAGACACCTAAAAATGGACAGGCTTGTGATTTTACATTAAAAACACTAATTTTCATCTATTAATTAATGGTTTTTTAATCGTTAATTAATCATCTATTTTCTTCCAAATTCATTCCCCAAATCATCTAATCAAATTCCCAAAATTAATTAAATAATTAATTTTATTTAACTAATTAACCTTAATTGATTAATTACCATTAATTACTTAATTAAAGTCAATTTCCTATAGTTTAAATTCAAATATTTAAAATTACTAATTAAATTCTTCCAATTAAATTAATTTAATTTCATTCAATAAAACAATTCTAAATAAAAAAGAATTCAATTATCTCACATGTTGGAAACTTTAATTAAATAAATGAATTAAATATTAATTTATCTTCAAAGAGATAACTCCAATCAGATCACATGGGTTACTCCACCCATCTCTCCAGTCCACATGGGTAACTTCACCCACCTCTCCAGTACACATGGGTAACTCCACCCACCTCTTCAGTTCTAAAAGGTAACTCACAATTAGCTCTTCAGTCAACCAAACTCTATCTCCTCTTTACCAATTGAAGAGGTGGATTTTACTCATGGCTTCTCCAGTTCTCTTTGATCTCAACCGTTCATCTCCCTATCTCTGGGATTGATCTCAACCGTTCATTTCATCCCTAATATCTATATAATAAACCCTTCATAACCATTTGAAGGATCCAAGATTTCAAGCTCTCGTGCGCCATTACTATGTCAGTTTGGTTTTAGCATTCAAGCCATCTTGCAATCACTCACTAATTTCAATTAGCAAATTCTCGACACTACTCAATTCATAGATGTTGCCACACCAATACTGAGCATAAAAAATAGCATTTCGGAAGGAGTAGAGAGAGACAATAGAAGCTTCAAGCACTTTGGGGTTTGCATTCATTTGTTTTCCTTTCTTTTCTTGTACATTTTATTGGTTACGTTTCAAGTTATTTATTTTAGTAGTTCTTGTGTACTTGATTTATATCATTTGTAAAATCTTTGCTACTAACCCTTGCCTTTGGAAAGCTTGGGAACCATGAATCACGATTGAGGAGGCATACATTTTGGTGAACCCGACATGAAGAAAACAACCCAAATATCTCTTGCAGATGATAAACAAAATTGATCAGCCACGGCCGTACGATTGCAGACCTAAAATTTTGTATTTTTTTCGATATCTATGTTATTTCACAATTGCTAGAATTCTGCCGCACTTGACACAATTGTGTCACAATCGACTGGTTTAATACCACAATTGATTGTAGGTTTCTACATTTCTTTTCTGTTTCTATCATCTTCTGGGTCTCTGTCTTTTCTACATTCTACCACAATTGACCGACCGACACCACAATCAAAAGAATTGTACCGCAATTGACCAATCGAGACCATAATTGATTGTGCATTATCACAACTAAAAGTTCTTTTCTGCAATTGCTACTTTTGGGCCGCAATCGCCTGTTATTTACCATAATTGCCTATGCATCACCTCAATCGCTTGCAAAATTGCTCATCAAGGCCAAATTATTTATCTTGCTATCTGAAAATCTGATACTTTCTTTATTTTTCTGCAGGAAGACGAGTTCCCACGAATAGGAAGGGTAAGTTGTTGGTGAGTATCATTCATTATTTCAAAGTTACACATACTCTCACTTTGTAAAAATCCTTTTGATACTAACTTGTTTAAACAAAGCAAATTAAAAGGAATTCATTTGTCAATTTGGGTTTAAAAAGAACAGTGTTTGTCAAACATCTCACATCTCACATTTTAGATTTGGGCTTAAAATTGACGCGGGGACTAAAATTCAACAAGGCAAATAATTTCTTGATTTGGTGCATTAAAATTGAATAAGAAATCAACACCTACTTTTGGGCTTAAAACTAAACACTTGTGCTTGTATGGTGGTGTAGCTTAGTTCACATTTCAAACTTTTGGAGCTTAATCGATTTACCTTGTGTCTTGAGTTTTGGGTGCACTTGCACAATCTATTAGATTAGACACCTTTATACTTTTTAGAAAGGCATGTCCGGGGAATGTTCTTATTCCTCAAAGAATGACCTTAAACCGGTAATCCTTCTGATTGGTATATAAACAAGGTACAAACCAAAGTTTTGTCTTATCTAGCCAAGCTCAAGCAAGGTGTGTTGATGATAGTTTGGATTAGGTGAATATCCCTAAGGAGCTAGCATGGTCAACTAGGCTCTTAAGTGAGTCACACATGTACAAACCGATTGGATAGACGTCACAGACCCTTACTACAACCTTGTTAATCAGAGGCCAACCCGATTTACCTCCGAACATGTACCTTATTATAGTGCAAGGGGTTGCAAAATTCCCCCCCAAGATTCCCAACATATGTGTCCCACAATATTTATGTAGTGAAAGAGATCTTCACTCCACGACAACAATACCTAGAAATGGCAAAAACATGGGCACCCACATCGTGGACCTTTGTTTCCTAGTAGTGTGATAATTTCTATGTGAGCTAACGAACATTCAAGCATTGGGCCTATAACATTGTATTCTAAAGCCATTGACCTAGATTAATCTGACTGTTCATCGTTGAGACCTCGTGATAACCTTGCAACTTGAAAAAGTTGTAGAACATACACATTGTCAATCTTCATTCTTCAAAACAAAGTGTCTGTTGTGCTTGCTCTTTGATCAGTTTTTGAAAATGCAAAACAAACATCCAAACTATCAAAATGAGTCAAACATGTTAAAGTCTAGGGTTGTCAACATCAACTATCTTGCAAATCAGAAGCATTGTTCCTGAATATCAAAATTGTCAAATAGTGATACTTATCCTCTAGTCTTTTGAGACTGTTCTTTTACCGCGATTGCCCGCATTTTTTCACAATTGACAGAAGTCTACCATAGTTAACTTTTTTATTGTCGCAATCATCATGTTTATTACTACAATCGGTGATAAAGTACTACAATCGACCATTTACTTTACCGCAATCGGTGGAGTTGTACTGCAATTGACCAAAGATACATTATTCCTATTTTGACATGAAAAACCTTGAAAGAACTCTTCATTTGGTGTCCAAAACTAGTGTCTATCTCAGGAAAACATGAAGAACATTGTGTGAATCTCTAAACATTAAAGATCATCCCTTCTCTAAAAAGCATGATTATTGTCTAAAACATTGTTAGTTCGAAAGCTCAGACTCGAAATACCTTGATCCCATCATATCAAACATCATCATCTTTATCAAAGTGACTTTGTCCCAGGCAAAGGTCAATAAATCTTATCTTTTTACATCATCACCACTTTGAGATCAAGATATATCAAAATATGGCCATAGAATTACCCTTGTCCAAAACATAACTCAGAATTCCTTAGAAAGGATATTCTTCTTTGTTTGCTTTATATCACTTGTTTTAGTTACAAAATCTAGATCACACTATTTCTTAAACACCTCATGGAGGGCCTTACACAAGGTTAAAGGCTAGAACACAACCTGACGAGTCCTATATCAACAGATTCCCTGGTTGGGAAATAGAGAGAGAAGATGACCCTTTTATAAACACTAGTTCTACTTTGTTCATTGAACAACCCTGTGGGGCAACTCTTTTCCAAAATGTCACAGAAGAGGAACTAGAGGATATAGAGAAAGATGATTATTCCACACAAGTGGTTGATGTTGTTGTAGAGAGGAATCCTGAATGCTTCTTAGTTATGCTGATAAAGAAGGGAGTCAAACTCCCTGATGAATTCAGTGTATCGACCATATGGCCTAAAAACCCTCTTGTAGGTCAAAACACTACTCAATCTCCTCAAATACTGCCTGTTATCTCTCAAATCTTCCCACTATTGGTAATACCCACATTGACACAGACAATACCCAGTCAAACCAATGGCAAGAACTAGGCCAACACATCTTCCACTCAATGCATGACAGGATCGCAACTGAGTGCACCTATGGTCACTAGTATGCTCCCACCTTTAGTCACATGGCCGGGGCAATCAAGCTCTCATGCTATGCCTTCCATCCTACCAAACACCAACTATTCTAAAACTATGCCGCTGTTGCAGTCAATTCATACTAGTCTTGGGATCAGCACCTCATGCCCACATGGATCCATCTCTGTAGGTATGAATTAAGTCAATTCCCACCCAAGCCTACACCATTTCCCATTCTGACATCAATCCAACCTCCACAACAGCAACCCTAGCTTTAGTTGCCTCAAATCCAACCCCTGCAATAGTAACCCCAGCTTTAGTTGCCTCAAATCCAACCCTAGCAACAGAAACCCCAGCTTTAGTTTCCTCAAATCCAACCCTAGCAACAATAACCCCAGCTTCATTTGCCTCAAATCCAACCCCAGCAACAACAACCCCAGCTTTAGTTGCCTCAATTCCAACCCTAGCAACAACAACCCCAGCTTCAACCCCAACCTCAGTAGAGCAATATCAACCCCAACAGTATCAACCCCAGTTTCAAGCACAACAACATTCCCAATCCCAACAGCAAATGCATCAAAACCCACCATGCGCTACTCATGTGCCCCCATTTCAAAATCACTCGGTGGGAAATCAATATCAAGTCCCTAGGATAAAATCCTATGTTCCTACTCAAGGGACACAGAGGCGCAACCTCATACCCACTACAACAAAGAGGAATGTCATCACACATCAACCTCAATATCAAATGGACATGTTACTGCAACAAATGCAAACCCTTCAAACCCAAATGATGGATATACAAAATCAGGGGCAAACTAAATCCTACACCGCAGAGTATTTATACCCATACCCTTTGATCATTCTCTCCACATGTCTCCGTTCCCAAATCACTTCTCGGTACCAAAATTTGACAAATATAGGGGCAATACTAACCCTATTGAACATATCCAAGAGTTTTTTTCTAGTTGCGTCGAATTCACCCATGATGAAACATATTTAATGTGACTATTCCCACAAAGCTTATCTGAACCAGTAATGGAGTGGTTCTCACAATTACCTCATGGCATTCAGTCTTGGGGTGAACTGGCTAAAAAGTCCATAGCTCACTTCCATCATAACATTGAGCGCAAGGTCAACATCAAGGGCCTTTGCGATATCAAATAGAAGGATGGAGATTCTTTTGTGAAGTTCCTACAGAGATGGAGGAATATGGAAAACCGCACAATGTATGATGTGCCCGGACACGACCTAATAGTCATGTTCATTGACAATCTGATTCCAGACATGTCATTCACAATAGAATTGTAGTTAGCTCTGAACTTCACACAAATCATCGAACAAGGAGTTCATTGTGAGAAGAACTTAGTCAAATGAGGAATCCTTGCAGATCCAACACAAACAAATACAAACAAAAATGCAATGGACAAAGCTAAGTGGTGGAACAAAAACAAAAATGTCACCAATGATGGTGTCATTGATGTGAAGACAATCAACTATGTAAAACCCAAGGTGTCACTGCAAGGTGCACTTGTGGCCAACCAACAACCCACAGGTCCCACTCAACAAGCATACACCCAAAACCAACCTCCCCCTATCCAAGCGGCTATTGTGTCAAACAATCAACAAAAAACTCAATGCAGACCACAGTTTCAATTCTAGCAACAAGATTTCACACTATTAGGAGAGTCGATAGAATCATCTTTACATAAGTTGTTACAATCAAACACTATCACTTTCCCATAAATTAGGGAATTTGAACAAAATGCAAACAAACCAAGGTGGTATAATGCCAAAGACTTCTGTGAGTTTCATCGGGTGAAAGGGTACAAAACACCTAAGTGTTACCGATTGAAACACGCTATCCAAGATCTGATTGACACAGGGGTCATCGATGTGACAAATACCCAAGCCAAAGGCACAATAGATCACACTATCTTCAATGATACCTTTCATGATCACAATAAGGGAAAAGCCTCCGGGTCTGGTGAATAGACAAAACAAGTCAACTATACATATGCCAACAGTGATAATGTTATCAATTGCCTCAATCCTTCAGATAGCCACGTGGTTACGATCACTATCAAAGACCAAGGTAACAAATGTGCTATAACAACACGTCACGCCAGAGTCATCTTGCAAGGAGTACCATCCTCATCTATGATATCTGCCAATCCTAATGCAAACTCAGATCCACAGCCAAGCATAGTGGATCGACTAAAGCGCACACTTGCCTAGATCTCCATGTTTGTCCTATTACACATATCTCTGCAGCATAAACTAGCACTTGACCAAGCCTTTCAAAATGTAGCTATCCCAAGGGACATAACACCCAAGAGCTTCCAAATGATGGTTAACCATATAGCTACTAACAAACATGCCACATTCACAGACCATGATGTGCCACCGCATAAACCCCTGCATAATGATCCTTTGCACTTACTTGTCTAGGTCTACAAAAGTGCTATCTGTAGGGTCCTTGTTGATGGTGGAGTTGGGTTAACATCTATACTCTAAAGTTAATCAAGCAATTGGGCTATTCAGAATCAAGCATTGACGTCACGAGGAGTATAAATATCAGAGCTTATGATGAAGAGGAAAGGTCCTCTAAAGGTATTATAATTCTACCTGTCTGCATTGGTCCAGTGGTCAAGAACACCCCCTTCTAGATCCTAGATCTTGATTTGGGATACAACATGTTACTAGGGAGACCATGGATACATGAAATGTAATCCGTACCCTCGACATACCATCAATGCATCAAGTTCCCACACCAGGGAGAAGAAATAATCATAGAGGGAGATCCCCAACCTTTCCAATACTGTAACACGGTTCGAATCAGCACATACAACCAAGTACCTTTAAACTAAGATGCAAGTATACCCTCCTCTTCAGATTCAAATCCTAAGGATGTCACATGGAAAGCGGGCAAGATATCCATTACCAACAAGGGCTATGGTGAGTACATATATGAAGAGGCTTTCACCATCACACACATACCTCAGAGCCCAAGAACTTATGGCATGCCACAACCTATTCTTATAACAGAAACTCCATAGCCTGTTCTATTCAAATGTCCACCCACAACCTTTATCCGATGGGGAGACATAGCAGAAGAAAAGCCATTTGAACAAGATATCAGTACATGGTTATACCAAGACCCAAAAGAGACAATCTGACAAACCCTACCCCTGTCGAACTATTGTAATGGTTATACAATGTTACAAAGATTCAGGTATGATGGTACAACCGACATGGGGGAAAGACAACAAGGCTTAATGGAATTGTCTCTCCCACCAACCTAGAGAAATAAAAGAGGGTTAGGCTATGGGAAAAAAAGAACCAGCCCTATAATCCAAGACATCCAAGTTGATTAGGAACAAATAGCAGAGATGCACCGGGGGCACAACACATAACATGTCTTGATAAGAAACATACTGGTACAATTTTTTCCTGCCAAAGAGGGATCCTCTCAAACCCAAATGAACCTCAACATAGAAATCAATGATAACAAAGGAAGTGAGACATCTGACGAGCATTCTATCAAGACTGACTCCCATGAGTATGAGTGGAGATCCCTTTACGACTCTAAACCATCAATCCCAGATTATTCCCCTCAGTCAAACACTATCATAAACCTGGAAGACTTATTTGACCAACTATCCATTGTCAAACAACCCTGCATAGATAAGCATGTCTTTTATCATTCCTTAGGTGGTGCATCCACATCACAGTCCAGTTTTGTAGGAACCATATCTATAGTCCCTTTCAATCAACTAGAGTCACACAACCATGAAAGTATTTGTCTTGTACACCCAGAGCTAATAGAGTGGGATCAACAAGGACCGCCTGATTTAGATGTCTTTGAGAATGATGAGGCTATTGCTAATTTCATGGGACTTAGGGAAGCCATGCCATCAGGAGACAACAAGGAAGGCTTCTCCATTGACCTCAATAGAGTGGCATATTTCAGGGAGGAAGCTCCTCTTTCCAGTCCACAAAGGAAAAAAGAACATAAATTTGATAAAAAGCTAAAACAAGACATATCTTCTAGCAAAAACCTAATTGAGGTGCTAGAAGATGGAAAGAAGGAACTCCTCCCCTTGACAGAGGAGAAATTGGCATTACTAGCAAAAGAAATAGAGGAAGTCAATTTGGGAGATGACAAGAATCCAAAGAACATATATGTGGCAAAATCACTCACCCCAGAGGAGAGAGAATAGTTCATCAGTTTCTTCAAAGAAAGGATGATCAACTTTGCATGGTTGTACTCAGATATGCCAGGATTAGATCCAGAACTCATGCTACATCATCTCCCATTTCCTCCCAATGCCAAACCAGTCAAATAGAAGCTAAGGAAGATGCATCCCGATGTTGCATTGTTAGTGAAGGCAGAATTGAAGAAGCTCCTAGATGCTGAGTTCATAAGACCTATACCATACGCAGACTGGATATTGAACTTGGTACCAGTTACAAAGCACAGTGGTCAGATACAGATTTGCACAAACTTCAGAGATCTCAACATAGCTTTTCCCAAGGATGATTTTCCTTTACCTAACATTGACATGATAGTGGATCTAACCACTGGACATCAAATGCTATCACTCATGGATGGATTTTCATGGTATAATCAGATAAGGATCATGCTAGAAGACCAACATAAAATAGATTTCACATGTCCTTGGGGCACTTATTGTTGGAACGTCATGCCATTTGGTCTCAAAAATGTTGGCGCGACATATCAAAGGGCTATGACAACTATATTTCATGATCTCATCCACAAAACAATGGAAGACTATGTGGATGACATACTAGCCAAGCCAATGCTTTGCAAGGAAAATCTACAAGTATTTGGACCAATCTTTGATAGAATGCAGGAATACAAAGTCCGTTTAAACCCAAAGAAATGTGCATTTGGTGTCACAGCAGGAAAGCTACTGGGGTTCATAGTGTCACATAGAGGCATCAAAGTAGACCCAGAGAAAGTCAAAGAAATATTGGACATACCTCCACCATCAAACCTAAGGCAACTAAGAGGGTTACAAGGAAGGCTCCAATCAATCAGGTGCTTCATAGCTCAACTAGCAGACAAGTGCCACCCATTCCAACATCTACTGCACAAAGACATCAAATTAATATGGACAAAGCAATGCGAACAAGAATTCCAAATATTCAAGGACTACCTCCTCAAGTCTCCTATATTGGTGCCACCAGTCCAAGGTAGACCATTGCTTCTATATATCTCAGAAACAAAATCAACATTAGGTGTACTCTTGGCAGAACATGGAGATGCAGGTAAAGAAAGGGCCATCTACTATCTAAGAAAAACATTGGTAGGATATGAGCTCAATTATACGCCAATTTAAAATTCATGCCTCGCATATGTCTTCACTTCCCAGAAGCTGAGACATTATATGTTGAGTCACCAAACAAAGTTGATCGCACATATTGATCCTTTAAAGTACCTCCTCAGAAAAGCAACACTCATCAGACGACTTGCAAAATGGGTAATGATCTTAAGTGAGTTTGACATTGAGTACATAGACAGAAAGGCCATCAAAGGGCAAGTGACTGTGGACCAATTAGCAGAGGCACCTCTACAAGATCATCAACCTATCACTTCTGACTTCCCAGATGAATCCATTATGACACTACAACCAGTGATCGAGGTATGGCAACTATATTTTGATGGATCGTGAACAAACCATGGTGCGGGGGTAGGAATATTACTTGTCACTCCAGATAATGATACAATTCCAAAATGTTTTAGACTCAACTTCCCCTGCACAAACAACATAGCAGAATATGAAGCACTGTACATCAGTTTAAAGATAGCAATTCAATGGATAATCAAGAATATTAAGGTCTACAGAGATTCACAGTTGGTCATTAGCCAAGTCAACAATGATTATATGACCAAAGATGAGAAGCTAATACCATACAGTGAACAGATGGAAACATTACGCACCAAGTTCCATTACATCTTCTTTGAGAAAGTACTACAAGCTCAGAATAAAGCTATAGATGTGATGGCTACCATAGCATCATTGATCGATATGCTAGGGAACGAAACATGGTTCTAGTTTCTAGTAGAGAAACTCTTGGTTCCATCACATCAAGCATCTACCACAGAATCAACATGCATCCTTGTTGGTCCTGAAAACCCATGGTACCAAGATGTATACAACTACCTCCAAAATAGTGTCTTACCTCCCAACTTGTCTAGAAACCAGAGAAATTCCCTCATCCGCCAAGCCTCTGGGTATACCATTCTCTCAACTACTTTATATAGACGAAGTCTAGACAGAATGCTACTATGATGTATTTCTTCCACGGAATCCTAGAGAGCTTTGTATGAGGTACATGAAGGAATTTGTGGAACCCATGGAGGTGGCAATAGCTTAGCTAAGAAGATCATCCGCATGGGATACTATTGGCCCACAATAGAGATAGATGCACACAAACATGTACAAAGGTGTAGACAGTGTCAGATTCATGGAGACCTCATCCATGCGCCAACCCAAGAACTAAATCCTATCACATCACCTTACCATTTTCTATGTGGGGATTTGACCTAGTGGGAAAAATTACACCTTCTTCAGCAAATGGATACAAGTTCATAGCAGCAATAAAGTACTTCACTAAGTGGGTGGAAGCAATTTCCCTCACTTACATTACCAAAAATTAGATATTAATGTTCATACTTAACCACATCATCTGTCGATATGGGAACCCTTAAAACCATCCTGACAGATCATGGTATGCCTTTCCAAAACAAAGATGTCAAAGAGCTATGTGAACAGTTCCATATATAACAAGGTTTCTCTTCCTTTTATTATCCTCAAGGGAATGACCAAGCCCAAGCTACAAACAAAACAATTTTGAAGATCTTGAAGAAAACAGTGAATGAATCAGGATGATATTGGCACTTACAGCTTAGTCCTACATTATGGGCATATAGAACTAGTGTGAGAACACCTACATGAGCCACTCCTTTCTCCCTAATCTATGGATCAAAGGAGGTACTACCCCTCGAAGTGGAAATCCCATCCCTAAGGATATCTTTGAAGAACCTAATTACAGATGAAGACTACAAAGTGGCAAGGCTCATTGAACTGGAGTTACTAGATGAAAGAAGACAACATGCCTTTGACCACTTACAAGGCTATCAGAATCACCTTAGAAGGAACTATCATAAGAAGGTGAGGTCATGAAAAATCAAAAGAACCAAGCAGAGCGAGTCAAACCCAAAAAGTTCAAGCCTAACTGGCTAGGACCATGTCATTGTCAGCTCTACCTAGAGTGGGGCATTCATACTGGCGACACTAGAAGGAGATCATCTCCCTAGATACATCAAAAACATGCACCTCAAGAAGTTCTAACCTTGAGGTCTCTATGGTTAAGGCACCTATCTACATATCTAGAAAATACCAAAAAAAATTAGAAAATACAAAATGTTACCTTGGTGAAAACTGGAAAACAAGCACCTTGGCAACAACAAAAAGATCAAAAAAGTAAAAAGTAAAGAGAAACAAAATTGCTCTTAGTGAAAACCTTGCAAACAGGCACTACTGAGTAGGTACCTTGGTGAAAACTTGGCAAACAGGTGCCAAGTGTTCAAATCTAGCTTCACCATCAATGAACACCAAGATCAAAAGTTTGAGCACACTTCAAATGCAAGACTGACTACCCAAGCTATATCCAAGAGCACAAACCCCTATGAGCACCAAACACTTATCCATGGTCATTATTGGTCCACTAGACTAGGGGGCGATTCGAAATGTCCTAAAAAAATCCTAAAAATTAGAAAACTCATCAAAAATCCTAAAATGATAAAAAATGTTCTGAGAAAATCATTCTTCATAAAAAAAATAAAAAAAATTGCAAAATCCAAAGCAATAAAGCCAACTTGGTTATCAAGAGAGCAAAGGGTGATCATGCCTAGTCAATCAATGTCACAATCATGAGCTCTGTGAATCAGTATTGGGCTCATCTGACACAACTTTATCAAATCTATCAAATCAATCGGCAAGCAACTGGTGACCAAGCTAATCTATCAAATGTCACAATCATGAGCTTTGCAAACCAGCATGGGGCCCATCTGACATAGCTTGATCAGCTGCCAACACAATCACAATCAATCAATCAAATCATATCAATCTTCTTACACAGTGATGGATACGCTCAAACCAAACAGGTCAGGCTTATATGAGTAATCTATTACTGAAACCAGACACACTCAAGCAATCAAGCCAATCAAGCCTATCCAAAGAGTCGAGCCAGTCAAGAGAATCCAACTACATCAAGGAACCATCCAAAATTTTTGACTAGGTCAGCCAAGTCAGTCAGATGTCTGTCTATATTTCACAGTTATGTTCTTACGCTACTCTAGGATCCACCATGTGAGGAGAGTAGCTATGATAGATCATGACTTATTTTCTTTGATTGTTGTCTATTGAATGTTCACTTCAATTTTAGGGCCATGATGATTTAGGATAAATGCGGTAGGCGCTGTCACTTATCTGGCAGTCGCACAGTTCCACGATCTGAGCTTAACCCTGGGAAAGAATTGGACATTCCTTCTCTTTTATTTGCTTGTTTCATTTATAGAATCAAGAGCTCATGATGCTATCTAGATGGACTCTGGGTGCGTAGGAGTTCTATCTTGGTTTCTATGGTCTTTTATTTTTTGCAATCAAGAGCTCTCGATGCTATCCAGATGGACTTTAGGGGCATAGGAGTTCTATCTTGTTTTCTTAGGTCTTTTTCTTTACGGAATCAAGAGCTTGCAGTGTTATATAGATGGACTCTGGGTGCATAGGAGTTCTATCTTGGTTTCCTTTTTTTTAGTTAATTAAAAGGGCAAAGTGGTATCCAAATGGTCAATATCTGGGTGCTTTTGGCTCTCTTTCTTTTCAAACAGGAAACAAAGATGAACCCAGATGGTTAATATTTGGGCACGCTAAGTTCTCTTTCTATTCAATCTCTCTAATCCTTCTTCTTATCAAGAGGTCATGGTGGTATTCATGTGGTATGTGATCTGGATGCATTAGATGCTCTTCAGAATTTCAAATAAAAAATAAAAAAGATGCAATGATAACAAATATTGGAAATAGGGGCAGCGACTTGGGACACTCATCCTTTCTATCACTTCATATCTATAAAAAAATCAAATTTTCCTTTCTATCATTCCATATCTATCAATCAATCTTAGAGATCACATTTCAAACTAACTTCCTTCTAACTAACACATGCATTACTCAAAATTTTTGTGCATGGTAGATTGCATAAGAAAAATCCAAAACATGTGCATAGTAGATCATATAATCAATACATCCATCATCAATAACATCATAACTAACATACGAATGCATTCATCATCATCATATAGTGATTCATATTTTTAACAAATTAATGCTCATCTGACGCATTTTCTATGCTTAATTTGTTGAGGGGGCATATAGTCCACTTGCTATCACTGGGGCAAGCTAGGGCAGGATCAAATCTGAAAATTCTTTGACACACTGTGACAAGTCACATCGCATCAAAGAGGGGCAAATGTAGACACCTAAAAATGGATAGGCTTGTGATTTTACTATTCAAGCTTAGAATTGTCACCCTACCTCAGGCATTAGGGCTACATGACAATTCCATCCTCATAATGGAAACTTCCTCTAGCTGTGGGTGAACTATGGATGAGGAAGAGTCTCCAGATTCTAGGCCGATTCCTATTTGATTTGGGATATCACCTCCTGATTTGAAACTTGATGGGGAAAAGGGAAAAAGGATTAAAAATGAAAGGGAAAATGGGGTGATACACCAAGAATGTACTCAGACTTTTGATGGAAAGATAAAACAGTAACTCC
>MU225830.1:127470-142363 GCA_018584345.1 Thuja plicata | reverse complement strand
TTAATTTAATTTCATTCAATAAAGCAATTCTAAATAAAAAAGAATTCATTTATCTCACATGTTGAAAACTTTAATTAAATAAATGAATTAAATATTCATTTATCTTCAAAGAGATAACTCCAATCAGATCACATGGGTTAGTCCACCCATCTCTCTAGTCCACATCAGTAACTTCACCCACCTCTCCAGTCCACAAGGGTAACTCTACCCACCTCTTCAGTTCTAAAAGGTAACTCACAATTAGCTCTTCAGTCAACCAAACTCTATCTCCTCTTTACCAATTGAAGAGGTGGAGTTTAATCATGGCTTCTCCAGTTCCCTTTGACCTCAACCATTCATCTCCCTATCTCTAGGATTTATCTCAACCATTCATTTCATCCCCAATTCCTATATAATAAACCCTTCATAACCATTTGAAGGATCCAGGATTTTAAGTTCTCGTGCGCCATTACTATGTCAGTTTGGTTCTAGCATTCAAGCCATCTTGTGATCACCCACCGATTTCAATTAGCAAATTCTCGACACTTCTCAAGTCATAAATGCTGCCACACCAATACTGAGCATCAAAAACAACATTTTGGAAGGAGTAGAGAGAGACAATAGAAGCTTCAAGCACTTTGGGGTTTGCATTCATTTGTTTTCCTTTCTTTGCTTGTACATTTTATTGGTTACGTTTCAAGTTATTCATTTTAGTAGTTCTTGTGTACTTTATTTATATCATTTGTAAAATCTTTGCTACTAACCCTCTCCTTTGGCAAGCTTGGGAACCATGAATCATGATTGAGGAGGCGTACACATACCAACAATCATGAATCATATTCAATGAAGAGCTACAACTATAAGGGAGGTAATGGACATTCAGATCACCAGTATCAAAACCTTCCAATTTAGTAAAATAGATTTAAAACAACTATCGTATGAATGTTTCACAAGAGAAATATTCAAGGGGTTCATTTTATTGAGAAAAAAGAGTTACTCTACAGAGTTACTATGTAATGAAATCCACAGTTTACAAAAAGCACTGGTTTCAAATTCAAGCAAAGAATTATTTTCAAACCAGAGACATTATAGTGTCAAAGCATGTGCATACATGAAAGAGGTCATTTTTCATGGGGCAAACTATAGTTTTGAGAAAGATCTTGTGATAGATAGCTCTTTCTTTCATTTCAAATTGTTTCTTTAAGGAGGATGTTTTATAGATCAGGATGGAATTGGGAAATACTGAAATCTAATTTTTTCAGTATTTTGTATGTCTCAGTAAACTGCATTTTTGAAGGTCTTCGGGGCATTTTTGGGCAGATCTTCGCCAAAGAAGTAGTACCAATACTTCCCAAATTTGGGTCTACAAATTTTGATTATCTTTCCAATGAAGTAAACGGTTCGCAAATCAGACCTAGGACTAGAAAGTTATGCCTTCCCCAAGTAGGCCTAAATTTTTATATAGTTTTTTTGAAATTTTTGGTAGTTTTAATTTAATTTGATTTGTAATAAACATTATGGTGACTCTTCATTTCATTTCCAAGGTATTCTAGTGACCCTTGGGATCCATCATATTTGTATAAAATCAAATTTTGAATAGAATGGATCATTTTTTGGCTTGCAATTCTGTTGTTAGTCTTCTAGTTTTTATATTGAAATTGACAATACCGCAGGTATCACACGAGGTATTGTAATCTGATTCATAATTTAGATCAGTGGTATCAAGTTGGGAACACTCCTTTATGCCAATTTACACAAGGTCCTTCTACCAAAGATTAGGACTAGATACACAAGATTTGTCACAATATCCACCTTTGAGGCGCACATAATCAAAGATGTCAGACAATAAAATTAAGCAGTTGGTGGAAGAGGATTTAAATAAAAAACAAGAGGAGATAATGAGTCAATTTTCACTCCTACAGAATCAACAACCCTCTGAATCAAGAACAATGTTTCATGGAAATACCCCTTCAAAGTGCAGGTAAATTTTGACATCCCAAATTTTGAAGGAAAAGTTGATGCTGAAGCTGTTGATAACTGGATATCAAAATTGGATAGATACTTTTCTATAAATAATTTCTCAGATGCAAAAATAATAATGTTTTCTCTCCTCAAAGCTGAAACCCATGTGAAATGTTCCTGGGAAGCCAAATTAGCAAATAAAGAATGGGAATTATCTGATGAAAATGGCTTGGAAATATCTCTTGATAACAAGCCCACATGGGGAGAATTTGTGGAATACATAAAAGAAGCATACTTTCCTGAGGATGTATATGAAAAAAATACATAGAATGGCAGTTGCTTCGACAAAAGAGGGATCAATCTATGCAAGATTACATGAACACATTCCATTCACTTTCAGCAAAACTTGGTATTCAAGATTCAGAGAAGCATAGAATTCTGAAATAACATAGTGGACTTCACATGTATATTCAAACATAGATGGAATTTTTGAATATTGAGACATTGGAAAATGCCTATAAATATGCTACAAAAATTGAAGATAAATTCAAGTAGAAAGGGAAGGGGGACTACTTTGCAAATAATAAGCCAAAGGTTGAAGGTGACAATAAATCTGTAGGAAAATAGGTGACCAAGGAACCTCACTCAAACTTAGCTAAGAACACATGGCGGGTTGCAAAAAAGACACAACCAAATACAGGCATGTGGTGTGAGATGCATAAGTCCCCAACCCATAATACAAAGGATTGTCTAAGTATCAATAATCTCATGACAGAAATATGAGGAGAGGAAGCTGAATCTGAATCATCACCAATAGATCCTTCCAAGCAAAAGGAGAACAATTATATCATAGAAGAAGACCCATATGCCATAGTTGCAACTGCTAAAGTAATGCATCATGAAGATGAAGAGAGAATTTTTCATTCACAGATGTGGGTTGATGGAAAGCCTCTACATTTTATTGTTGATAGTGGGAGCCAAAAGAATTTGATGTCTAGGGAGACAGTCAAAAGATTGAATTTAAAAGTGACAAGACAACCACAACCATACTCTATGGAATGGGTAAATGAGGGACAAGATATTCAAATAAATCAATAGTTTCATCTTCCATATTCAATCAAGCCTTTCAAGGATGAAGCGGTATGTGATGTAGCACCGCTAGATGTATGTGATGTCTTGTTGGGGAAACCTTACATGTATCAGAGGCATGGAGTGTATGAATCTAGACCACACAATGTTATAATCAAGCTTGGTGGGAAGAGGTTTCGAATACCAGAGGTATGTCCAACACAAACTGCTTCTCTAATTAGTGCTAAACAATGTAAATGTCTGATTGCTCAAACTGGAGCTTTTGTTCTTCTCATGGTTTGCCTTGAACAAACAAAGTCAGTTGTCCTTAATACACATGCTAAGGTAGCCATAACAACAAATCAAAAAAATCAGATGGATAAAATTTTGAATTAATATCATAGTGTGTTTAAATAACCGATGGGAGTTCCAACACACTATCTAGTCAAGCACTCTATTGATTTAATCCCAGGCACACCACTACCACATGAGCCAATATATAGAAGGTCAGTTTTGGAAAATGATGAAATCAAGAGACAAATTCAAGAGTTGATTCAGAAAGGACATATTCATCCAAGTGCTTCACCCTGTGGTAGTCCAATTATCCTTGCTAAAAATAAATATGGGACATGGAGACTTTGTATTGATTATAGAGCCATTGAACAAAACTAGTGTGAAAAATAGATATCCAATCCCTTGAATTGATGATTTGTTGGACCAACTTAGGGGAGTTAAGTTCTTTACAAAAATTGACTTGAAATCTGGATATCACCGAGTACCAATTAATCTAGCAGATGTGTGGAAGATTGCATTTAAATCTAAGGAAGGTTTGTTTGAATGGTTGGTTATGCCTTTTGGCCCAACAAATGCCCCAACAACATTTATGAGGCTGATGAATGATGTTTTTAGACCATTCATTTATTCTTTTGTGGTTGTTTATTTGGATGACATATTCATCTTTAGCAAGACTTGGTCTCAGCATTTGCAACATGTTGAACAAGTGCTTTCAAGTCTACAAAAACATAAACTTTATGCCAACATTGAGAAGTACTCTTTTGGTATGCAGAGTATTCAATACTTAGGGTATATCATTGATACTAAGGGTATTCATGTTGACCTAGTAAAGATTCAAATAATCAAAGATTGGCCATCTCCTAAAAATTTCACAGAGCTTCGTAGCTTCTTGGGCTTAGCCAACTTCTATCATAGATTTGTTTTTGGTTTCTCACATATATCATGGCCTCTCAATCAATCACTAAGGTGTGGAGCACAAGCAAAATTTCAGTGGACAGAGGCAAAGCAACAAATATTTGAAGAGTTAGAGAAAAGATTATGTTAAGCACCAATACTGGTTCTCCCAAATCTACAACAATCATTTGAGATAGAAATTGATGCATCTGATTATGTTCTTGGTGCGGTACTGACACAACATGGTCATCCTATTTCCTATCATAGTGAAACTTTTCCTGATACAGTACATAGGTACCCCACCTATGACAAGGAGTTGTATGCTATTGTTCAGGCCTGCAAACAATGGAAACATTATATACTAGGAAAGGAAACTATTATACATACAGACCATAAACCTCTTCAATTCTTGCAAACACAAGGGAAGTTGTAGAATGACAGACATCAAAGGTGGTTAGCTTATCTAAAACAATTTCACCTCAACATTCGTCATAAAAAGGAAGCAGTAACAAAGTGGCAGATTGTTTGAGTAGGCCTCCAATTGTAGGTTTGACAATGGTGCTGGATTCATGTGGTCATCAATCATCTACATGGGAACAACTATATGGTATTGACCCTAATTTTTCTAACATTTATAGTAATTTGGTAGAAGAAAAGTGTGTCTCTGATTTTCACTTGCAGGATGGGTTGCTCTGCCATGTTGGTCATATATGTGTACCCACTAAGGAATGAAAGAAAATGATATGGGAAGCTCAGTACAGCCATGTTGTAGGATATTTTGGTATTGGTAAGACTATTGTTATCCTTCAAAAGCATTTCTATTGGCTAAAAATGAAGCAGGATATAATTTCATATATACAAGCTTGTGCAGCCTGTGCAATTGCAAAGCCCACAAACCGTAAGTTAGGTCTATACTTACCATTACCTATTACTGATAAGCCCTGGCAGTCTGTTTCAATGGAATTTATGTCTGGGCTTCCAACTACCAGGTGGGGGAATGATTGTGTGTATGTTGTGGTAGATAGGTTTTCTAAAATGGCTATCATGGTAACATGTAAAAAGATGATTTCTGCAGAAGAGACTGCCAAGTTATTTTTTGAAAATGTTTGGGTTCATTTTGGTTTGCCCAAAAGCATTATTTCTGATAGGGATAGCAGGTTCATCAGCAAATTTTGGTCTGCACTATGGGCTAAAATGGACACAAAGTTGACAAAGTCCATAGAATTCCATCCCCAAACAGATAGGCAGACATAAGTGGTGAATCGAATGATCATTTATATCCTACAGATGTATCATTAAAAACATCCTCACACATGGGATGAAAGATTACCCTATGTGCAACACAGTTACAACCGTGCACTCCATAGTACTACAGGGCATAGTCCATTTGAGGTTTGTCTTGGGTATCAACCATTGGCACTTATGGATGTAGCACTGCCAGTTTTGCAATCTGATACTTTATTGAATACTGACAAGGAGGTAGATAAAGTAGAAAAATTCATTGATAAAATTAGACACCTACAACAACAAGTTCATGAGATTTTGGAGCAGAGTAATTAGAAGTATAAGGAAAGGCATGATAAACATAGAAATCCTCATCACTTTGAGGTTGGTGACAAGGTATGGTTACATCTTCAAAAAGAGAACCTTCACGGACCAAATAGGAAGCTTTGTTCTCTTTGTTATGGCTTGTATACTATTGTGAATCAAGTAGGTGAGAATACTTTTGAACTTAATTTGCCATCCTTCTTGGGCCTGCATCCAGTTTTCAATGTGGAATTGTTGAGACCCTATTTTCCTCCTTTGTTGGACATTTCCCAAGATACTAAACACATTCAAGCTATAGAATTATGTACTACTATTCCAGTCTAGTGTGACCATGTTACTGAAGTCATTTAAAAGACTTTGAGAAATCAGAACATTCCTCTTTATCAGGTGGTTCGAGCTAGTCAGCATCCTCATCAAGGCAAGTGGTTAACTAAGGAACAAATTGAAGCACAATTTCCTAATTTGTTGCAGTAGGTTAGTGCAATGGGTCCCATTTCCTCTCAAGGGGGAGGAATGATTAGGATGGAATTGGGAAATACTGAAATCTAATTTTTTCAGTATTTTGTATGTCTTGGTAAACTACATTTTTGAAGGTCTTCAGGGCATTTCTGGGCAGATCTTTGCAAAGAAGTAGTACCGAAGGTAGACTTCCCAAATTTGGGTCTACAAATTTTGATTATCTTTCTAACAAATTAAATGGTTCACAAATCATACGTAGGACTAGAAAGTTACGCCTTCTCCAAGTAGGCCTAAATTTTTATATAGTTTTTTTAAATTTTTGGTAGTTTTAATAAGTTTATTTGTAATCAACATTATGGTGACTCTTCATTTCATTTCCAAGGTATTCTAGTGACCCTTGGGATCCATGATATTTGTATAAACTCAAATTTCAAATATAATGGATCACTTATTGGCTTGCAATTCTGTTGTTAGTCTTCTAGTTTTTATATTGAAATTGACAATACCACAGGTATCACACCAGGTATTGTAATCTGATTCATAATTCAGATCAGTTATTGTTTTAAGTGCATTGAAATAGTCATAGGACAATAAGAATAAACCAATGAAAAAAATATACATCATAGGAGAATAAATCATGTGGTTGTAGCAATAGCAATAGCAATAGAGAATACATCAGTTGATGAGTGAAAATGCAGCGTGACAAGATATCAACAATAAAGAAATCGATATTTCTGAGAAGATGAAACCAAAAGTGCAGCCAATAATGTTCACTTGAGAATATTACAATAGCGAATAGTGTCATTGATACAGGGTGATTGTAAGCATCAAGTCAACCATATGATCAATGCTCAATTTCATAAAGGACTAAAACTTCATAAAAATGACATTTTCAGGGTCCAAACTCCTAGATAAGGTCATAATTAGGTCTAGTAACTTCCCATAAGGTATAAAGAACATGAAAGAGGGTCACAAAAACTTTGATTAATACCAAGGAAGTATGATTACATCAAATTATCTAATGTTATTAATTTTTTCCATTGAGATCATCTTTGCATATTATACTTGCTAAGTTATCATCATAAACAAGAAATGCATTCAAGACAACCATATGATCAATGCTCAATTTTGTATAGCCTCTTGTGTTTTACCAATAGTTGTGTTAGAATGAATTTAGAATAACTGAGAGGGGAGGGGTGAATTAGTTATCCTCAGGTCTAGATGTAGTAAATAAAAACTTTCTATACTTCAGATCTACTCGGCAGCAGTAGCATAAATCAACAACTTTAATCATGCAGTTTACTGTCAATTGAAATTAGCTTGTAGTAACATAACAGTAAAGCAAACCATAAGCATTCACACATGTTGACACAAGTATCTAACATGGAAACCCAATATGGTAAAAACCACCAGTAACATGCTACCAAGTTTTCACTCTTCTGAAGTGATGCTCTATGAGGAGCCAACCTTGTTAAAGGTTACAATAACACACTGCTAGGTGTGACCTGGTTAAAGGATTTAATCACCCTGTCAGGAGTGGACTTGTTAGAGGACTTAGAACATTCCAATCTAAATGTCACCTTGTTAGAGGATTTATACAAATGACTGTTAAGTCAACCTTGCTAAAGGATTTAACTGATACAATGGTAAGAAAGTATTTAGCAGTTTATGATCTGGTACATACAACTTACTTTGCAATTCAGATCCAATTACAACTCTGATGTTAACTTATTGGATAGCCTGCATTGTCATTTCAATCTTCTGATCTTCTTGGAAATCTGTCAAGCAATCACACATACAACACTCTACTTCTGCCTTTTGCCTTCTCTGCTAGATCATGCAAAACAGTAAATCAACTATGCAAACCTCTTGCATACACATCCATTCATCCACACTTGCACACTCAATGAATAACCCCCTGAGGTTATCATATACCTCTCTGTCTAGGTTAGATAATTATTTTTTCCGCTTAAACAAGATCATAGATCTTAGGTTAGGTCAAATCCAACAGATCATTCCATCTTTGCATTACATTTACTTATCCAAAGTAGTCTCTAATTAAATCTTGAAACCATGCATTAATTATGATTACCCATACATTAAATGACGTGGGTCAATCTTTAACTAACATTTCATATCCCAATAAAATCAACTAAGTTGTCCAGAGATCTCAAATCTCATCAATAATCAAAGTTCTGTAAGTCGGCCTTTATCACTGTTTTCACTCGGCAATTTCAATGGTGCTTGGCATTGAGCAACTTTTTGCTCATCACAAGCAACTTTACTCGGCACAAGAAACTTGCTCAGCACAGAACAGCCAAAAAAACTGTCTTTGAAAGATAAACAACTAATTACTTTTCCATAGTGCCAATTGATCAAATACCCTTTGAATTGCCTTAACTCAACCATTCACTTGGTCTTCTTGTTAAATCTTCTTCATCAACAATAGATATGGTACTTAAAAAAATAGCAATAGTATCACCAGTAAAGGTTTGACATCAATGAAAAAATAACAATTGCTTGCAATGTCACTTTCCAACAATCTCCCTCGTTGGCATTGATGGCAACAAAAAATATTAAAACAATGATTTAAAAAGCATAGTTACCAACCAATCCAAAAAATTTACCTATGTTCCTTGATATGAACAAATCTTCATTAATTTCTTTAGCTTCATTCTGATTCTTATCTGTAAAACATTTCTCCCTCTGTGTTTGTAATCACACTGTCATCATCTGTGTCTAGTCATCTATAGACTCCCTCTGAGTAGATAATCACTTCAATGTTTTCAATAGCAACTTCTGCCTCTATGTAATCTTTCCCTCTTTGTAATTTCTCTTTCTCAGCAATCTCTTCCTTCACTTCTTCCTCTTTATAGATAATCTCTCTCTCTTTGACAACAATGTGAAAGACGTCAATATCTTTATTATATAGATCTTCAGTATCATGCTGATTCTATCATCTTCAGTATGACTAATTTTTCTTTTCTGTTCTTGTTCATCTTCACAAATTTAGCCAGCATCCTAAAGTGTGACTTACTATGCATCAATGTGTCAGATTTTCTAAGTGAAATATTTGATGCAACAGTACCATACAAAACTTAATTAGCTTTAGTGAGGGGAATCACCCCTAATTTACCTCATAGATACTCATGAGCATCCTTGGGTAATGCTTTTGTGAATATGTTTGCTAATTTTTCTTTAGTGTTCACATAATCCAGTCTCACTTCTTTACTCTGAAATAGCTCCCTCAAGTAATGATACTTGATAGCTATGTGCTTTGTCTTTGAGTGCATCACAGGATTTTTTGAAATATTAATAGCACTTTTATTATCACAATATATGACAACTGGACCAATGATTTCTTCCTTCATACCTTTCAGTAGTAGCTTCAACCACACAATGTTAGAACAGTTAACTGCTGCTGCCACATACTTGGCTTTAGCTGTAGATTGTGAGGTGCAGTTCTGTTTCTTGCTTGTCCAGGAGATCAATCTTTTTCCTAAAAGAAATGCTCCACTAGTAGTGCTTTTCCTGTCATCAACATTTCCAGCCTAGTCAGAATCAGTGTAAACTCTGAGTTCAAACTTGCCATTCTTTTTGTAGTATAGACCATAGTCCTCAGTTCCCTTCAAGTATCTCAAAATTATTTTGACTGCCATCATGTGAGTTTCTTTAGCATTAGCAAAAAATCTTGCTACAATCCCAACTGCTAGAGAAATATCAGGTATGCTGTGAACAACATACTGTAGTTTTCCAATCATTGACCTGTAGAGTATTTGGTTCACTTATTTTGTGTCATCATCTTTTGTCAGCTTCTGTCTAGTAGCCATGGGTGTACTCACTGGTTTGGACTCTTCCATTTTGAAAGTTTTCAATATCTCTTTGATATATTTAGATTGAGTGATATAGATACCATTCTTCATTTGATAAATTTGTAAGCCAACAAAGAATTTTATTTCACCAAACATAGACATCTCAAACTTAGTTTGCATCTCTGTTGCAAATTTTTGACATAACACATCTTGTCCACTAAATATGATGTCATCTACAAAAATTTCAGCTAATAATGTACCTTTTCTTTGCTCTGTCTTTAATTATAGGTTGCTATTGTCATTGGTTCTTGCAAATCCAATCTTGATCAGATAATTGTGCAATATTTCATACCATGCTCTTGGCACTTGCTTCAATCCATATAATGCTTTGTGCAATCTACAAACCATATCCCTATTGTTTGGGTCTACAAAGCCATCAGCTTTCTCAATATATACTTCTTCTTCCAACATTCCATTAAGAAATGCAGATTTCACATCCATCTAATAAACTTTGAATCCTTTATAGGCTGCATATGCAAGTAAGGTTTTGACACCTTCCAATCTAGCAACTGGGGTGAAGGTTTCACTGTAGTCAATTCCTTCCTCCTGTGCATAACCCTTGCATACCAGTCTAGCTTTGTTTCTTGTCACTTTTCCATGTTCATTTAGTATGCTCCGGAATACCCACTTTGTGCCAATTACATTTTATCCTTTGGCCTAGGTACAAGTGTCCAAGTTTTGTTCTTCTCAATCTATTCAATTTCCTCATTCATCGCTTGTATCCAATCTTGATTTTCTAAAGCATATTTCACTATTTTGGGCTCAAATTCACATAACCGACATGTGTTATTTTTCAGCTTACTTCTTGTCATAACAGCAGAATCCTTTGACCCAATGATCTGATCAGAATTATGATTCCTTCTCACATATTTTGCTAGGGTAGGCTAAGTCCTTGCTTTAGGTTCATCATTTGTATTCAGTTCTGGTTGATTCTCTGAATTGGCATCTCCATCAGATAGCTCGGCATTCACTTGCAGTTGCTCGGCAACTCCACTCTGTGACTCGGTAGGTGCATGCTATTGTTCAACAGTAGTTTCAGGTAGTGAATTAGAATCTTCCTCATCCATATATATGAATGATCTATAGCTTTCAGGTTCTTGTGCACTTTCAGCTTCATTTCTTTCTGCAAACTCATCAATTCTTACATTTGTACTTTCATCAATTTTGTTAGTATTAGAGTTCAAACATTTGTATGCTTTGCTTTTGGTTGAATAACCAAGGAATATACCTTCTTCACCTTTAGCATCTAGTTTTCCATTTCTATTTTCTTTCAGTATAAAGCATTTGCTTCCAAATAATTTAAAATACTTTACACTAGGTGCATAACCATACCAAAGTTCATAAGGTGTAGCATTTGTACCTTTCTTGACTTGAACTCTATTCAATGTATAGACTGTAGTACTTACAACTTCTTTCCAATACTTCTGTACAACATTTTTCTCCATCATTAGTGTTCTTGCACAGTCCATAATAGATATGTTCCTTCGTTCAACAATACCATTTTGTGGAGGAGTCCTGGGTGCAGACATCTATCTCTTTATGCCTCGGTCATTACAAAACCTGTTAAACTCATTAGAAATAAACTCTCCACCTCTGTTAGATCTTAAGCATTTCAAACTTTTGCTTGTTTCCTTTTCAACTTTAGCTAAGTACCATTTAAATAACTGGAATGCATCAGATTTTTCCTTGAGAAACATTACAGTCATCATTCTTGAATAATCATCAACAAATAGAATAAAGTATCTAGCACCATAGTAGCTTCTTTCTCCAATGGGACCATAGAGATCAGTACGGACCAATTCGAGAATCTCCTCTGATACATGTGTTTTGCTTTTGAAACTAGACTTAGTCATCTTTCCTAGTTGACATTGTTTACACATAGCATTCTCAGGTTTCTTTAACGTAGGTAGCCCTCTAACCTTTTTCAGTTTACTTAGGCTTACCAAGTTATCAAAGTTCACATGACACAACCTCTTATGCCATAACCAAACATCATTGTTCTGTGCAAACAAACATGTTTCTTCAGATAAATCCAGATAAAATAAGTTACCTTTGGTCTGACCACCACTACCAACAAGTTCTCTATTAGAGTCATAGATCTTTTCCTTTTTGTGATGGAATTCAACTTTGTAACCAGAATTGTTCAACTGTGCAACACTCAACAAATTGTATTTACGATCATCAACCCAATACACATCATCACATCTGATTTTGTCAGTTAGGTTAATCAATCCATTACCTTTGATAAGACATGGTGAATCATTACCAAATTTTACATATCCTCCTTTACATTGGTTTAAGGTTTCAAACTTATCTTTGTCACCAGTCATATGATGGGAACAACCACTGTCAATGATCCAATGATCATTCTTGCTCATATAAGAGATTAGTGTATTTTTTCATCATCATCAGAATCTTCTTTCATTGCAACATAAACAACTTCTATAACATTGTCAATAGAATTATCAGTGTCATTGTCAAAAGTTTCTTCAGCAATATAATAGGATTTCTTACCTTTGTCTTTGTAGTCCTTATATTTCCTGAAGTATCAGTCATCCTTTCTGTCTTTGTATTCTTTGTATTTGTTGTCCCTTCTTTCATCTTTTTCATTTTTGTTACGACATCTAGCAGCTATATGACCAACTTTGTTGCATGAAAAATAAATAATAGGAATTTTACCTCTGTATTTTTCTTTTCCTCTGGAGAGCCTTTTTGCCATGAGTGCTTCAAGTTCTTCAAGAACATCATCGGAAGTTTCACTATCACTGTCCACATGTTTCTTTCTTTTCTTAGATTTATTGAGAACCAGTTGTGATCTAAAAGCAAAATCAATCCCTTGTGGATTATAGTTATCATAATTTGACATTTCAAATGCAGTGAGTCTGTCTATCAGATTTTCTAGATTCAGATTATTGTTAGGAGTACATCTCAATTATTGAATTGCAAAAACTCTAATAACATATACAGGAAGTAAATTTCTTAGTACCTTGCTCATGATGGTGTTCTCATCAATTGTTCCATTAGCCCCTCTAATGGAATTTACAACTTCTTTAATTCGACCATAGTACCGAATGACATTTTCACCTTCATGCATTTTCATCTCATCAAACTTACCTCTTAGACTTTCTAATTTATCCCTCATCACATTTGTGTCTACCATAGATAGTTGCAAGCTTTTCCCACATCTCTTTTGCATTTATGTAGTTCTTTACATTATCAAACTCTGAGTAACTTAATGAGGAGGCGATCTCCAACATTGCTTGATTGTGTTCATGCTTTTCTCTAAGTTGTACAGCTAAGAGAGGAGCAATAGGTGGTACATAGGCATGTTCAATAAGTCACTTAGCATCATCTCCAATACCAGCCAAATGTAGTTTCATCAAGCTCTGCCATGCAGGGAAGTTATCTTTGTTCAGCTTGGGAACCTCCTTCTTATACATCTTGATCTTTTTGCTCCAAGTACCTTCAAACTATTTTCAGGAGACCAATGCTCTGATACCAATTGTTAGAATGAATTTAGAATAAATAAGAGGGGAGGGGTGAATCAGTTATCCTTAGGTCTAGATGTAGTAAATAAAAACTTTCTATACTTCAGATCTACTCAGCAGCAGTAGCATAAATCAACAACTTTAATCATGCAGTTTACTATCAATTGAAATTAGCTTGTAGTAACATAACAGTAAAGAAAACCATAAGCATTCACACATGTTGACACAAGAATTTAACGTGGAAAACCAATATGGGAAAAACCACCAGTAACATGCTACCAAGTTTTCACTCTTCTGAAGTGATGCCCTGTGAGGAGCCAACCATGTTAAAGGTTACAATAACACACTGCTAGGTGTGACCTGGTTAAAGGATTTAATCACCCTGTCAAGAGTGGACTTGTTAGAGGACTTAGAACATTTCAATCTGAATGTCACCTTGTTAGAGGATTTATACAAATGACTGTCAAGTCAACCTGATTAATGGATTTAACTGATACAATGGTAAGAAAGTATTCAATAGTTTATGATCTGGTACATACAACTTACTTTGCAATTATGATCTAATTACAGCTCTAATGTTAACTTACTAGATAGCCTACATTGTCATTTCAATCTTCTGATCTACTTGGAAATCCATCAAGCAATCACACATACAACACTCTGCTTCTGCCTTTTGCCTTCTCTGCTAGATCATGCCAAACAGTAAATCAACTATGCAAACCTCTTGCATACACATCCATTCATCCACACTTGCACACTCAATGAATAAACCCTTGATGTTATCATATACCTCTCTGTCTAGGTCAGATAAATCTTTTTTCCGCTTAAACAAGATCGTAGATCTTAGGTTAGGTCAAATCCAACGGATCATTCCATCTTTGCATTACATTTACTTATCCAAAGTAGTCTCTAATTAAATCTTGAAACCATGCATTAATTACGATTACCCATACATTAAATGATGTGGATCAATCTTTAATTAAAATTTCATATCCCAATAAAATCAACTAAGTCAGCCAGAGATCTCAAATCTCATCAATAATCAAACTTCTGTAAGTCGGCCTTCATCACTGTTTTCACTCGACAATTTCAATGGTGCTTGGGATTGAGCAACCTTTTGCTCGTCATAAGAAACTTTACTTAGCACAAGCAACTTGCTCAGCGTAGAACAACCAGAAAAATTGTCTTTGAAAGATAAAAAAAACTAATTACTTTGCCAGAGTGCCAACTGATCAAATACCCTTTGAATTTCCTTAACTCAACCATTCACTTGGTCTTCTTGTTAAATCTTCTTCATCAACAATAGATATGGTACTTAAATAGATAGAA
>MU225830.1:83820-101754 GCA_018584345.1 Thuja plicata | reverse complement strand
CCAAAGTGTAGAAGGATTTTCTATCCTTGTTAATTAGCCCTTTTTATTGTGAGAATCTAACTTGGGTATAGGAGAGTCTGGCATTTATTGTCATTATAATCAATTCTGCAAGAAAAAGAGCTAACAAGTTGGGCCAGTACCAAATGTGTCATGGATCAATGTATTAGTACCATCATCTTCAAATGTGTTATTTGGTGCATGATCATCATCTTCCATGGGATGATAATCTTCAACTTCAATATTTTCACCTCCATGATCCTCCACTTCCAAAACCATATTATCCATATTCACACCTCCAAGGTCCATATCACGTACTTCCCTAGGGAGGTCGACCTATACAAAGTAATGAACACAAATAAACCATGATAATGATCTCACCATCAAGTGTATTTCATATATATATTAATTGTTAAATAAATATAATTAAAAACTTACCAATTGATGATAATCAAACCCCCTTAAATGTGGCCATTATCCCTATAATTTCTCTTAGTTGTTTTTATTATCAATCTTCTAGTGTGTAAGCCCTTACAAATATTGTAGGGACAATAACATTTTCCATCACCTTTTCTTTTCAAGTTAGACCACAATCTATTGATTGTATCTCCATTTTGTGCTTCACTTAGATTGTCTGACATGATCCTTCTTCACTTAGATTATCTATAACCTAATTATATGTAGAAATTGAAATGTTAGTTATGAAATGATGTTTTAGTATAGTATACCAAATTTAAATACTTATGCTATTGTATTCTTCCACCTCAAACTCTTTCCTATTGTGGCGAGAAATAAATATATTCAAATAATATGGTAGTTTGTAAATCAAAATAAATATCATATATATTATACACAAAATATATTAGAAAGTGCATCAAATTTGACCAAGCACTACTGGGAGCTAGACCCAGAAACAAATGGACTTGTGATGATTTTCACAATAATACATTTGTTGTAGGGTAAGGCCCAGTAATGCTTAGGCAAATCTGTATGGTGAAGGTTGTATATATTGTGTGTATGTGTGTGCACGCATAAAAAGGGGGCCTTTATCTTTGATCTTAAAATGAAAAATATTCCTAGCTAATGCTTTTTGAGGGTGCAGGGAACAAAAAATGGAGGCAACTTGAGACCAAAAATGGAGGCAAGTTGTTGATTGAGGGTGTAGGGAACAACACCCATCAGTACTTTTATCGAATTGTAAATTTCAATTTTTAACCATTCTGTGAATATAGAACATGGATGTAATCTCAAAAAATAACAAAATGTAGACATGACAGATTACTTATTTTGTTATTCTACATTACTTACTATTTAAATGCACGCTCCACCTACAACTTGATCAAGTCTTGATTGATGCTTCAATTTTGTATTGAATGTCCTGTAGAAGTACACAATTTTGTATTTACCCAATATGTTATTCAAAAAACAACAATAGAATAAAATACTTGTTGAGAAAGATCATCATAGGAGTATCAAAAACTTGAGATCCAGAGGTAACTCAACATTATAAGACTATTACATTCAACCTTCATCTCATACACCTAATAAATAGGAGTATGAAACCTTGTGGAACCACACAAAGAAGGGTATGTTACTCAAGTAAGCTTAGTAAAGACATGTAGGATTCAATCTATGCCTTGAAAAGTAGATGATTGAATAAACCATTCAAAGACCAGTGGGTGGAAAGAAATGAACACCTTGTCAATTAAGTCAGGTTGTGTAAAATGTCAGTTATGCACAATGACATATAGAGTTGTTCCAAAAATAGCCAAAGAATTAGCAGACCTATTGATGGAAATGAAATGACAGGATTTTCAAAGCTTCAGTTGCTAACATGTGGTGTCACAAGGACCATTCAGTTCCCATATCTACAAAGTAAAAAAGCACCCGTCACTTCAACATAAAAGTAGAATTTTCCTACTATAGAGGTTATTGGAGTCAAGCTCAAATTGGAACTAAAGTTTGAAATGGAGTCAAGACTAAACATGATAGTCATAGGCACAGCTGGTCTTAAAACAAGGACATAGATTGAAACAAAGATAGTCTCTACCAAAGAGTCATGCTTTCATGATATTCAAGTAGTGATCTCCCAAAACCACCTCGTCACTAAAATGCACAAGTAAAATAGGAAGACTGGATCTCCTTCCTATGATCCAATGCAAAGTGGAAGTATGACAAAGAATGCATAAAAGTAATTTGTTTACTACTATGGAGTAGTTAGTACAAGGACGAGAAGTTGTCCTTCACTGGCATCCAAAGACATATGATTTAATTGTTTAATGCTTTTATTTTGAGAGAAAAGAAAATGTTAGAAACAAATATGTATTAACTAAATGATCAGTAAAGAATGATCGCAAATGTCAGAACATATAACTACCGAGTCAAGCAACGAGTCAAAAAGTTCACAAACAAAACAAAACAACATTGATATATCATTTTCTTAGAATATTGAATGAGATGGGCTAATATAATAAAAATTAACTATTGAAAGAATAAAAATGAGTAAGATTTTAAGAAAAATGACCATGAACTTGTAAAAACGACTTTGAATTGTACAATAATGACCAAAATTTTAACCAAAAATGACCATAAGATATAAAAATGCAGAGATGTATGGAGCTGCATATTTGATTTAAAGCATGTCTCCAAAGATGGTAGAATACCCCTATCCAAGGGTCAACTATGTAAGTCTCTCAGAAGCAAAACATAATAAAAAATAAGGTTAAAGGATAGAATATATCTACTTTTGGTGGCATTTTCACATAGAACAAGGAGATTAGTTCTAAGCTTGAAAATATACAGAATATGATGGTTGCTGACAAATGCTCCAAGGCCCTACATGAAGAAGAAAAATAATGGAGGTGGAAATGGAAAGAGGCTGGAAATATTCATTTCTGTAAGAAACTCTCAGCTTTTTAAAGTTTATTATCATCTTTCACACTGATAAAAATGAGCATTTGAACATAGGCTACAATGTGAAGCTAATTTTAGAGATTTATCCCAGTGTTCCAAGAGATATCTTGGTAATTTTAAGATATGAGACCAATTTTGTTAGTCCAATACAGATAGAACTAACCCATCATATTAATTCCCACACAAAATAACAAAGTCAATAGATCCCAAAAGTTTAGACAATTTTAATAGAGAAAATAACGAAGAAAGGTTATAAATTTGACCAAACAAAAAATAACCCAAATACCAAACAAAAATGAGGAGTAATGAAATAAGAGGAAAATGGTTAAATTCACCTGCAATACAATGAATCAGGTGAGGGAATCACCACTCAAGGTGATGATATTTTCATTGACTTGGGAAGGAGGTGTAGGGACTACCAATGTCATCCAAATATGACCCACTGCATCTTCCCTTAATACCACTACCATGGGCTCCATTAGAAACTACTCTTGTTGTTGTTAAGATCATACTCACACTAAGGGTGAAAGTGAAAAAAAGAACCAAAAGAAGATGCAACAAAAAAAAAAAGGCAATTTGCAAAAATCATAAAGCCCTGAGAAACATGATTTACTAAAATCTTCCATCATGCTCCTGTATCTATAACAACATTTTTTTATAGATGTAAGATGTTGACAAGTTTGATTGAGATGGATCGTATGAACCAAATAGATACAAGTTCTACTACCAACAAATAAAAGTTTTGGATTGATTATTATGCATATTGTCCTAGCTAACAAATGATGTGTCAATTATAGATTATGTGTCCTTAGTTTGAATCATTTCCTTCATTTACAAAGTCCAGGTAACGACCAAAGTTTTCTTATCTCCAATGGCTTTTTATTATTTCTAAAATCATTGTGATAATAAATCTATGAATTAAATAATCATCAGGTAGGGAGTACTTTGATTCTCTCCCACAAAGCTAAATTTGGAGATCTTTTTTTCTTGATGATTTCTACTTTGGATGTACTAAAATTTGAGATTATGTTGCAATAGAGGGTTCAATGGAAGTACACCATATTTTAGTTATAGTAAATTATCATGTTCTTAGAATTTGTTCATTTTCTATCACAATGGAAAAGAGACAATGATCAAATACTGACAGTCATGCATGAAGAGAGGAAGGCTTTTACTATTATGAAGTAATGAAAAAAATTGAATAATGATAGTGAAATGAAATTGTACCCTTTAGTGACCCAAAGATGTAATAAAACATATGCATGAAATGGTTTGAGGTAAGTCAAATAATAGTAAAGAGTATAGAATCATTAGTTATAAAGATCAAACCAGCTAAGAAATGATGAACAAGATATGTTCAAAGTGATTTCTATCTATTACAAGGCACGCCATTTGAAGCACATGACAATAATTTCAAGAGTCAGTAAACACAATGAAATAAAATGCATCAAAGACAATGAATATACACTGAAAGGAAAGGACATTGTCAATGACTATTAAAATAGCAATGCCATAGTATCATGAAAGAGATTAAAGGAAGTGGAAGCAATAAGCAAGGCACTGATAACACAAGTAATAATGATCCTTATCGCTAGTAGAAAAGTAAAAATGTGAACAAAGGCATCAAATGGTGTCACCAACTGCCAAGAGAACAATGCTATTCACTCTTGGAGATAGTGATAAAATGCATGAAAAAAATCACTAATAAGAATGAAGATAGTGTTGTATAGCTCTATGGCAGTGATATTTTAAGTCACCAAATTAAATTGGATACAATGTCAAGAAATGCCAATGATTATAAAAATAGACATAGAAAAAAAACAAAGACTTTATGTAGTTAGCAGGACATTAGTCTTTGTTGAATATTGAAAGGAAGCTATTTGTAGCAAACAAGACAATGTGCAATGACATTTAATGGCTCAAAGACAAAATGGTATCTAGATCTATCAATTAATAGAAGTATCACAATCAATAGGGTCCCATAGAGAAATAGATATGGTAGAAGAAAAGGCTACAATGAATAATTTCATGTACTATATCTAAAGACAAGAATCAGTCATAGGGGTCATAAAACATTGAAATAATGCATCAATAAAGTGACCATGCAGAAATCCTTGTATAACATGAGTCAAAGAAATGGTTGAAAAGGAAAGAAGAGTGGAAATGTGTGAATAACACTGGTGTAGGAGCGAAAATGTGCCAATAGAGTATAGTATTATCATGTAATGTTTTGAAAAGTCCATGAAGAATACATTATGAAGAAGCCTAAGAATAGTGAATGAAATGCAATGACAGAGACCCAACTATGGATAAAAGTAGAGGGCGGGTATTTGCATGAGATTAAGCATGGTAGAGAGTCAAAAATCTGAGATTAATAGCGTATAATATGGTGAAAGAAATTGAAATAAAAATGAAGTGACCCTCAATAAGATCAATCCATGATATATAGTAAGAAGAAAATAAAGTATAGAAGCATATCCCAATGAGTCTAAAAGAAAACAAGATGAAATTGTTATGAATCATAAATTTAAAAATCAATTTATATATTATAATATTGTTCAAATAATTTAGTTTTGTAGTGAAAATTGTGTTTATAGTAATAAAATATAAAATATAAATTGAAAAAGTAATTTCATTAGTGAAAATAAATTAAATGATATATGAATTATACACTACAAAACTATGGTTACTACAACATTGGAAAACATTACTACAAAATTTTTAGGAATACTAATATTTTGGCTTGTCTGGTTAACATCAAAGAGAGAATGTATTCATCGATAAAAGGGTTTAAGCATCTATACCCACGTAAAGTGGTGCCAAAAGTAAACTAGACTCCGGTTAAAAGAGGAAGAAATGAAGAGACCAAGTGCATTGTTTGGCAGATTGTTAAAAAGAAATATGGTCTCATGGATTGCATTGATAACAAGTATGCACAAATGTATTTACTTAAGATGATTCAAAAATTTACATCAAATTTAATCATCGGTTACTACCAACCTACCTACATGTGATTAACTGGGTGCTAAGGAAAATTGAAAAGACAATGCATTTCCATAAATTATTGAAACACAAATCAGTATCATATAATTCCAAGTGTTAATTTATCAATCGTAGAATATAGTAATAGTGGTTAGAAGCACATGAGCTTCTAAATACTATTACTATATTCTACGATTGATAATTTTTTTTTGTCATGATCAGATTAGAGGGCATGGCTTTATAACTAAATACATGAAATGAATGAAGGAAATGAACATCAGGTGAAAAGCAATGGACATATCATAATCACTATAATTGTTAACATTCACTGCTAAAAAATAAACCCTAAGGGCACATATTACATTTTTCCCTATTATTTGAAATAAGTAATGGTCTAGAAATCACATACCTTCGGATACCATCACATATCAAAGATGAAGAAAGTAGAGCTACAAGACATTACACCCCAGCCAATTACACTATCTTTGCGCTTAGCTTTGACCTCAATTTCACTTTGTCCCACTCCTTTTCTCTCTTCGACAATAAAAATAAAAATGATTTGGCCGTTTCACTTTTTTTTTCATGTATACCCCACAACTGTCAGAATTCTGATGGTTTATTTAAATCCCATTAGAATCCCAACACCATTAGGGACTATTACAAAAAAAAAACCCAAATTCACAAAAAAAAATCATCTGTAGGAAGTTGTTGTCAAAATTTGGCCCCAAATGTAGTAGTGTACATGCGCATGGGGAACATTTTGCTGGAATGTCATGCCATTTGGACTAAAGAATACTCACACTACATACCAAAGAGCTATGACAACAATCTTCCACGACATGATACACAAAACATGGAGGACTATGTGGACAATACATTAGCCAAGTCAAAAATCAAAACAACTCATATTGAAGACTTGAGAAAGATACTACATCGCATGGAGCAATTTCAACTTAGGCTTAACCCAAATAAATCTGCATTTGGAGTCCAATTAGGGAAGCTCTTAGGGCTTATTTTATCAGCCAAAGGAATTGAGGTGGACCCTGAAAAGGTAAAATTTATACTATAAATGTCACCTCCATGCAATACCAGTCAAATGAGGACGCTTCAAGGAAGACTCTAGTCTATAAGGATATTTATGTCACAACTAGCCGATAAAGCGCAAACTTTCACAAAACTACTCCATAAAGGTGTTACCTTCAAATGGGATGAGCATTTTGACAACAATTTCAAAGAACTAAAGGATTACTTGGCTACTCCTCCTATTCTTTTGGCACCTATTCATGGAAAACCACTACTCCTCTATATCTCAGCTACAACTACATCGCTTGGAGTATTGCTAGCACAAGAGGATGAAAACAAAAAGGAAAGAGCGATCTATTATATCAATAGGACCTTAGTATCTTATGAACTCAATTACAGTGTTATTGAAAAAGCTTGCTTAGCGGTTGTCTTTGCATCCCAGAAACTGAGACACTACATGCTCTCGCATACAGTGAAACTTATCGCAAAAATAGATCCTCTCAAGTATCTCCTAAATAAAATAGCATTGTCAGGAAGACTAGAAAAATGGGTCTTAATTCTAATTGAATTTGATATTGAGTACGTGGACAGAAGGGTTATCAAAGGAAAAGTCCTAGCAGATCAACTAGTTGATTCACCATTGCAAGATGATGCACCTTTGGTAATTGAATTTCTAGATGAAACAATCATGCACTTAATTGAATATCCATGGAAGATGTATTTTGATGGTTCTTTCACACAACAAGGATCTAGGGTAGGGGTTCTATTTATCACTCCTCAAGGCTAAAAGATACCCAAGGTGTATAAAATGATGTTTCTATGCACAAATAATATCTTAGAATATGAAGCATTAGTAAATGGACTCAAGCTAGCTATGGAATGGAAAATTGTAGAGTTACATGTGTATGGTGACTCTCAGCTCACTATCAACCAAGTAAATGGAGATTATTAGACTAAAGATGAGAAATTAATGCCTTACAAACAACTGGTTGAAGACTTGAAAAATTACTTTGCCTTTGTCACATTCCAACAAATACCAAGAATGGAAAACAAAGCCGCAGATGCTATAGCTACACTAGCATCCATGTTACAACTGGAAGAACACCAATTTTGCTATGACTTCTTGGTGGAAGAATTATCCTTTCCAGCTTTTGATACACCTAAATCCAAAGTGATGTGTGCGTTAAATACCCAAGACCAATCCCGATATGCCAAAATAATTGCCTATCTTACTGATTAAACCTTACCCAATGACCTATCCAGAAATAAAAAATGATATTTAATTAGGAAAGCATCATGTTATGCCCTCATCACTACTAACTTATATAGATGAGGTCTTGACGCTACACTTCTTAGGTGTTTAGAACAAGAAGAGTCTGACCGTGCATTAATAGAGATTCACGAAGGTGTATGCGGATCACACTCAAATGGCTTTTTGTTAGCTAAGAAACTATTAAGAGTTGGATATTATTGGCCCACAATGGAAAAATATGTTGTTCAGTTTTCCAAAACATGTCACAAATGTCAGACACATGGAAACCTTATCCATGCTCCAACCAGAGAACTCATAACTTTTATAACACATTAGCCATTTTAGCAATGGGCCTTTGATCTTGTTGGACAAATCTATCCTAATTCTTTAAGTGGACACAAGTACATCATTACGACCACTAAGTATTTCACTAAGTGGGTCGAGGCCATGCTGCTAATCAAAGCCATTGGAAAACAGGTTGCTATGTTCATCTCGAACTACATTATTTGTAGGTATGGGATACCCTCTTCTATTGTAACAGACAATGGGGGTCAGTTCAAAAACCAAGACATCAAGGATATTTGTACACAGATTCATATCACTCAGCATTGTTTTGAGATCTTACATAAAACTATGAGTAAGTCTAGCAGAGACTGACATTTGCAACTAAATCTGACATTATGGGCCTACAGAACAAGTATCTGAACACCAAAAGGATCCACACCATTTTCTCTAGTCTATGGCTTAGAAGAAGTGCTACCCATTAAAGTAGAAATTCCATCTTTGTGGGTATCCCTCCAAGGTCTTGTTACAAATGATCAATACCACATTGATAGAGTTCATGCACTAGAACTACTTGATGAGCGCAGGCAACAAGTGTTCAATCATCTCAAAGTGTACCAAAAATGCATGTCAAAAGGGTACAATAAGAAGGTAAAACCATGACAATTTCAAGTGGGGAATCTCATTCTAAAAGAGAATCCTAAAAACCAATCAAATAGAGAACAAAAAGGAAAGTTTGAACCCAACTGGCTGGGGCCTTATGTCATTACTATAACCTTTGGGACTAAAGTGTATTAGTTAGCTACACCCAAGGGAGATTTTCTTCTTGATCCCATTAATACTCTATACTTGAAGCGATTCTATGCTTGATATCTGGCTAACAGAGCTAGTGCAGTGAAAAATTTCTTAGAAAATACCAAAAAAAAATTTAGAAAATTGATCCTGAGAAATCCAAAAAAAGTGGAAAAAGTCCTTAAAAAAGGGTATCCTTGGTGAAAACCTAGCAAATAGGCGCCTTGATACTAAAAAAAAAAAAAGAATAAAAAAATTGAAAAAATAGAAAAGTGCCTTGGCAAAAACCTGGAAAACATCCATCTTGGTAGCAAAAATACAAAGGTTTGTTGAGTGGTGAAAACCTGGAAAAAAAGTGCCACTTGTACTCTATGTTCTATCTATCAATGCATTGCTAATACTAATTCTTCACGATCATACCTGTGCTATTGGTTGACTCTGAATCCTTACAAATGTCATATCCTTACCTGGGATTTGTCTACATTTGTGTCTTAGGAATAGTCATCCTATACTGGGTGCATCTTTGCTAGCATGTTCAGTCTACGTCTGCTAGGTTGTCCTAGGTTCCTGTCTAGGATGGTTTGCCTCTCAAAATAGTATTTCTCAATACTTGCATCAAAATGTCACTATCATAAACAAGGGTATTTCTTCAACACCACCTACCTGTAAAAGACATCATACTAGTGTTTCTCAATAATTAAAATACACTATAATGGAACTAATCTTTCTCAACACTTTAATTGCACTAGTGTTTCTCAACACTTTAATCAAACAGTGTTAACATTACATTGGATTGCAATTGTTGACAAAGTTAATCTCATATACTCAGACATGAAAAATATATTGCTTGATTCCAAATTCTGATTGATGATACTCTACTGGACTTGCAAAATGAATCAATAGTATTTCTCAATACTACTTAAAGACATAGATTGGTCTTGGTTTGATTATGACTCTTTTATGTTCCCATGATGTTTCAAACTAGGGGCATGTAAGTTGTTATGAATTTTCTTTGATTGATTATCAATTGGTGATTATTATGTCTTCTAAGTTACTCCAAGACGTCTATTCAAAGACAAAGAGTCGCAAGGACAGGGGGTGATAAGGCCAAATTATTGCCTTTATTTTGTAGAATTTTAATACTCTGTTCTAGTTTTTGACAAAACATTTGAGAGCCTAGCCAGTCAAAACTTGTGATAAAGTCCAGATAGAACTGATAAACCATGGGTAGATGTTTGTGACATATTTTGCTAATATTATACATATAGTGCAGTATTTCATAAAACCATCATAATCTATGTTCTAATATCTGGATATTTAATTTGATTAAGCTTGTTGCATGAATATTTCTGCATCATAACTAACTTGACAGGAGAGAAAGTGGCTGGAGAGTGGTCGAAAACATTCAAGGAAGACTGTTGAGGACCAGCTATGGCGGAGTGATCATTATAACACCAGGAAACACGACTGCTAGAATGGAGCCATTACTCCAGGATGTGGGGATGTAGTGTGCCTATATTCCCTCTATACTTTATTATGTTGAACTGGTTTCCCGAGCTTTATTACCCACACCGCGGGCTGTTGCATTTCCATCTTCTTCTCCAGCATGTTTTCAGCAAGATAGTTTCTTTTTTTGTTTTTGTAATAAGTGTTCAGCAAGATAGTTTCTTTTCTGTTTTTGTAATAAGTGTTCGATCCTCTATATATAGGGATTGGACTGATAGTTTGAAGTTAGCTAGAAAAGATAGAGACAGAAGTTTTTGGAAGAAAACTGTTATACATCAATCTATTTCAAGTTCCATGTATTGTTTCTATGTAATGAGTTTTTGAAATGCAATGAAGTAGTTCTTGGTTTATGTTCTGTGTTAATAGTTTAGCAGAAATTGACCAAGGGGACCCACTTGGGAGGTGGAATAGGTTAGAATAGAATAGATTTCATTTCCAGCATTTCCAGTATTTCAGATAGAAGTTACAATTTCTTCCTGTAGCATTGTACCTTATGAATGTTCCTGCAACATCTGCAAGAATAGTTATAATGGATGTTCTAGGTTGAAAGTATAGGTTTCAGTAGAGTTGCAATTTCTAGCATTCATTTTAGTAAGGAGATAAACATATTCTTTTCCTGCAACATTAGTATAGGTTTCTTTTATGCATTTTTACCTTCCTGCAGCATAAGCAAAATGACTCCTTAAGGAACCTAGTGCACATATCGTGCTGACCATTTCAAGTATACGTCCCTAGGTTGACAAGTTAAATGCACCTCATAACGGGAGAAGTAGTCTTTAGATTGAATAAACCATTCCTAAGAAAGGCCTTGAGCATGATTATTCCACACCTATTGTGAGGCGATTCATTTTTGGTGCCACTGCCGAGGATGGTGCCAAGCTAGGAACATTTTTGAGTCATTTTTTTTCATTCCTAGTTAGTTTTTAGATTTGTATCTCTAAAAATTGCTTCATAAGAATGAAGAACTCAATTGCATGCATCGAAGAGAAAGGCAACGAGATGAATATGGCAGATTTCTCCTAGTAGGTTCTGCTAATTTGAACGAGGAATTTGAAGAAGTTGAGTTACCCTTTGAAGACGCAAGCCCTGACTTTCCTGCAACATCTTCCTCCAGAGCATAACCACTTGATGTAAGCGACTTCTGACCTTTTGCAAAAATCTTGGCCAGCTTTCTAGATAATTCCAGCCCAAATCCACCTATTACTAACAATCCAGTAGCTAATGCTCCTTTCCAGCAGCAACCCCATAATTAAATACCTCTAGTAATGGCACATCCTACTTTCCCATTTCCTCTCCCAAGCCTTATAAACAATGCTAATCTCAAGAATATACCCACAGCTGCTCTTCTGAAGTTTTATGGTCTTATAACGGAGGATCCTGACACTTTCTTGTTTGAGTTTAACATACTCTGTCAAAGCTTTGACTATAATACTGATGCCCATAAGCTCAAGTTGTTTCCTGCAACACTAAAAGAGTCAGCCTTACGATGGTTCATGGGCTTAGGAGCCAATGCAGCAGGTACCTAGGATGAGATGCAGACGTTATTTCTGCAGAAATATAAAGATTATTGCAAAGGCAGTGACCCAAAAGGAGATGATATCTTTAGGATGTCTCAAAAGGAAGATGAAACATTGGAGGACTATGTTTCATGTTTTTTGTACATAATGCAGAAGAATCCCCAGCATGTATTGGCAGAGGATTCACAAAAACTAGTCTTCTTGAGAGGGGTAAATGACAACTGTCTACAAGCATTAGACTTGATGGCTGGTGGAGACATATCCCAATCCTCTTGGGATGACCTCAAGAAAATCTGTCAAAACTATTCAAGGTCAACTGTGAAGAAAGGCAGAGGATATCAGTCCACAGTCACAAAAGGGATTAGTTCAGGCATTTCAAAGCTGGAGATATCTAATTTTCTCATGGATTTCAAGCAAGATATTATAAATGATGTAGCTACACATCTTGACACGATGACTGCCAAGAGGAAGCATGCAAAAGCTTAATCACAATTGGTTGAGTACTGTCCACACTGCCACAAACACAAGAAAGACTGCGAATGTAAGCTGGTAGCAAACTTGGAAAATCAACATTTGCCAACTGACTACATGAAGATAGAAGGAGACAATGATCAAGTGTTCTTTGTTTCTCAACGTCGACCATGGGCTTCACGACAAGATATGCCACAAGATCCTCTACAGTTTTCAAATTCTAACAATAATCAGTGGCAAAACCAAAATTATCAGAACACTTCTCAGTACTCTCAACCTCAGTGGCTAAACCAGTAGAATAACCAATGGAAAAACCAGCAGAATAACCAATGGAAAAACCCACAAAATAATCAGTGGCAAAATCAGCAAAATAACCAATGGAAAAATCAGCAAAATAAACAGTGGCCTAATCAGCAGAATCAATGGCAACCACCACAAGGAAATTGGTAGCAAACTAATCAATGGAGGGGGCCTCCACAGTGGCCTAACCAAAATTATGGCTGTCCACAATTACCACCTCCAGTGCAACCACCTGCAATAATGCCACCTCCTGCAGCAACTAATGATAATCCAAAGCCAACCCAATTGCCTGCTCAACCACAGCCAAATACAAACAATAAACAACAGCAGTAACAAATGTACACTACTAACACTCAGCAGTGCCCTACTTGTTCATTAGAGATAGCTGATATCCATTTGCAGTCTGGTACCACACTGCCTACACCTGAATATCCTATTATCACGGAAGTAACCTATACTCCTATAGCACTACTTCCAGAAGCCACACTACCAAATACCAGCCAGCTAACTGATATACCCAGCAAAACTACTGTCCACACTTCAAATCCACCCTTTCAACATAAGCTAAACAAAGAAAAACCTATACTCCAAGAGGAAGAAACATTTGATATTATTGAGCAGCTGAAAAATATGAATATTCAAATCCCTTTGTTCCAAGCTATCAAAGATATACCTCTTTATGGAAAGGCTATTAAGGAAGCATGCCTTAAAAAGCCAAGATAGAAGAAGAAAGACCCTCAAACAGTACATGTTGTAGGGTAATTAGTAGATATCATGTTAGGAAAGGTGGAAATACCAAAGTATTCAGATCCTAGTAGTCCAGTAGTCGACCTGATAATAAATGGACAGAATGTGAAAAATGCTCTAGTTGATTTGGGAGCAATACTAAATGTGATGACTAAAGATACAATGCACAGGCTAAGCATAGAAGGCTTAATAACAATAGCCATAGTGTTACAACTTTCTGATAGTTCAATTGTTACTCCAAAGGGCCTCATAGAAGATGTGATAGTAACCTTAGATTCATGGGAGTATCCTATTGATTTTCTTATCCTATCACCTAAAGTAAACTTTGCTGGCTATCATGTAATCTTGGGAAGACCTTGGTTAGCCACCACTGATGCCAAAATTAATTGCAGATCAAGCAGTATGAAAATTTCAAATGGTCAAGCCATAAGAAAGCTAGCCCTATATCCTCTTGCCCAACCCCAACCAGACTTGGGAGAACCTATTTGGCCAGACTTAGGAGATGAGGAGGAAGAGCTGAATTCAGTAGCCCAACTCATGATGTTGCATAGGCAATATTTTCTAAAGATGCAAGAGGAAGATGATGTGATACAGAGCATTCTTACCAATGAATGTATTGTGGCTAAATATGTTTCAGAAAGTTCTATTTTACAGCTATGTACTTATGAGGACTGTATGTCTCTAGCAAACCCTGAAATAATTGATCAATTACTGGTAAGTGAAATAGTTAGAAGTCCAGTGCTCGAAGTGTTAATGGTAGAGCTAACAACAACAGTGGAACTTTCCTCTGGTCGTAACCTTCATGTGAACAACAAGCTATCCCAATCACAGTTGGCATTGTTGACCAAGCTCCTCAGTTAGCATGAAAAAGCCTTTGCATGGGATTATAAGGATATGGAGGGACAAAACCCTAAACTCTGCACCCACAAAATCTACATCAGTGATGGAAGCTTGCCACTTCATCAACCACAGAGGAGAATAAATCTCACACTAAGAGAAATAGTTAAAACTGAGTCGCAGAAGTTGTTGGATGTTGGATTCATCTATCCAATCTCTGACAGCAAGTGGGTATCACCATTGGTAATTGTACCTAAGAAAGGAGGAAAGTGGTGGATATGTGTGGATTACAGAGAATTAAATAATGCTACAAAGAAGGACCACTTTCCTTTACCTTTTATTGACCAGGTCTTAGATAATTTGGCTAGAAAGAAATATTTTTCCTTTCTGGATGGATACATTGGTTACAATCAGATAAGCATTGCTCCCAAAGATCAAGAAAAGACCACATTCATATGCCCTTGGGGCACATATGCCTATTCATTATTACCATTTGGATTATGCAATGCACCTGCTACCTTTTAGAGAGCTGTGATCAGCATCTTTGCTGATATATCCCATGATTGCATGGAAATCTACATGGACGACTTCACTACATTCAGTGTCACATTTGAGGAAGCTCTAAAGAACTTGGAGAAAGTGCTAATCAGATGCGAGGAACATAACCTGTCTCTCAACAGTGAAAAGTGCTTTCTGATGATGCAAGAAGGAGTGGTGTTGTGACATTTTATCTCTGAAGCTAGAATCTAGGTAGACCCTACAAAGATAGAGGTGATTCTCACACTCCCTATTCCTACTAAGCAAAAAGAAGTCAGATCTTTCCTAGGTCACGCTAGTTATTATAGGAGGTTTATCCAGAAATTTAGTCAAATAGCTAGTCCTCTGTACAACTTACTTACCAAAGAAGCTGAATTTGCTTGGACAAAAGAATGTGATGAGTCCTTCCTGCAGCTCAATTCACTTTTGACAACTGCACCAATACTTAGGGGTCCTGACTGGACTTTGCCATTTCACATTCATACAGATGTTTCAGACTATGCTGTAGGTGTTGTCTTAGGATCAAAGACTAAAAACCTTGAAAATGCAATCTATTATATCAGTAAGAGTCTACATGGACCAGAATTAAACTATACAATGACTGAAAAAAATTTGCTAGTGGTAGTTTAAGCTCTGAACAAATTCTGCCATTATGTGACTGGTTATCTTATCTATGTTCATACTGCCCATGCAACAATTAAGTATCTCATGAAAAAACCTACCATCACATGCAGGTTAGCAAGATGGCTTCTTCTTTGCAAGAATTTGATATAACAGTCATTGACAAGCCAGGGAAAGCAAACATGGTAGCTGATAATCTATCTAGACTTCATCATGTTGAAGAAGATACTACTTTGATAGATGATACATTTCCAGATGAACATTTGTTTCATATTGCTGTCCAGAATCCATGGTATGCAGATATAGCTAATTACCTAGCAGCTAATAAAATGCCAACACATTTCTCTTATAAGGAAAAAAAGCTGCTTGTAGAGAAAAGCTTCCATTTCTCTTGAATTGATAGCACATTATTTTACATTGGACCTAACCAAGACATGAGAAGATGTGTGAGAGAAGATGAGACATATGACATTCTTCATGCATGTCATAATGAACCATGTGGAGGGCACTTTGCAGCCAAATGAACAGCACAAAAGATTTTAACAACTGGCTACTATTGGCCTACACTTCACAAAGATGCAACAAGTTATACAAGGAAGTATGACAAATATCAAAGAATGGGCAGACCAACAAAATCAGATGAAATTCCCTTAAACCCATAGGTGTTGGTAACACCATTTGATAAATGGGGCATGGACTTTATTAGTCCAATAGATCCTCCATCCAATGGGAAGTCATACATTCTAGTGTGCACAGATTACCTGACTAAATGGGTCGAAGCCAGAGCAATGAAGCATGCCAGAGATCATAAAGTTGTTGAATTTCTATATGAAGAAATTTTTACTAGATATGGCATGCTAAGGGAGCTTGTTACTGATCAAGGTACTCAATTCACCTCCAATCTGATAACAAAGCTCATGAAGGAATATAATATCAGACATCAGAAGTCAAGCCCCTATCACCCTCAAGCCAATGGACAAGAAGACGTTACAAATCGAGAAATAGAAGCAATCTTAACAAAGATAATTCATTTGCATCACTGCGATTGGAGCAACAGACTATCAGAAGTCGTCTAGGCATATAGAACAACATGGAAGACCACCACAGGGTTCACTCTGTTTGAACTATTATATGTTAAAACAGCAATGCTACCGATTGAGTTTGAACACAAAAAATTAAGAACAGTGCTGGAGTTAAATATTAATCTTCCTGCAGCACAGACAGAGTGCTTGCTGCATCTCAATTCTTTAGATGAAATGCACAAGTCTGCCCTACAGTGCACATAAATTGTTCAAAAGCAAATAAAACAGTGGCATGATACCCATATTAAGAGTAAGCAGTTCAAAGTTGGAGATTGGGCATTGTTATATGATTCGAGATACCAAGAGATACCAGGCAAGCTGTAGACATGATGGCTGGGTCCCTATGAAGTAAGCCATGTATTTGCAAATGGAGCAGTCTAGTTGACTATAATTGACCCTATACACTTCAAGCTACTAGTCAATGGACATAGACTAAAGTTGTATCACCAGCCACAGACGAAAGAAGGCTTCCTGCAATAATTCAACTAGCCAATTTAAAAGGATCAACAGGTAACACTTCCTGCAGCAGAGGGTGTCAACCTTCTTCCTACAGCTCTTCAATAATAATTCCTTCGAAGCATGACCATAATAAAAACTTTATGTTTACATAAAGTTCAAATTCTCCATTCACTTTCTACATTCTTCTTTTTCAACCCACTTCATTTCTTAATCTTTCATCCACCCACCTTCCACATCATCATATTGCTATGCTTTCAATAAAGAGATAGTATGCTGATGCATGCTGATCGCCGACGATGTCATTCCACTCTCACCAATCTTTCTTGGCACATGCAATGATCAATTAACAGGTACAATATTTTCAAATTTATTTCCATTTTTAGCGCATAGATTTAGTTGGTTATATCGAATACTGCAATAAATGTATCATTGCCACCTTAATCCAGTTTTGTACCTTCTGCCAAGTCTGACAAGTGAGGACACTTGTCCATATTTCATAGGGGGCAGGGAAGTGTGCCAATTTCTAAAAATGTCATTTCTATTTACTCATTAAAGATCCTCAAATCTGTACTTCGGCCTTGTCTTAATTAAAATCCAGCTGCCGCATCACACAAGT
>MU225830.1:61523-80225 GCA_018584345.1 Thuja plicata | reverse complement strand
GTATACGTCCCTAGGTTGACAAGTTAAATGCACCTCATAATGGGAGAAGTAGTCCTTAGATTGAATAAACCATTCCTAAGAAAGGCCTTGAGCATGATTATTCCACACCTATTGTGAGGCGGTTCAGGGGGCATAACATTTTCTTGGTTTTCTACATATGGTGATTATTTCAATGATCCTATAAATTTCACCTAACTTGGATGTTTATGGTAGGAGCTGCCAACATGAGTGGATAGCCACATATATCTCGATCCTAGTTATGTGTACACTATGGTGAGGTTGAACCAATTTCCTTGTCTGTTTCTAAATCAGATTCTAAGTAAGGTGTACGACACATTATGTACCCAAGGATATGAATATTGAAGGTCATTGCGTGTCACATATCTTACATTACACTTGAATAGAACCTGATTCTTAAAAGCAAAAGGAGATAACTGAATAGTCATCCTGGCCTCTATGCCTTGATACTTGGGTTTATTTTCAACATTGCATCCAATACACATAGTATTCATACTTTCATGATACCTTGTGGGTATTAGTGACATTTGTACTGTTTGATGATGTTTGTTACAAAAATTTCCAATGATGATAATAATGCTACAATGCATACAAATCAGTGACAGTCCTAAGAGTCTACATGTAGATGCATTTAGAGATTGCATGATTCATTTTTAAGAACAACATAAAGGACTTGAGCTCAAAATGATTTCCTAGTTCACCCGAAATCCAAGTTAACTACATAATCTATACTACTGATATTAATGTTGTTGCATATCCATGACATAAATTCTGCATTCATAAATGAGAAAGAGAAAATACAAAAACAAAGCATTCAAGCATTGCTACATCCTAAGTGCATCCATACATATATTTCCATAAATAAAATTTCAAAAAAATACATTTACATATTCATCTAGCATCATTGAAATACATTTATATATCAATACTAAATCAAAGATAACAAATGATGTCATCACATGAATCTATTCTAACTCATCAAAAGACCAAGTACATAATCACATGTGTATCACATATAAACATCTATCAAAGCAAGAGAACACATGAACATATCAAGATCAGAAACAACTATCTCAGATATATCAATGACGGAACAGATAAAAAATCTGGAAACATCTACAAAAGAGTATCAGAATATTAGTGTGAAACAGATATACAAGTATCAAAAATTTGTAGTATAATGGATGATCACAACATGATCAATATATACAAAATGTCTCAAAATATCACAAAGACAATATCAAGTTTGACTGCCACCCTCTCCCTGATCTAGAGGAGGTGGTGTAGGATGAGCCATTGGAGGCATCACTCCCTCAGACTGTTGTGCCACTTGAGAATAGTAAGGAGCTCTCTGTCCCTCTGGAACTACAGTATAATATAAAACAAAGTACTATGTAGCTCTCTGACCCTGATGTGTCGCTATGCGGGCCTATGTATCTCACTCTGCTCTGAGCATATTACCCTGTCAATATTTCTCTTCTCTCAAGTGCTCAAGATGCCTATCTCTATCAGCCAGTAAAGACTCTAAAGTGGTGATCCTAGCCCTGGTCTTCTCATGCTCTTGCTAACACTGAGATAAAGCATCACCATCCTTGCCAGAATCTCTACCTGTATCTCTGGGTGGATCATTTCCATTGGGCGCTTGTCCTAGTGGTATCTGTTGCTCCCTGGTTAGTAATGGACCTGGATCTCTCTGTGGAGGCATGAACCTAAAATGAGTTTGTCTTCCCTCTCCGCTGCCACTGGCGCCCACTGCACCACCACCCATATCATCCCCATCATCATCTCCATCATCCTGGCTATGTCCATCACCTCTGTCCAGAGGAGGACACCTAAAATCTCTCCCTCCATCCCTCCCCACCTCTTCAGTCTCTCTGGACTCTACCTCTACCTCTGACTGGTCTTTAATCAGCCAAATCATAATCTAAATGATCCTCTATGTGAGGAGCTATCTCATCAGGTGCTGTGAATCTCAAAAATGGATACTGTAACATGTGGGAAAGGTAACCATCAGTGCAACCTGCATCAATAACCTCTGGAAGGTAGTCCCACCCAACTACGACCATCTGACTAATCGCCTGCTGAGAAGTCTCATATACTAGCCGTGCTCCCCAAAGTGGCTCCTCGTCTCATGTACAGGCATAAGCGGTCAAATCCTATGACCAAACCTGTACATGGCCATAATATCTCAGAACTTGTGTCACCAGGAATCACTCTACAATATATATGGTATGACCAATCAAGTACCTACTCTGAAAGAAATACGTCATCTTCCATCTATCTGAGGCCCAATCCTCACAACCCAAATATGGTCGCCAGATCACAACAATCATATCATCAAACAATCAGCGCCAGTACTCTACCTCTCCTAGATGGGGCTTATGAATCAATCCGGAATACATATAAACATAAGGTTGATGACCCTCTCCCTGCCTGTCTACTATCAGTCGTGTCATAAGGATATGCTCCCAGGCCTAGATCTGCAACACTAGAATACCCATTATCATGCTGCGCGAGTACTCATAGACTATCTCATGGAGCTCTCGATATATATGTGCTACTATGTAGCTACCCCATCCGAATCTGTGGACTGATACAACCATATGCTCTAGTATCTCCACCCAGACGCACATAAAACTATGTTGTCCCATATCAAGCATGAGGATGCCTCTAATCAATCCAACCAGATATACAGGTAAATGATCATAATGATTGCACATATAATCCTAGGTCAAATAATGATGCACTATGGTTTGATTTCCAAAGAATCTTTGGGCCGATGCAATGGCTAAGGCAGAACAAGCCTCAAACTGTACCTGCTGACCCATCACTGGAATACGTAAGATACGCCACACATCCTTAGGTGTGACTGTCATATCACCGATCAGGAGATGAAAGGTGTTGTGCTCTGAATGCCATCTCTTGGCAAGCGCAGTCAACAACCCCTAATTTATCGGGTAAATCTATAAGTGACGCTAGTCCTACCCGGGCTACAATCTCTAACTCAATATCTGTCAATAATTGAGACAAAGCTAGGACTCGTCCAGGATAGGGTCCTCGAAAAGAAACTACCCAAATTTAATTTGTCAACATAAAGAAAATACAAGTTCATTTCAGTATTCTCACTAAGGTAACTATGTAGAAAAACTATTTGATAAGTATTTTTGGTCTTCAGAAGGAGAAAAATAGTCAAAATCAGAAAAAAACCAACTCCTAAATTAGAAATGAATCTATTTTTATAGGGTGTGATATTTTATATTGGATATGATACGCTATTTCCCAGATATGATGGGGCATCCGGGAAACAATCATGTTTTGACAGGATGCGATGCAGGCCGCGGGGTGCGATCTTGTTTCCACAGGACGCGAGCAAATTCAAAGCTTGACAAAAATTACACTATGCGACACAGGACCTCCAAATAGGGTGCAATCCAAAATTTACGAGATGTGACACAAGATTTTGTGTAAAAATAGGAGGCGACATGGGATTAACCAAACATGATTTCATACATGGGGTGCGATGCAGAATTAAAAGTTACATAACTTTTGCAAAAATGATCAAAACTAGAAATTGAAAACATGGAAAGGTAGGTTTTGAGGTACTCACTGGCGGTGCATAATTGACCGGGTGCTGATGTCTATGGGTGAGCTTAAATCGATGCTTCTCCATGGGGACCACCATCTTCTCTACAAAGCTTTGAATTTACTAAAGACAAAAGTGAAAATGAATGGGTAAAAAGTGAATTTTGGGATATATATTGAACTTTTTGAGCTATTTAAGAGCTCCGAAACTCCTCCCAGACTATCAAAATTCAATATTGTTCTTCTCTGATCTACTGGGAACAAAATCAAATGCACAAATGATATTTTCCACAACATACTACAAATTTTTATGACAGCTTCCCAAAAATCCAGAATTACTATACATGTTCAGAAAATGGTTGGCAGGCTTTATGCAATCAGTTTTCTGGGTTCTCTATCATCCAAATGACACATTATTCATCAAAATCTTGGTCGCACATCATTTTATCAAACTCATAACTCACATTTTAATGTCGTTAACTTGGTAAAATTGTGTTTTCTCTAAACACACCTTCACTTCATTATTTCTTCTAATTGATTCTTTCTCAATTTAATCAATTAGTTCAAGTGATATATCATTCTATAGAGGGATTTTATTATTTTCCCTTATAATTCATTCCTAAGGGGGAATGATCACACTTAAATCAATCAAATTCTTTCTCAAAAAGCATTAAAATGACTTCATCATCAAAAGACTAGGGGCATGACAATTTCCTTCGATCAAGTCGGGACTGTTGGGTAGAAGGCTTCGGTTCTCACAAGTTGGATATCTATGTCTACGTATTCTAAGATCTTTATTAAGCTCCTAGAAGCTTCATACTGAATTTTGCTCAATCAAGTTCAGATTTAGTATTATCAATTCTCGTTCGATCAAGTTCAGAATTGATACCTCAGAGCTCCTAGCAGCTTCGTACTGACCTTCGTTCGATCAAGTTCGGTGTTGGTATTATCGATTCTTGTTCGATAAAGTTCAAAATTGGTATCTTCAAAGATCTTTGTTGACCTTTGTTCGATCAAGTTCAAAGTCAATAATATTATTCTTAGTTCAATCAAGTACGAGACTAATCTCATCAGACATTTCATTCAATCAAGTGCAAAATTCTCAAACTTTCTGAAGTCAACATCAATTATTCTTTGAATCAATGTGCTGCTCGCACATCAATTCAAAGAGGGGCAAATGTGACTACCCTAATTTTGTCTACTCTGACCAGAGACCCTATTTTCCCTAAGTGTGATCATACCCCTAATTATGTCAAGGAAATTCTTCAATTAATTGGCATAATTCATTTAAATCAAACTTAATCTCCTAAGCGATCTTATCACTAAATTACATTAATTGCTTTAGCCAATTAAATCAAATCAAATCAATTAAATAAAAAACAAATAAATACATGGATAAGGTAATTAATTAAAATGAATTTAATAAAATCCTAATTACAACTCCTCACTTGCAAAAGGGAAAGTCAAATCCCTAGCCAATGAGAGTTAAATCACTTGGATCACCTCACATGGGTCACCAAAGATTCAATCTCCACCTCTCTTCACAATTCAATCCCAACCTCTCATTCCTCAAATTCTTCTATAAATGGGATGAATTTTGAGCTCAATGGGCCCATAATCTTAGAATTTTAATTACATCCTTATGCTTCTCTAAAATTGTAGAATTCTTAATGCATTTTGATTTATAGTAATTACATCTTTTAATTGGAGCTCTAAAATGAACTTTGATTGAGCATTTAGCTTGCATTTTAGTTAAATATTCCATTCTCAGCATGATGTTGTCACTGATTTATGCATAATCTGAGGCCGATTATAGCATATTTCATACTCTTCTTAGATAGGGAGCCATATGTCAATTTTGGTGATTGATATGTGTTCTAAATCTTATATTTCATGTTATTTCACTAATGCAATGACATATTGAAGTGTTGTGTTGCAGCTAGCAGATCCACAAAATACACGCACAATAATTTATCCCTAAACTTCTAGTTATCTAAAGATTCACATCATTGCCCAACAATAAAAGAACCTATAGGATTATTAAGCACCATTTATCAATACGAAAGGCGTTTGGCAATCCCATATTACTTTCAAAAAATTTATACTTATTTTTTGGATAAACTTTCATAAACTTAGATGACATCTCTTACATGTAACAACAATAGATACTCTTCATGTTGTCTTTTATTAGCATTATGAAGAATATAAAATGGCGAGTGAAACATTTGAAAGGTTTCTCAACCTCATCTTAGTCATGTGTATTTGTTTGTTTAATGGGAAAATTCATGGATAGTTTTTCAATCGGGTTGTTTATATCCTTGTATGTTCTCTTCATAGTTTCTTAATACTACTGCTATTATTATTTTTGAACAAGGTTAAAATGGGAGTAAATTTTGGTAGCAATACATAATTCTATCTTCCTTTTATAACATTATGCTTAAGTTCCCTTTAATGTTTTCAATTGCTTGCAGATTTGCCGACTACAAGATACTTTGTATCATGACCTCCTTTTTAAAAGGTTTATATCAGTCCCTATAATTGATGAGCTCCCAACAATAAGGTTATAACATGGTGAAAAGGGTGATCTGATTCAATTAGTGAGTCATATTTAGACCTTACAAGCATTACATCTACAAGCAAGTGTATTCAAAATTTTATCCTAATTCCCTCTCCCACTTAAAACAATATACTCTCCCTTTGAAGGTCAGAGCCATCATTTCACTATCAATTTATATCACAATAATAACTTTTTCTTACCTAAGACCTCCATGAAATGAAATCTTGAATATATGATGCTATAAAAAGAGTAAAACTATTCAATGATACTTGTGAAGGGAAATGATAACATTTTTAATACAAAAATATAGAATCTTACGTAGCTTTTCCTTTTATCATACAATGATTAAAAAAAACAAATATACAGTAAACAAGTACCAAACTACTATCCCCACTTCCTCATACAAACTTTACTAGAGCCTTAGAGATTTGATAATAACCACAAAAGGCTTGCTCTTAATACACAATAAATTTTCTTACTGAGACATTATAGAATGTTTCTTGAGATATAATATTATAACAATCATGTGGTTCATATTAAAAGAAATACAATGGAAGATAGCTAACCAAGTCTTTCTCTAACCACACAATCTTCTCTTTTATTATTTAATGATAACCATATCTAAATAAACAAAGTAGCTCTCAACTATCATCTCATCTTATCCTTAGATGAATTAAAGAAGTTTCCAAGTAGAAATAACATAGGTCTTGCTCCAATATTACACAATTTTTTTTACCCAAAAATAGATGAAGTTTATCATAAGCTATTAACCAAAATAATCATATGGTCCTCGTCAAAATTTACAAATGTAAAAGAAACAACAAACAACTTGCTCTTTATTTCACAAAAATATTTTTAACCAACACATCGAAAGATCCCTTAAACTACCATCTCAAAACAATCATACAAGACAATGGGAAAACACATGAACAAGACTTTCTCTACTCCCATCCATAATGACATTATGAGACCACAAAATTCCTAGTCATACCCCTGAGCAAGTACAGACAATGCGCACCATTATGATCAATGGTGAGGACTTACTTCTCTTATCATGACATTCGCTCATGTTTTGTGCTACAAGGGAAACAAATTATCTATACAGAGAGTATAAATATGTTTATTTATGTTTATAGACCATTGTCAAAGAGATGAACATACAATGATATATGTGATGTTATAACTTGCACAAAAGTTTTAGGGAATCTTGACCCACACATTTGATTTGGCAACACTTACTTTCATTGATTAGATTTTAGAGGACTTGTTAAACAAGGTCAAGGGTAGACACATCTCATCCAAACTTAGATTAGACTATCAAAGTTTGCATTTGTTTCACCATGTACAAGATGAATTCAGTCATGTCAAAAAAAGAGACTTGATTGAGTGCATGAATGTAAGGAGAAGGCCAAGAATATCCAACAAAACACCTATATTTCCATAGATGCCACAAAAATATCAAGCATCAAAATTGGCTTGATGATCTTGACAATGAAAATGAAAGAGGAAATGACCATACTTAGTACAATGAACATAACTATGACATGGCCAATAGAACAAAGTTTGAAACTATACAAGATACTATTGCAAGAACACAAGATTTTATTGATAGGACATAGGAGAGTGTCATCACACTTTCTAGCTGTGTACTACAAGCATTTTGAAGACTTTGCAATGCTATAATGTTATTTTGGATGTCAGAATCATAATTAAAATGTTGGTTAGTAAATAATTAGTTAAATTGGAGAAAACTAAAAATTATTATAGTCATCTAGGATCTATTATAAACTACTTTTTCTTTGTATTACTATTTGTTTGTGTAATAAACTCTTTTGGTGGTCTTCTTTTGGAAACTTGTTTTGACTTTGATATTTGACTTTTGTAAGGGCGGGACACTTATAAAACACTAGTGGGGAACACATCTCTCATATGAGTAGTCCTATAGTTAAATCCTCAAGATAGTTATAGTCATTATGATGCAAAAAGTTGTTTCATCTATCTACCTTTGTTTTTGATAGATGCAAATACAAGTTTTGAATGGGCCCCGAAACCATTTACAAAAGATTCTCAAAAGATATTAGATAAGAATTAAAAGCCCAGACAAACAATGAAAGCCTACAACGAGACAAAAGGTAGGACCCCAACCAACAAGCTAAGAAACCAAAAGATAAGAAAATAGAGCTGGAAACAAAAAATAGAACAACGACCAACAAACTACCAGCAACTGACTAGGAGCTACATTTTGTTCTTTGTGGCCTTCTCGACCTCTTTCTGCATATTCTCAGCCTCTTTCTGCTTATCATCCATCTTTTGGATAGCACCTTTGATACTTTTCAGCTCCTTAGGGGCTTCAGGAAGTGTGAGTTTAAGGTTGATTCTAGTTCTAGTTCTTGGTCCAGAGCTACTAGCATCATCAACCAAAGTGATAGTAGTGTTTTCCAGCAGTTTACTATCCAAGTAATTATAAATGGCCTTCAATTTCATAAATGAGACTTTAAGTCCCTCATTAATTTACTTCAGAACTTCACTAATAATGTTCCCATTACAACTAATCTTGTCATTCATGTCTTTCAGCTTCTCCTCTAGAATGGCTTTGATCTTAGCTGTCAGGCTTTCATCTGAGTTATTTCTATTTACCTCCACCAAAAACTTCCTTTCCAGATTTTCCAACCTGATTTTTAAGGGCTCCATAGTATCCTCCAGAGCCTTCAGGTGTTGTTTCATTTCTTGGATATCATCCACAATCCACTTCTCCATGTTTATGCCATGACCCTTTTTGTTGTTAACCACTTGCTGAATATGATCATCATAATCAAAACCCACAGTGGTACCCTTGTCCTACCCACTGGAATAAGTATTCTCTCTGCTCTGGTCTTTGATGGTCATCTTATCTTTTCCAGCCCCAACATCTCTGACATTCTCCTTTTCACTGCTCTGGTCATCTTTTTCCTCAGCATTATACTCTTCCTCCCTTCCTCCTTCAGTAATTTTTTCCTCTTTTTCTTCCCGTTCAACATTCTCCTCATTTCCCTCTTTATTAGGGTTTTGGATTTTAACCTCCAAAGTATCCATTTCATGAGCTTGATCATCATGATTCTCTTCGATGTTGACATCCTTCTCATCCCCTTTAGGGGTTAGAATCTGGGCTTCCATGTCCTCCCTGCTTTCCCTATTTTTCTTCTTCTTTTTCCTATCTCTCTTCTGGTTTTTTTCCTCTTTACCATCTTCATTATTTATTTTCCTTTTCCCCTTTACCCTTTTTGGTATCGGGTCAGGGATCCTATCCCGAGAATACTCCACAATAAGCATAATCAACCCTTCATGCAGGACAGGGTTGCTGGCCATCTTACTATTATCCACTGTGCTATTATTCAACGAGTTAAGCATAAATTAAGGGAAAGAAACTTTCTTCTTATGCCTAAAGTGGTTAACCAACACAAAATGCAAATTGTAAATCTTAGAGTAATGACCATCTAAAGTGAAGTATTCAATCATTAAAGTCAAGACTTCGGCCCAGATGCTCTTAATTTTTTAAATATTAACATAGTCTCCTGTCCCTTTGTTCATAAGAGCTTCTCTTCAACACTTTTCAGGAATAATTTAAAAGCTTGCATCCCCATTTTTTTGTTATCCCTGTAAAATTTCATGCCCTCCGAAGACAGACCCGTAATTTCTGCCCAAAGGCTCAGAGTAAGCGAAAAAGACTTACCACCTAGATTGACATTGCCATTCACCCATCCGTCTGCAAAACTCTTGGTGATGTCATTGTCAAAGCCGTGAAATATTTCCATGTAGGGAGTAACACCACCACATTTCCACTTTTTCCAAACCTTCTTATTCCGCCTCCACTTCTCACAGTCCAACGACTCCTCTCTTTTCAACCCGCCACCCATCCTTCCCAAAGATCTCTGATTTCTCTTCTAGATGATAGAAAATTTGTTTTGGTTGCTTCGAATAGCTTTGTCAAAAATGACCCACAATTTGTGTGGTTTTTGCATACTCATGACACTATCACAACTCGTTTGACAATTACCCCACCTTGAAACATTAAGTGTCTGTATCATAATTAATACTGATTACTCCTTCCCTGTGGTTTAGTCTATCATAATTGATAAGACTCCTCATATCATTTTTAAGATTTTCCTCTCCGATCCAGTTTTGGGTGATGTCACTATGGGTCCCCATATTAGCTAAACCGCTTGCTGGGTTATTTCCTTCACAGTAAACGTGGGAAATAAAATTTTCCTGAAAGGTTTGGAGGATATATCTATCTACCTTTGTTCCCACAAGAAGAAACCTTACATTCAAAATCCCCACGCTAGTCATAGTCATAAATGCAAGTTGTCTCCAAGAAAAATATTGTCTTGCACTTGACAAAATTCCTTTGTGCTCGATGGAAAATTATGCCTCTTAATGACATTGTCTGTGACCCCTCTCCATTTATAGGCACCGAATACAGGGATGTGTCATTACCTTTTCTCACTACTATAAAGAAGGAAGCTTACATGGTAGCTTTGTAAACTATCTAAAACATAATGTTAACTACATGTAAGCATACTTTACTCTAAAAAATACTTAATTAATGCATATTAGTAACTTCCATATAACTCTAACTAATTTGGAATATTTGCATCACAAGTGTAACTAATATTTTTAGTTTTAAAAACATGGTTTACTATAAGTCTACAAGATTATTAATGTATCTAAGCAATTGCCTAGGTTTAGATTCAATTTTTGCTAAAACAACATTACCTTATTATAAGTCTTCAACTCTACTAGTCCAACTAAGGAATTAATTTCAAAGCAATAATCCATTATTCTTAATTGACTATAACCAAATCATCTATTTATAAGAAATTTATCTGGCAGTAAATTCACAACAAATAATTGTATTACAATACTTGACTATATTACAATACTACTAAGGCGAGTACTCCTCACTACATGGAACGTGTTAACATCAAGACATTCTACAACGACTATAAGAAGTGAAATATAATAACATAAATATTAACAAAAATATTTACACAAAAATCATAAATATTTAACAAAAATATAATTTTTTTGATAAGTAGGAGGTATTTTCCACAGGAATTCATTTTAATATTGCTATCATGATTCAACTGTGTAGTTTTTGGAGTCAAACTCATTGACTCATGTTACTTTAGTAGTGGTTCACATGAACCCATCTCTAATGAGAATGAATGGAACATTTAGCACTCATTTCATCTAGGTGATGCTCACAGAGGTGAAGCTCTAGGACTTCCTAGGAGGTCACCCATCCTAGTACTACTCTAGCTCGAGTGTGTTTAACTACAAAGTTTTCTCCATGGTTAAAGCCCACTCTGCTTGCAACCCCATTTGCAAAATTGTCAAAAAGTGTTGTGCCTTATGAACCATTCATTAGGAAGACCGGTAAGCTAAAGGGGCTTTCTAATGAATGGTTCATAATGAACAACATTTGCTAGAGGTTTTGCAAATTGGGTTGCAAGCAGAGTGAACTTAACCATGAAGGAAACTCCATAGTTAAGTGCACTCGAGCTGAAGTAGTACTGAGATGGGTGACCTCCCGGGAAGTCCCGATGCTTCACCTTTGTGAGCATCACCTAGATGAAATGAGTGCTAAGTGTTCCACTCATTCTCATTAGAGATGAGTTCTTGTGAACCACTACTGATGAAACATGAGTTAACAAGTTTGACTCCAAAAACTACATAGTTGAATCCTGATAGCAATATTACAATTTGACTTGCTGTGGGAAATACCTCCTACTTATCAATTGATGAGCTTAAGGGGCTTTCTAATGAATGGTTCATAAGGCACAACACTTTCTGAAGGTTTTGCAAATGGGGTTGCAAGCAGAGTGGGCTTAACCATGGAGGAAACTCTGTAGTTAAGCGCGCTCGAGATAGAGTAGTACTGGGATGGGTGACCTGTCGGTGAGTTAATGAGTTTGACTCTAAAAAATACAGAGTTGAATCCTAATAGCAATATTACAATTTGACTTACTGTGGAAAATACCTCATGGGTTTGCAAGAAGAGTGGGCTTAACTATGGAGGAAACTTCGTAGTTAAGCACGCTCGAGTTGGAGTAGTATTGGGATGGGTGACCTCTCGGGAAGTCTCAATGTTTCACCTTTGTGAGCATCACCTAGATGCAATTAGTGCTAAGTGTTCCATTCATTCTCATTAGAGATGGGTTATTGTGATTCACTACTTATGAAACATGAGTTAATGAGTTTGTCTCCAAAAACTACACAGTTGAATCCTGGTAGCAATATTACAATTTGACTTTCCGTGGAAAATACCTCATGGGGTTGCAAGCAGAGTGGGCTTAACCATGGAGGAAAACTTCATAGTTAAGCGCGCTTAAGTTGGAGTAGTACTGGGACGGGTGACCTCGCAAGAAGTCCCGACGCTTCACCTTTGTGAGCATCACCTAAATGCAATAAGTGCTAAGTGTTCCATTCATTCTCATTAGAGATGGGTTCTTGTGAACCACTACTAATGTAACATGAGTCAATGAGTTTGACTTCAAAAACTATAGAGTCAATTTTTTTTTTTTTAAAACTGATATCCATACTCTTAACTAAGCCGATAGGATTTGTGTGGGAGCTTTGCTCTCGAAAATGATTTTTTTCTCCTGGATAGTTGTTAGCCCTCTTCCCGAATAGTTTTTCTTTTTCGACAATGGAAAATAGAAACTTACCTTGTTTTTTCCTTAAAATTCTCGATTCTTTTTGGAATTAGTTGGAAACTTTCCTGATTTATGATATTGCATGTCTTTATTAGAGTTGGAAGCTTTCATTTTTGCATGCATTTGCAATCAAATGGAGAGGGATAAACATGTTCTTTGATAATGAGTTACAATTTTGAATTAAAGGGAGGAGGATAGTTCTGGTCATGTTTTCTGTTGCTTTTACCAATTGTGAGCCATATCAAATTTCATTCTCTCCATGTGCCTTTTTTTTTTTTTTCCTTCAGTTCGCTGTTCTTTAAAGCCCGCAGTAAAGTCTTTGAATTATCTGCACGGATTGGAAACTCTACTTTTGTTTAGTTTATTATTTCACAAGATATTATTTCTTGCTATAATTTTCAAAGAAAATGTCATCCGTTTGATGCCTTATTTGAATAAATGCATGAATCCATTTCTTTTAAATTGTTTAAAAAAGATCATTGAGACTATGTACATATAGTTCGTGAAAATCCATTTAGATAGGCTAAATGTGTCTGAAATGAAGAATTTTTCTTTCCATAGCATAAAATTTGTACTTTTGGATGACTTGTTATTAGCCAATCAGGTATTTGTGGGAGCACACAATTTTTTTTTTTTTTGGAAAATTTAGGAGTTTCGAATTTGAATGCAAAAATCATTCCATTGACTATCTTTATATCTTTATATGCATATATATCTTACAAGTATTTTCCAATAAACAATTATTAGAAGATTTCTTTATTATTATATTCTTTAAAATATTGCCAGTTTTGCGGTTCGAACTTGGGTCATTTACAAAAATGCACTAAACTATCTTTATTTTGATGTATTTATCGATTGCAGAGGGTTCCTCAATTGAATGGACTAAGAATTTGCCTCAAATGACATGGTGCAAAAAAAAAACATGCAAAATCGTCCCTTTGGATCCCCTGCATTCACAATATTTGTCGTCACAGTAAGTTTCATTTTTTCCCAAATTTAACAATCACAAGTAAAGAAAATTTCTCAATTTGACATTGTTAATGAAAATTATGTAGGCTCAGCCGGAAACACTGGAAACAATACATGATGTAATTGCAAAGCATTTGTTGATTGAGGTGGAAACCGTTCAAAAGATGACTAATTTTCCTGATCTGGGCGCCGATTCGCTAGATACTGTAAATAACATAAAAACCTAGCTTTAAAATTATTTTGTGTATTGTGTAAAACCTCGCTTTTAAATTGTTTTGTGTTGTGTAAAACCTAGTTTTAGAATTTTTTTGTGTATTGTGTTGATATAATGATGGCGTTGGAGGAGAAGTTTGAGATATCTGCACAATCTTATAGTTACGCTATATTATTATACAAATTGCCTCAAATATCCTCTGTAACATTGTACAATTGTCGAGCTGTTGTTAAAGGGTTTCGGGTTCCCTTCAAAACCTGTTTTTACCGTAATAAAAAACATTGTACAAATTCCTTCAAATTCCTTCAATTTTATTTATGAAACTCTAAGTATACATCAAAAACAACTTCTAAACGCCCTAATAAGGGGGCAATTCTTTGAAATGTTTTTAACCCCCTTTTTATATCATTTTATGTGAGTTCTTTGAAATGTTGGTCCATTAATTGTTTTTGATCGGTAATAGGTTTTTCATTAATATGTAAGAAAGATTACATCATCACCATACATGGCTCTCGGTTACAATCATGCAAAAAACTTTGTTGCATTCCTCTAATTACTTCTAAATTCATTTATAGGTAAACATAGTATATATCTTATCGGTTTTCTATTAACATAAATTCAAAAAGGAATCCATTATCCCACTAACTAAACCACCTAGCAACCTCCTCTTTGGTGAAGTTACCGAAGGCGCCACCTTTCTCCACTAAGTCACCGACGCGGGTCATACCCTCAGCCACCCCGCTCGTGCCTTCCGCCTCCGCTTCTTGGGCCCTCCGAGCTGCATTGGCCTTTCTGCCCCTCCTGGTGACTGGCAGCTGCCTTCGAATCCATGGCCTACCATCCTCTCCCACAGCCACGCTGGATTTAATAGGCACCTGCTTCCTTTTCCTCCCCATGAGCTCGGCCTCAACCTTCTCCTTCACCTCCGTCTTTCTTTTCTCCAGGACAACCTTCAAGTCCTTCCAACCACTAAGGACCTGGGCTAAGTGAACGTCCTCAGGGATGACTATAGACCAGAGCACGAGTGGTTGCAATTATCTACTTCCGTGTCCCACCATTCAAAATGGCGCTTCGCCCATGTGCGACCCGACCCCCACCTCCACTCGCTGCAGAATTTCCTCAACTCCTACCCACTTGATCGCCATGCACTATCGGACCACCCACTGCACTTCATCTTTTGACTCTACCACCGAGAGCCTGAGTGCAACAAACAAGGACAAGATGTCCAAATTTGTTCGTGGTTTCCACCAATCCTGCAGGTAGTGATCCCCAAAGATTTCCTGAATTGCCGCCCAGAAATCTTTGTCCTCCTCCTTGAAGACATGGCTCAGTCGATTCATCATAATGGGTCCTTCAAATGCTGGGATTTGGTCTGCTGTGGTGAGGGAAAAGTTGGCCTCCATTCTGCGCTAATGGCTTATGTTCTGATTTTCAAATTGTTGGCCTATCCTTCTTCTCGAGTGGCTTTAACTTGCTTCCAAAGTCTCTAGAGGCCAAAAGGGCACTGTCATCATGCTGTTGTCCCGTGCATCCCTTCACATTACTCCCTTCTGTACTTTCTTTGCATTCACCTAATGGGAATCCTCGACTTGCGAGATCTTGCGTCAAAATAGCTCATGGTCACACGCATCCTCCTTGCCATCATATCCTTTTCCTTGTAGTGGACAGAGCTTCCACATGCTTTCAGTGTCTAGTATCTTCATTCTGGTTCTAGTTCTCCACCCTCAGGTTTTACTATACTCAGCAGCGCCCAACTATGGTTTCCTTGATATACTTGTTTACCTCTATATGTCATTTCTCAAATCTTCAAATAGTTCAAATTAGTTTGCGATGATCCGTTGGCATTAATATTTGAGAGTTTATCCACCATCTCATTTGCCGCTCTCGGCACCTGTGAGACTTTGAAGTCTTCAAATTCTCCCACCAGATTCCTGATTCGTCTGATATGTTTATTCAAATACCAGGTGTCCATTTGACCTTTGGCAGTCCCGTTTATTACTAGGAGCGAATCTCCTTCCAGATGAATTCTCCTAAGCTGTAGTTGTCTCGCCATTAGGATGGCCTCAACTGCTACCAAACACTTAGCCTCGTTGTTTGTTCCATTTTTTAACCTTTTGGTCCCTAACGCCATAATTTCTCCCTTCTGATCCCACGTAATATATCCTATCCTAGATATTCCGGGGTTGCCGCGTGAGGCGCCATCACAATTTATTTTGACCCATCCAAGGGATGGGGGTTGCCAATTACTCATACTGTCGTCATCGACCCTTTTCGGAGGTTGCACCCTCCCATTCCCATTAACGGGTATTGGTCCATTAATTTTTTATTAATTACAAACTATTGTAAAAAAAAAGATGCAAATGTAATTTAACAAAAAAAAGTTGAAAAATATATATTATTTATTGAAATTAGTTGAAAATTTTAAATGATTATTTTTTTCTTTTAGATTTTCTCATAGATGGTTTCTATGAATAGAAATACCTATATTTTTTTTATGAAAAAAGATACAAATAAACCATGCAAAAATTTAATAAAATATTATACATTTTTAACATACTATTGAAGCATAAAAATATTTAAAATCGAATACAAAAAAACAAACCAGCTAAATGAAAATAAATAGTCTCTTAAACAATAATTTGAGCCAATGCAAGATCTCGTACAATTTCAACCCAATTGCTCATAATATTCTTGGCCACCTTGTTTGTGCAGATTTAAGAATTGATTAAATATTAGAGGGAAACAAATATTTGTAGTATGGAGAAACTCATTTAAAAAAAAAACTCTATAATTAAAAGCTTTAATTTTCTATGAGAATATTTGAATGTAAATATTAGGATTTTCCTCCATCTTTAAACGATAGTGTCTCTGTCTTTGTAAAGCTGAAAGATATGAAAAAGCAAATCAGCCACAACGGGCACATGATAAGTATCATTCTCAAGCATAGTAACGCAGGGCTTCAAGTTTATGTTCAAAACCTCAAAGCGTTATATGCTTACTTGGAGAGTAGTCTGCTGGAAAATACCACAATTACTATAGATGACAAAGCAGGGAGCTCGGGCCCACGGACTAGAACCCGAAGTGGCATTAAAATGAAAGTTCCAGAGATTCCAAAAGAGATGAAAGCGTTGAAGGAGTCCATTGACAAAATGGAAGAAATGTAGAAAGAGGCTGAGGAAGTCTATGAAAGTATGATGTAGTTTTTTATCTGTTCTGGAAACTTTGCTGGAAGTTGTGCTAAAAACTGTGTTTTTTTGGCAGTTTTTTGTATTCCTTTTTTTGGGTTTTGGGTGTTCATTGGGGTCGTGCTTTTGGTTCATAGCAGGTTATCTATGTTTGTACGGGCTTATGATGCTTATCTCTAGTAATATATTGTAAAAGGTTTCATGGTCCTTTCAAAACTTGTTTTTACCTTAATCAGAAACAATAGTGTCTTTGTTCTTGATAAACAATAATGAATATTTTATAATTATTTTTACTAGACTTTTATCATCAAATCATTTTAAATTAGAAATAAACAATATTCATATTATTTTGCTTCTATTATTATAATTAGAGATAATGTGATCTATTTACCATAGATTTTAACATATATGTAAAGTGAGATCACAATATTCATATTATTTTGATTCTACTATTATAATTAGAGACAATGTCATCTATTTACTATAAATTTTAACATATATGTAATGTGTTCATCAAAAATAAATAAGATTGTTATTTTTTTTCTTATCTAATAATAAATAAGAAGTTTTTTTTTGTCAATTTTTATATTTGATATGCGTTTTCTACATAAATTCTATTAATAAAATATAAATATATTTAACAACCTTATATAAAATATAAGTGAACATTTCACTTTTTAGAAAATCAAAATTCTTATAAGCTGACCTTCTAATTGACCATCCCCATATTTCAAAATCCAACTCATTCCAGAACGTTCCGAGTTCGAATCCCGGCTTCTTCGAAACGGCACGAGAAACTTCGCGACGTTTTACACGTTTCGTGCTAAAAGGGAAAGACATTGTCTGTAGAGAGAGTATAAATTTGCTTCTTGGGTTTTCAATTTACATATTCCGAGTACGGGTTTTATAAAATTCGCTGAATAGCTTTCAAAGCAGGACTTTTATTACTCTGAATCCATCTCTGTAAAGGCTTCGATTTGCATGTTTTGCGTTGAAAAAAGCAAAGAAATCCATCATGCAGATATTCGTGAAGACATTGACGGGCAAGACCATTACTCTGGAGGTGGAAAGCTCTGATACCATCGACAATGTGAAGGCAAAGATCCAGGACAAGGAGGGAATTCCCCCAGATCAGCAGCGCCTAATCTTTGCCGGTAAACAGCTGGAAGACGGCAGAACTCTTGCCGATTATAATATCCAGAAGGAGTCCACCCTTCACCTGGTTCTCCGTCTGAGGGGAGGGATGCAGATCTTTGTCAAAACCCTAACTGGCAAGACCATCACTCTGGAAGTGGAGAGTTCAGACACCATTGACAATGTCAAGGCCAAAATTCAGGACAAGGAGGGGATTCCCCCAGACCAGCAGCGCTTGATCTTTGCCGGTAAACAGCTGGAAGACGGCAGGACCCTAGCCGACTACAACATCCAGAAGGAATCTACCCTTCACTTGGTTCTTCGTCTGAGGGGCGGAATGCAGATCTT
>MU225829.1:535143-554794 GCA_018584345.1 Thuja plicata | reverse complement strand
TTTCTATGCATGCTATCCAAAGCTATAATTTTGATCCTTCCACTTATGACTAAATGATTTCTAAATTAAAGTCTTCTTAGCTATAGAATAAATGCATATTTTTCAGTATAGTGCACTAAATCTGCCAGAGTTTTGTTTGAAGAACATCGATCTTGCTTTGTAGATCATTCAACTTTATCTTGACATGTAGCTTCACTTGTGTTATGTGGTAATCTGATTCTCCCTCAGTAATGTACTTTGAAATGGTGTGAATCAATGAATCATTATAGTCCTTGACTGGTACAAGTATTTAAGACAATGAACTAATAAAGCCCACTAGTTGATCTTAATCAAATTCTCTTTCATTTCTCGTACACTATATATATATATTTTTACTCTCTTAGTAGCATAATGTTACTTATATTTTATGTATTTTTCTGTCACATTAAGCTTATATCCACTTTAATTAATTCATCTCTCTAGCTCACTAGAGTGCTAGTAAAGTGATGTGGAATCAGGCCGATTCATCCCCTGAGATTTCAACAATCTTGAGCTTGACAAATTTCCTTCTCCATAAACTCAAAGATATGTTATCTGACAAAAAAACCTCTTATGGACAATATAATACATTTAAACATCAACCCAAGGACAAAGGCATGTCAAGGTTTAGCACTATATGTGCATGCTTTTACTTAGGTTGTCATCTATTGTGTTAAAAAGAAAATTGCAATGAAAACCATATACTTAACGAAATAAAACTATGAACAATAATGATTAATGCAAAACAATGAATTGAGTAGTTCTCAAACAATTAATAATAAGTAATAACATATGAAAATTAAAAGATTATATATACCTAAACTAAACTAAAAACATGTGAAAACTAAACTTACTAAAGAATTGTGTAAGATGTAAGAGCATCACATAGTCCAATAGTAATGTTTAGCAGAAGCCAATTTACTGACTATAAAATTTAATTATCTATGATAACATAAAAAAAAAGAGTAGGGACATGTATTTCAAGTGGGCCTACTTGAAAAATAATCTAATTGTGCTAAATAGAAGAAAATAGCTAAATCAAAGCTTCATAGATTCATATATGCATACTAATTAGAGACAAACAATATATTCAACTAAAAGTAGGAATATATTGAAAATGGTGTCACATTTTTTTTTAAACAAAAGTTAGTATTGGTTGAAATTTCATCCTTTACATAGTACTAAATTCGACCAGGATGCTATACAATTGAAGGTTCTATCGACGAATTTGGGTGGATAATTCAATGACAAAATGGACTAAATTGACCAGGATGCTATACTTTCGACGCTCGATTTGACGAATTTAGGTGGATAATTTGACGACACAATGGTCTCAATTTTGACATTTACACCAATCGCATGATGTCTTATTCTTCCAGTTACAAGGGATTGTTGCAGTCGATAATTCGACCAGTTATGGGGTCAAAATTTTGACTATTATTTACCATGTAGAAAATTTGACGAAAAAAGATCGATGACAGTTTTAGTTGCTTATTCGACCAATTGTTGTAGAAAATTTGACTAATTCTCGTCAAAATTTAAGGTAAAATTTACTAGTGCATATGCTCTTAAAGATGGAAAGGAGGCTAAAAGATGTGATTTTGTAATTGAAAATATTCCATTGTATTAGTTCATGGATATTTTTCGTGCTAAGATTGTGTATGAGTATGGAAGGCATATATATAGAGCTCGTTGGTTGGATATGAAATTCAAGTTGTGCAAGGACACATTCCCACTTGATACCATTGTTTCAGTTGTCACATTTGTAGAGAACTACACTCTACAACCACAAAACAAGGTGCAAGCAAAGTATTATAGCTCTCAACAAGTTTCTATATTTGTTCATATAGCATTTATGCATTCACCTGACAGTACATAGGAGAACAAGAATTTATTGAGGGAGTATCATTTTTACATGAGTGATGATTGTTCACATTCTAGATAGTTTGTACATGGTTTCTTTCATCTTTTATGGTGATTTTAGTAATAGGATCATATCATATCGTTGACCCAATCTCGGTTGATGCAAAAACTTGCAATGTTGCACAGTTGAAAGATGAAACATTGCATATCTTGAAAAACACTTATCCTGGCATCAAACCGTCTTTGCCAACAACTCTAAAATTCTAGGTGAACACTAGGAACTACCGTATCATAGAGGTGAAGTGGTTCAAACATTGTTGACTGCTATGGAGCCAAGTGTCCCTCAAGGTGCACTAGGATAAAAAATTGGTGATATTCAGGAGTCCATTTATTGAAGCTCATGAGGGTTATCAACAAGCCATCAAGTTCTAAGGGATTGTGTCATGGAGGCCTATGATAACCTATCTCAGATTTTGGATATTTTCTTCCATTTTCATTTGCCGACCCAATCCTGGTTGATGCAAAAATTGCAATGTTGTGCAGTTGAAATCTGAAACATTACATATCTTGAAAAATGCTTGTCCTGGCATCAAACCATCTGTGCCAATAGCTCTGAAATGCTGGGAGAATGCTAGGAATGACCCTTTTGTGGTCACAAAGTGGCTCAAACATTGCCGACTGCTATGGAGCCAAGTGTCCCTCAAGGTGTAATAGGCAACAAAATTGCCAACATTCATGAGTCCATTTCTCAGAGCTGAAGAGGAAAATAGAAAATCCATTACATTCTATAGGACTGTGTCATGGAGGCCTACAATAACCTGTCTTAGATTTTGGATATTTTCTTCCTTTTTCATTTTTTGACCCAATCTCGGTTTATGCAAAAACTTGCAATGTTGCGTAGTTGAAAGATGAAACATTGCATATCTTGAAAATCGTTCATCCTATCATTGAAACATCTCTTCCAATAGCTCCAAAAATCTTTGTGAACACTAGGAACGACCCTTTCATATAGGCAAAGTGGCTAGGACGTTGGTAACTGCTATGGAGCCAAGTGTCCCTCAAGGTGCACCAGGAAACAAAATTGGCAATATTCAGGAGTCTATTTCTCAGATCTCCCAAGGGGTATCGACAAACCATCAAGGGATACAAGACCATGTCATGGAGGCCTGTGATAAGCTATCTCAGATTTTGGATATTCACTTCCATTTTCATTTTTCTACCCAATTTCAGTTGATGCAAAAACTTGCAATGTTGCGTAGTTAAAAGGTCAAACATTGTATATCTTGAAAACCACTCATCCTGGCATCCAACTATCTCCCCCTAAAGCTCTAGAATATCAGGTGAACACTAGGAATGACCCTTTTATGGTCACAAAGTGGCTCAAACGTTCCCAACTGCTATGGAGCCAAGTGTCACTCAAGGTGCACAAGGCAACAAAATTACCGATATTTAGGAGTCCATTTCTCAGAGCTCGCAAGGGGTATTGATGATCCATTAGGTGCTACAGGAGTGTGTCATGGAGGCCTATGATAAACTATCTTAAATTTTTGAGATTTTCTTCTATTTTCATTTTACGACCCAATCTTGGTTGATGTAAAAACTTGCGAAGTTGCACAGTTGAAAGCTGAGACATTGAATATCTTGAAAACCGCTCATCCTAGAATCAAACCATCTCCACCAAAAACCCCAAAATTCTAGGTGAATGCTAGGAATTACCCTATCATGAAGGTGAAGTGGCTCAAAAGTTTCTGACCTCTATGGAGCAAAGTGTCCCTCAAGGTGCACGAGGCAATAATATTACTGATATTCAAGAGTTCATTTCTCGGAGCTCACGTGGGGTATAAACAAGATGTTAGGTGCTATAGGACCATGTCAAGGAGGCTTGCAATAAGCTATCTCTAATTTTGGAAATTCTCTTTTATTTTCATTTTCTGACCCAATCTTGGTTGATGCAAAAACTTGCAATGTTGCGCAGTTGAAAGTTGAAAAATACATATCTTGGAAATCGCTCGTCCTGGCATAAAAAAATCTTGGTTAACACCTTTAATTTGACATGTAAATGCCAGGAATAACCTTTTTATGATTCACAACTCATTCAAATATTTGGGACCACACTGTACTGGTGCATCCATTAATGTTCTTGTAGTGCCCTAAATAGGTCTAGGTGGTGAAAATGCTCCAATTGGGTAGGATTGATATTTTTGATCTTATATAAACTATTATCACTTCATTAAGGTGTTGGAATGAAAATTATGATTCTAGGTTTATGAAATGAAACATGCATAGTCTCATTAAGTATGAATCATTCAGTAATAATATACATAGATACACATGCAACCATAAATATAAGGCATATGAAATTTACAGAGCATAAGACATCCACATAAACATAAATTAGTCTACATTCATACACATGATATATTTGTAGAGAATGAAGAAAAATATATATGTCCAATAATGTCATAGATCGAATATGTCCAATAAAGTTAAATTGGCTTCGTGAAAGCCAAATGGATATAAAACATGTCACTTATACAATATACAAAAAATATGTCCATTAATGCCATATTGGCATACAATGATTATCCCTGATCTAGTCATTTCCCAGAAGGGGAAGAAAACAAATCCTGAGATGACTTCAATCATCGTGTCGATGGAGATGTAGTACTCTTTCGAGTGTGCTCACTAGTTCTCCTGTCTAGACTCTTCTGTAGCTCGAGCTGATAAAATAACAAGTATAAACATCAATAACTAATATACATCAGAATTTAATTACAGGATGACATAAAATAGAATATTTTCTTCCCGCTACCAAATAGTCGCTATGTACATCCTTCGAACGGGCACACTGATGATCTGGAGTAATGAGTCCTTACAAAAATGATCAAAATAATATTTTAAATACATACATGAATATCATTAAAAATTTCAATAAAAAATATTCAAATAACAATTCTAATTAGGTAATCTATTTTATACCTCGGTCAGTGCATCAGAACTAGCTATAGCTGTAGCTATGCTACAATTCAAACTATCACAAACAAAAATAGGAGACTTTGTTGTCAATAACTAAAAATGAAACAATAAGAGTATTATGTAGTTATCAATAATACCTATAATATTTTACAACCCCACTAATTAATAAATGATAACTTTGTGAAGGTGCCACCGCATCCTTCAGTGTGCGGTGTTGATGTTGTAGCTCCAGTATTAAACTAGTGCACATGCATGGTAATTTATAAGACAACCATTAATATAAGAATAAACCACTGACTTGTTAATTATAATACATTATTAAATATATACCTATGGACTAAATGATGTCATCACAAAGCTAGGTGAAGGAATGTGATCATGGACATGACAACTTAGACTCTCAATTTTGATCATAATTTGTCTACTAATTTAGTTATTCATTTATTTATTAATTAAATATATTCAAGTAAATCAAATTAACATGCAAATAAACATACCTCAATGAAATGTGAACAATGCTCTTCACTGTCTAATGTCAATGTTGATGGTCCAACATTGAACTAATGTATATGCACAATTTTTTATTTTATAGATACTTGTGGAGTTGACGACGTAGAGTATAAGGGGTCTGGGGGATCATTGCCGTTGCAAATGACACTCTTTCCCTACATTTTCATCATAAACAATAGGTACTAATTTAATTAAATTGATTCATTTAAAAATGTAATATGATCAAATAAATTTAATGAACTTGCAAATATTTACCTGCATAACAATGCCAAATGTTGCATTGAGAAAATCATCAGTCACCAGTCCATCATTCTCTTCCTCTCTATCGGCAGTACCAAATGAGCACAGGGATCCACAAGAATGAAAAAAATGACCCCTTGTGGACCGACCATGGTAGTGCACCAAATGAGAGTCTGTGTTAGAGCACTAATCATGCCTAGTGTGTCCACCTCCACATGTTTGTTTACAATGGAAAGAATACTAACATGATCCACCCGTGGCTTGCCACTAGGAAACCTAGGTGCATTAGGGTCATGACATGCCATAGGTCTATAAAATATGACCCCCCACCTCTACCCCGAGACTCTAGAAAGTCAAAATAATTTGGCGCCTCTTTCAGGACAAACTCACAATAGGGTTTCCTTAGGAAATAGATAGGAACCTCATGATTGTTACAGGGAGGGGAATCAAAGACAATCCACCATCTATCCCAAAAGTTTTTTTTTATATCTTCATTCAAGCACCAATGAATTTGGAACCTCTTTTTTGTAGTTTTAAGAGTTTTAGTTTCCCCTGGATTTTTATAGAGTTTACAAATGTCATCTTTTGTGATTTATTTCTTTTTTATTCCCTCATATGATAATTTATTTTCATAATATTGTTTTTTTTCTTCTCTTTTTTCGTGCCATAAATTAAGTTTCCCACTAACTGAACCTACGTGGGTCAAGATTAATTCTAATGATTTTGAAAGTGTTTCCCTTCTAGGATTTGTGCCAATAGAATATTTTAGCCTCCTAATTAAAGATAGTATTTCTATTTTCCCTCTTTCTATTTGGTTAATCATATTTTCATGTGTTCCAGGAGGAGGTTTCTCGATTGCTGGAGGCGGTTGGGGTTCCTTTTCTTGGTTATTTTCAACATCCATTTGTTCATGAGGAGAAGATGGAGGGTTTGGTTGAGGCTTTTCTGTGGGTAGATCATTCCTTCCTAGAAATTAAAATAAAATCTATTTTAAAATTCTAATTAAACATAAAATGTAAGACAAGAAACTTTGACAATTATATTTGATAAAAAACTAAAAATTAAACCCAAATTTCAATAAAAATAAGATACATGGTTGTATAATCACTTACCTCTTCTTTCGGTTTGACCTTGATGATGTCGTGAAGCCATTTGTTTCTTCGATTTGGTGGATCAAATACCCACAATGAATGATATACGTGCAATTTTTTCTAATTTCTTGGCTGGGAACAGGTTTGGGAAAACAAAATGAGCCATTTTTGTGGCTGCCCTAACTTTATATTAAACCATATAGCGCATGCATGCTATAGCACCTACGTGCTATGGTGTAAATTTCCCAAGCCTAAGGCTTGGGCAATCGAAGCCATAGCGCATGTGGGCTATAGTATGTACGCACTATATCCCGCACGTGCTATGTGTGTAGGGGGGACCAAAAAGGTATTTGGCACCCTTTTGGTCCCCCATCTTGGTGCATATTCCCATATATTTTATAATATTTAAGATAATGACTAAAAAAAAAATTTCAAACTTAAAAATTTAGATGTTTGTGTTGCTCTTTTATTATGAGATCAACAGATTATGATATTACTATGTTGTTAATAATTTGAGCATCACTCCTTTGAGATCGATCATTAAATTTATTTTATGTTTATAAATTAGAAGCACACACACACACACAACATTGGACATGGACATGGACATATACATATACATATACATATAATGCATTAAGACAACAAGGGACATCCCATTTATGATCTAGCATAATGGTTTCATGAAAAGGGGCTTCCTTGATAAATTATTAAATATTTTAGAAGTATTTCACAACAATAGTCCAGAAGATTACAAATTTTAAGATGTTAACACTCTCGTGTTTTTTTTTTTTTTTTGAAAGTAATTTATATTATAAAATGTCTAAATTATATCTTTAACAAACAATGAAATATAAATTATATAACATGTGAAAGAACTAATACATTTTTAAGCCAACCTGAAAAATATTCACTTAAAATCTAATAATTGAAAAACAAAAAATTATATTTGTCAATGGGGCTTTTGTCAATTGGTGAAGTTGAAAGGTTCTTACAAAGCCCACAAAGATTAGGTCTTGATGAGTGCAAGGCTTTGACATCGTACAATATGAGGTTGGGATTATAAACCAAACACATTTTTTAGAATTGGCACCCCCTCAATTGTTGGCTCTTAGACAAAGATGTTCATCCTAAATTTCTTGTGCTACCATAACGGTTTAGAGTGAACCTACTAGAAATTAAGTTTGGCTAAGTGTAAGATGTCAACAGTATAAAGGTATTTAGAGATGATTTTCTAGAACTATTTTAGTGGATTTAATGATTGTGTTTTATAATATTAATGAGACCACAACCTATTAGATCCAAATATATCCAACAAACAAAAAACAAGAAAAGACCGCATTTAAGAATACTTTATCAAATCAATTAGACTTCGTGACAGACTTTATGTTAAAGCAGAGTAGTCTATTTAGCCAATCTTTTATCAAATCAATTGGACTTCATGACATAATTTATATTAAATAAAGTGGACTTGAGATTATTCTATTAAGAGGATCCTTAACACATGTTTTGAATGTTCTACATGATAATCACATGTCAAAGGAAACCCTTTTTCATTATTTATTTCTTTTCTTACTCTTCTAAATGCTTTAGCTCGGCAAGAAAAATATTTTCAGTATCAAGATATGTATCATAGGATATATGGAACATGCAAGTCCAAGAATATTATTTATAAATACCCCATTTTGTGTCTTGTGCGTACCAAAGGCCCCCTTTATCATTTTGAGTGGCCTAAAAAATTGGTTTCGTAGTCAAATAACGTTTGAATTTCATATTAAAGTATGAATAACTCTTGTTATCAAGTGGGCTTGTTTAAGTGTTTAAAAATTATAAAATTTAGCCAATATTTCTCTTGCTATGGTATTCATTGACTTCTTCTTCGCAAGACTTAAGGGTTGAACATTATCATGTGATCTCAAATTCTCCACACCCATTGTAATTAAATGATCTAAGTTTCAATAATTAATATTTCTCTTTATAGTTTGAGATAGATATATAAGTTCATCCATACCAATAGGAGCATGTGATCATGACCCATATCCAACATCCATTGCTTTAGATTATATAGGGAGTGATCTTGACCCTTCTTCAATGTGCATTTCTTCATCTTGACTTGACTCTCTTACTTGAGCTTCTCCTTCACCTTGACCATTTTTATTGTGAGCTACATGCACGAAAATGAATTAAATTAGAGAAAAATAAAGCCTAGGTCCATAAAATTTGGGCATGTAAAATTAGAAGTTTAGGTCCAAACCTTGTTTAGTTTTGTAATAATATGTCAATGCGGCTTCAAAATTTCTTTGTTCGATACCAGGTGACCTTTTTCTTGCAGATTTACTTTGGCTTCCCTTCTTGTTCCCCATTTCTTGTCTCCAAAAAAAGTCTTCGAAAAAATTGGTAATAGTAACTCTCCTCTTCAAAAAAATTTCTTAGAAAAAATCACCTTGATAGTAATTCTCCTCTCCAAAATTATGACTTTGAAAAAAACACAAATATAAATTTTCCTCAAAAAAATTCTTTTGAAAAAATTAGATCAATAATAAAAAATGTGAATTAACTTTATCAATTGTGTGAAAAATGAAAATAAAAATATTTACTTTTATACCATGCAATTATTTTTTTATAACTAGTCAACCTAGTTCGGATGGAATAGGTTGGGTAAAAGTCCAACGAGGCTTTTCTCACTGGACTTTTCCCATGGGTGTCTTCACGTGAAGACCTGTTTGACCGAAGCCATTATAATCCTTCGTGCGAAGAAGGTCTTAACATGAAGACCCAAAATTTGATGTTCCCCTGAGACAAAATCAAATACACAAATGGTCTTTCAAGGTCTGAAACAAGGACCAAACAAGATGATTTTATGAAACAAATAATGATAGATGATGCTGCTTGGATCAAGATTTCTAATGACTATAATTTTAATACATATTGAATTCATTATCACTTTGAAATTTTACTTTAATTAACCATAGATTGTTTGATCATTCAACAACCTTTCTCTTTGAGGCTTTGGAAAAAATAGTAACTTACAAAAAAAAATTTATGAAAAAAATGTGGGAAAAGAGTATTTGTGTTGCCTTTCCATTAAAAAAATAGAAAAATGAATTTCGATATATATATAGATCAAGTTAGTTTGATCCAAAAGAACTTATGTTTCAATTACAGTTACTGTCACTTTAGAACTTAATAAACTATGAAATATTGAACCAAAATGAATGAAACCAATTGCATCCTTTAGATATTGAAGTCACAAATATAAGCTCGAAAGAATTACATCATTATGATTTTAAAAAAAAATTATGCTCATCTAAGTGATAGTCACTCCTTAAAATCACTGATTTTTCACACAAACCAGTTTTCGAAGGAGAAGAAAAAATGGATTAAAAAACAAGTATAATTTTTTTTTAAATATATTTTGAAACGAGAAAGAAATTTCTAAAAGACTCTAGTTTACATAATCTTCAAATTCCTAATAGTTTTGTGGCAATAGGTGTTTGAAAGTTCAGTTTGTTTTTAAAGAATGTTAATCTCAGTGTTAAAGTTGGCCAAAATGTGGGACACACTATTGTGGGACCACAAGGTGGAGGTAAAAATCTATAAATGTTTGACATTGAGAAATGTTAATTTGATAATTAGTTTATATATTGTCAAAAAATATTCATCTTTTTTAAAATTGCCTTTTATTATGATTAGTTCATGTCATGGTAGAGAGCTATTGCAGAGGGCTAGCATAGTAACTAGTTAATAATATTAAAATGCACCAACCAATTACAAATCACATTTTTGTAAGTTTCTATTTTAAGGCCATGTTCGAACAAAGAGAAGTGCAATTTTTTAAATTTGAAAATATGCAATAAGTATTTATTAGCTATTTGATTGGGACAACAATGGCAACAATGATTAAAGAAAATTAAAAAAATTAGGAGAGAAGAGAACACATTTTCTTGAGGTCTCTAATAGGATTATACGAAGCTTGCGGAAGATTTTTTTCTTGTCATTGGGTGTGTAGGAGACTTTCTTGGATCATTCAAAGCCTCACATGGATGTCAATACAAGATAACTCTTGAAAATGTAGATTTTGTGAGACTGTGATGTCGCTTAAAAGAGGATGTGGTAGCTACAGGCAAGAGAAGGCACAAATATTCAAGGAGGTGTCGACTAGTTGACATAGTGGTAGTTTCTTCACATAGAGAAGACATGGATAGTATTACTAGTGGCATTATTTTCAAGCGCACACTCCCCCTTTCTTGATACCATAGGTCTACCATCATTTTAATTTTCAATCGCCTCTATGAAAACTTCTCCCCTCTACCTAACGCCATAAATTGACATGTCCAAAAATCAACTCTTGTACAAAATGGTTAGGCTTAATTGATTTGGTAACAAGGGCTATACTAGGGAATTTTAGATTTTAGTTTTGATGTCTTTGCTATTATCAAGTTAAATATATTTATTTAACTTTGAGTTATATTCTATGAAGGACATACACGAAGTTATTGCATTCATTATTAAGAGTGAGGATTTAGTAAGATAATACCTTGGCTCACAATAGATTAAATGTGGCCACAATTTTTTTCTATATTTATATTGGCATTTCATGTATTGCTAATGAGATTTAAGACTATGTATGAAATTTTGTACATAAAATTTATGCTTGTACATCGTACATTTATTCAGTTGATTGGCCATTTTTAGATGAAACATTTTTAGCGTTTTATGGTTTCTAAAATGTTTCCCCATATACTGATGTACCACACTAACAAAATCATTGTGTAATGTTTGAAGGCATTCTATAGATTGCCTGGAGCTAGTGGAAAAACTATTGCCATGAAGTCGGATAAGGCTCCGGGCCCAGATGGGCTTACCCCCTTGTTTTTCCAAAAATATTGGGAGTTTATGCAATTTGAGATTTGGGAAGTAGTAGAAGAGTCTAGAAGACATTCTTGTATGTTCAGAGCTTTTAATAATACACTTATTACACTGATTCCCAAAGGACCGCATCCTAGCTTTTTTGCTGATTATAGACCTATTTCATTGTGTAATACGATCTATAAAATCATTACTAAATCTATTTCAGCCCTCCTTGGGAAGCTTCTCCCCAACATTATCTCAGAACAGCAAGGGGGTTTCATTCCTAGGAAAGACATAGTGGAAGGGGCCATGATAGCTCATGAAGTTCTTCACTCAATCAAGATTCAGAATTTGTAGGATATGGTTCTAAAACTAGATATGATGAAAGCTTATGACAGGGTTAGTTCAGATTTTCTCAAACTGATAATGGAAAAAATGGGCTTCAATCCAAAATGGAACAAATGGATTATGGCATGCGTAGAAGGGGCTAATTTTTCAGTTCTAATTAATGGCTCTTCGGTCGGCTTCTTCTCCTCGTCTCGTGGTATTATGCAGGGGGACTCTCTATCTCCATTTCTCTTCATTATCATGGCCGAGGGTTTAAGTAGACTTAACACATATAAACAGGTGTAGGGAGTCCTAAAAGGGATCTCATTGAATAATTCACAACTTTCAGTCACCCACACCCTTTTTTTGATGATTCTTTATTATATTCTAAAGGTTCCCTTAAGGAAGCAGTAGCCATTTTGGATATATTGACATTCTACTGTAAACTGTCAGGGTAGAAGCTTAACACCTCAAAATCTAAGGTATTTTTCTTCCAGGTCCCTAAGGTGACTCAAGCGAATAACATAAGTCTATTAGGATTTGATGTGGATAACATCCCTAGTAAGTACCTGGGTATCCCCCTTTTTCAAGGCCCAGGTAAGGTTGCCTTATGGGACAATACTTTTAAATATATTGCAGATCGCATCTCATCTTGGAAAGCTAGATGACTCTCACTCGTAGGTAGGATCCTCCTTGTTAAATTAGTTCTCTCCTCTATTCCTAACTATATAATGTCTGTGTTGAAGGCTCCTAGGGGCATAGTGGATAAAATTAGAAAGAATCTCAAAGATTTCATTTGGAGAGGTAATCTAGATGGTTCCTCGAAGATACCATTAGTCTCATGGGATAACTTATCTTTCCCTAAAGACTGTGGGGGGGTAGGGATTCATGACATTAACTCAAGGAACTTAAGCTTAGGGGCAAAACTGGCCTGGAAGATATATGAAAAACTAGATTCCCTTTGGGCGAGAATCATCCGCCTTAAATATTTGGACTCGGATGATCTTTTTTGCATCTTCACTATCATAAATCCTCCTTCTGGCTCTGCTATGTGGAACTTTGTTCTCAAGTGTCGTCAAGTGATTCTTCCTCACCTTTCTTGGATCATCAACTCAGGAGACCGAGCAAATTTTTGGGATGATTCGTGGAATGTCCAACCGCCCATTTCTTCTACTCCAGTCTTAATTTGTTTAACCAAATAAGTATTTCAACAGGCATGGGGATGCCAGGTTAACAATTATTTTGAAATTCCTTCTCCTCAGTCAACAAGCGGAGCAGTGTGAAGAGATTTTTCACAGTTGGACATTCCTCGGGACCAATTCATATGTCTTAAAGATCAGTTGGACCAAAGGTTACTATATGTTAATCCTTCTTCCGATAGACTCATCTGGTGAGCTGCACCAAATGGTATTTATTCAGTTAAGCTAGGTTATTGACATTTGAAACAGCATGGATTACACCCGAAATAACCTATTTTTAAATTTTGTTGGCACCTGACTATACTCCCTAAGGCAGGATCTTTTCTTTGGTTGGCAATCCACAACAGAATCCTCACTAGTGATCAAATCCATAGACTTGGCATTGCTGAAAATTTTGTTTGCATTCTTTTCAAATCTAGTTAGGAGAGTGTTAATCATTTATTTGCCTCATGCCCCTTTTCTCAGGAAATTTGGTATTTTATTCTGGGTAAATTGGGTTGGCAGGGTCCCCTATCTAACTCACTTATGGGCATCATTGAGCAGTGGCCACTTTTATATAGAGACTCTTTCTTTGGCCATATTTGGAGGGTCATCCCAGTAGAAGTCGATTGGAGTATATGGTGGGAGAGGAATAAGAGGATCTTCAAAAAAGAATTCTGCTCATATGTTCAAGTTTGTGAGCTTGCGGTTAAATCAATTTCAGAAATGGTTAATTCATTTTCTTTCAGATCCAAATCCCTATCCTCCATGTTCACATCACAAGACACTAAAATCCTTAATGAGTGGGTCTCTATAACTATCCCATTTAAAGGGGTCCTCCTTGCTAAGAAAACAAAATCAGATATTCGTAAGGATACCAAGTGGATACCTCCAGACAATGGCTTCATTAAGTTAAATTTTGATGGGGCCTCAAAGGGTAACCCAGGGGAATCTGGAGCTGGTTTTGTCTTAAGAGACTCTGATTTGATAGTAATTAATGTTGTTAGCTCTAAAACTCCAATCAGTTCTAATAACATTGCAGAGGCGAGGGCTTTTTTTTTGCGCATATCAGCTGCTGCTTCACAAGGTATCAAACGTATCCATATCGAAGGGGACTCCAACATTATTACTTTGGCTCTCTCTTTTCAAAGTTCACTTAACTGGGAGATAAATTATATCTTGGAGAATGCCAAAATAATTCTCACTCAGTTTACACAGTTCAAGATTTCCCACGGTTATAGAGAAGTGAATAGGCTAGCAGATTGGTTGGCAAATCAAGGAGCTAGTTTAAAAACTGGTGTTATAATTTGGAATGGTGTTAACCTAAATAAGGCTCTGATTATGGCCAAAGGACCTAATTGGAATAACAGGGAGGTTTCCTCAATTAATACAATTTAAGCTTAGGAATGGGTGGGAATTAAGATTCGTGTTCCTTTTCAGCTTATTGTTTTGGCATGTAGTCCACCTGTGTGGAATGGTACTACATAATTGGCATTCACTTGGAGGATTCCCACATGTGTACTTAGATCCTCATTTAAGATATGACATTTTTAGCCTGTCAAATTAGTGCCTTCAACAATCTAGCCTCTATCAAAATTGTACGTATGATGGCATTGATTTATTATATTTTTGGGGTCTGCTTTGATTTTTGGGTCACTGGGGTGGTGTGACGCCAGTGCTAGATTGATATCTATCTTCACATGAGATGAATTATCAAAGGAGTTTATTAGTGCGTACATGGTCATATGTTGGGATAATTGCAAATGTGTACACGTCATCAATTTAAGTACGATTGTTGGGTGCTCGTAATGGTTTTAAGGCTAGTCAGGCAGGTGGGCATAGAGTATTTAGATTTTTCTAGCTGAGGTGGTTCCTTGTTTTTTGGTAACTTGGTTTTGAAGCCAACATATGTTGGTATGGGCTCTCTCCATATGAGCCAAAAGTTTCATTTCCTTTTGAGATGTTGATTATATATACCTCCCAAATAGTTTGGATCCCTTATATTTATGCCTTTGCTTGTTTGGCTCTGAGTGTGGATTCAACTCTCTGAGTGGTAGTGTGGTGGTTTCCACAATGCTTTTCTCATAGTATGGAATACCATCCTTTTAACTTTTGCATCCGCATTCCAAGTTTAAATTGGGAGTGTCCTATTGTAGATGATTACCTTCACCAATAAATGAAGGTGGCTTTCAGGGCCCTTCTACAAGCTGTCTTGAATGTGGTCTGTACTGTCATTGGAGAAGATGTTTTGTATCCTTCTTCACCCCGCAACATTCTCCATTCTCAGGTGCTTTCTATCTTTCTATCCAACTTTTATGACCTCACCCAGGACTATATTCCTTTCTTGGAAATGACATATAGGATAGTTAATCCTGATTTTGTGTCTATCGGTATCATTCATAAGGCCATTTTGAGGTACAATCTGAGAGAACACAAGTATGGGTAGGAGGATTATTTCCCCCAAATAGGTTAGACAAAGATATGGAAATTGTTAAGCTTTATAATTCCTTTAAGCTCGAAATTACGGGAAAGGACTCAACAGCCTTTAGGAGGAGCATGGGCCCTTTGGTGGAATTTATTCCCACTACTATCATGGTGGATGCATATAACTTGTTCGATAGCAGGGTCATTATTCTTAATTACTTAAAAGATGGTGGTTTGGATGTACCGGTTGTAGGAACTTCACATTATTTGCCTTCTTCATCAGAATCAATATCCTCTAGCCACCAATGCAAGTGTCCATGCCACTGTCATGGAAAGGTTAAACCTAGGTAACGGGTTTCTGCAATATCTTTTTTGGGGTTTCTAGGATATTTACAAATATATCAACTTTTTGGTATATATACTCTGTCAGATTTTGAGATATATATTTTGGACTTTTGTGGTGATCATACCAATTAATTGAGGGACATATTAAATAGGGAATGCTGATATACAATTGGGTTCTCTAAATTTTGTCAGATTAGGGCTTGGATAGTTATTTTCTTCCATTTATATTCTGGGTAGTTATTTAGAGGATCGACTTCTTTTTGACATTTGATATCAAGGCATCTGTTTGAGCCAATTGTATAGGTGGGGATATAAAAAATTGTGGATCTATATGGTTGTATTTATAATAGAAATGAAGGAGGGTTTTGTTTTCTATTTCTTTCCCTCTTGAGCCTTTGAAACAAATTTATAGATTAATAAAAATTATAATGGCTCATCCATTTTTGCCAAAAAAAAAAAAACAATGTAGTTTTTGGAGTATCAAAACTTCAAGATGTAGATATTCATGAAAATTATGAGTGATAACTACTAAGAAAATAACCCTAGGGCTAGAATCCTTTGATACACTCAACAATGTGAAGGTGAAGATCCAAGATAAGGAGGATATTACTCCTCATCGGTAGAAGCTAAACCTGGTAGGTTACAATATTCAAGATCTATCTATCCTTCATCAAGTCCTTTACATCAGGGGTGTTGCTGAATAATATTAAAACTTTATTGATGTGTGTGCTCACTTATTCTTTTAGAAGGACACAAATCAAGGAACTACAAGCTTTGTATTTGAGAATTTTTTGTAACTACTTTTTGGCTCTTTTGCAATTTTACAAGGTGGATGAGTCTAGTGTGGAGTCTCAGGAAGAAATACCTTAATCAGTTGTGTGGAGCTATTTTTTTGTGTGTTTGTGTTAGGAATGAGTAATAATGAGAGGGGGGTAGGGGGGGTGAATCAGTATTACAACACTTTAATTTAAACGTAAACCAATTCCAAATAAACCATAAGCTTACTAAAATGAAAAGAACATGAAAAAATAACAAATAAATCATAACGCCATTATTTGTTGTCGAGGAAACCTTGGCCAAGGGAAAACCCCGGTGGGGATAGTACCCACAAGCATGCACTAAAGTATAATGTCCCTATTAGGAAACCTAACCCTATTAGGAGTTGAATATTACGTCGTACATTTCCTTGTTAGAGGAATATCAACCCTGTTAAAGGTATACAACACCCTGTTAGGGGCCAACTGAGCTTACAACTATTACAACAAAAACTTCTATTACAAAGTGTTCTTAGTAATGAACAAAACAATCATATTCAATGCTTAGATAGTTTTGGTGACAGATCTTCAAAGATATATGTCAACCTTTTCTCTCTCATCTACCATTCACATACATACATATCCTTCCTTACATTCATTCATATCTTCAATTTACATAAATTCTTCATATATATAATCAACAATTTGGCTCTCTTAATTATTATCACATAGTCGGCTCTCAATACAAAATAGAATTAATAATGTAAAGATAAAATAAAAAATTGGCACTCTTACATAACCAAAATATAGATTATCCAAAATCATAATCCAACTTAGCTTGCTAGGAGTCCATGACATACTACTTAAATCATCGCTACAGTCCAAGTGCTATGTTACGTTGTTTTGTTGTTGTCACATGTCTTCAAATCACTCTAACTCACTGTAATCATCACCAAAACCAAATAGATATTAGGTGGAGGTCATACATACTCCATAGTATCTACCTCTAAGATAGCTAGTCATCAAACATCCTACTCGATCTTCTCTATCCAAAACAATATTGTTATACTCTGTATTTTATCTTTTGTAGTTAGTCATTTTGAAGACTATATCTCAAAAAATGTACTTCAATCTAACGATCAATATATTAGATGTGTTGCCATAAATAAAAACCCATAAGTGTCTCATACCATACCAAAAACATCACTTGCCAACAGTTTGTTGTATTTAATTTGCAACTATAAATCTGGCTTTATATTTGTTATCTATAATTATTGTCAATCACTATACTGGATTTCTAAATACTTGTCACATTATTTGTTAAAATTAATAGAGTGGTATGTTATGCTATATGTGTCTGATTGAGATTGCATGGAATCTAAGTTTTTTTTCCTTATACTGTTCTTAAAACAGTGCCAGTGAATAGGGTTTAGTGATGAGGAGGATTGGGCATTTAACATTTTTTTCAGTGCAGTGGGAGGCTCATTTTCTAAAAAAAACTCCCCCATCTGTATTTCTATGTACATTGTAAGGTGGATTTAGGATCCTTTTCAGCTTTCCCAACCAGATCTTCTGCGATTGTCTACAAACTTGAAAATTTGTTTGCCGTAGGGATTAAAAAAAGATTTTCTAAGTGAAGCTCAATGATTAACCGATTAGTGTAGGTCCTCTTTCTACTAGAAACAAATATTTTCCATTTCTCATCGTTCTTTGGTGTGTCCAAAGGCATTGATTCTTGATGTAAAAATTAAGGAACCCTAGGGCACAGTTGTCCCCCTGTCCACCTTTCTCCATCCCTAGCAGACATGATCTCATCGGCTATGTTAGGGTTTTTATACCAGGTGTCAGGGATCCTTAGTACCCTAGAGAATAGAGCAATTGCATATTTCATTTTTGAAAATAGATCTAATTTCTTCGACAAACTTTCTACGCTAAAAAAATTATGCATAAAGCCTTCTCTTCATAGATTTTGCAGAGCCATTTCATTTTTTAAAAGAGTGGTATGTTATGCTATATGTGTCTAATTGAGATTGCATGGAATCTAAGTTTCTTTTTCCTTATACTGTTCTTAAAATAATGCCAGCGAATTGGGTTTAGTGATGAGGTGGATTGGGGGTTCAAAATTTGTTTTCACTGTAGTGGGAAGCTTCTTTTCTAAAAGACACTCCCTCATCTGTATTTCTATGTACATTGTTTGGCACAAGTTTTCCATCTATCCTTTAGATTTAGGTATGTAAAATGGAAAACTAAAATTAATAGTTTCTTGAATGATTTCAAGTTTGGATGGAGGACACAATGACTTGTTTGGTTTTATTTTGTTGCATTAAATGTTAAGTACCATACATATTCAATTGGTTAATAATATCTTCTTCCATACATAAATTGTCTATTGCTTGGACAAAAGTGATTCTAGACTAGACTTTGGTGATAATATCTGTAATTAACTTTTATGAAATATAATAAACTATTTATGAAATATGGAGATAATGCTTCATATGTAACATAATAAGCACCTTTAATCAATCCAATTAATTTTTATAACTAACAAATTGGAGGTTATTTTGTGCTTACCTAGCATAAACTAATGGTCAGAGTCCAGAATGATTACTCAATCAATCTCTCACCTTAATTGTCCTACTAGTAATAGTTGCTAGTGTTGTGAGTTAAATTGCAAGAATATCAATAATACAAAATTAAAAAACCAAAATTAAAATTCTTCTATCTGACTTTAGGAGGAACTTCACTTTCCTTACAGCCTTTGATTTTTTTGTGTTATTTAATAAATTTATTTATATTGTTAATATATTTTTAAATATAAATCATTTTAAAGAACTCAAATTCATTTATATGTAGATTTAAATTCTAACCTATCACATTTCTTAAAGTTTCACCACTTTTATCAATATTAATTCAACTATTACACTTTTAAAAATGAAATTGCTAATAACATAAATGCATATTAGATTTTAAATTTTGATTTATAATGATTTTAATTTTTAAAAATGAAATTATTTACTTTTAAAATTATTTTTAAATAATTTCAAGATCAAAATATAAGAAATTATATATATAT
>MU225829.1:502583-526605 GCA_018584345.1 Thuja plicata | reverse complement strand
TGGCCTGGAAAATCGGTTTCATAGTCAAATAACGTTTGAAATCGCCTGAAAATTCAATTTCATATTAAAGTATGAACAGCTCTTGTTATTCACTCTATAAATACCATACATTCCCTCATACATCACAACCCCAATCAATTCCAAAAGTAGGCAAAGCATTTGTACGAACAGGTCTAGTAAAAGTTCTGAGAGATAAAAGAAGAGAAGATGGTGGCTGGAAGTAGCAGTATTGAAATAGAGTCTCCAGTAGAGGTTAAAAGGCTGTGGAATGCAACTCTGGACACCCACAACTTATTGCCAAAGCAAGTACCAGATATCGTTTCAGCCATCACACTTATTGAAGGAGATGGAGGAGTTGGCACCATTAGACAAGTCAACTTCACTGCAGGTAAGATTTGGATTCAGATTCAGTCCTTAGATATTAATCATACAATGTTTACATTTATTTTGAAATATGGTTACTAATATGATATAAAATTGTTATTGCAGCCAACAAGGATTTTAGCTATGTGAAAGAGAAGGTGGACTTAGTTGATGAGGCCAATATGGTTTACAGTTTCAGCCAGGTAGAAGGAGAGGTGATTGGGACAAAGGCGGCCTCAATAAGCTACACAATTAAATTCACCCCTAAAGCAGGGGGTGGATCTATTACGGCCACTACCTGCAACTATGACAGCCTCCCCGGTGTTCCCCATGATGAAGCCAAAGTTGAAGAGATGAAGACCAAGAGCATTGGTTTGTTCAAGATGGTGGAGGAATATCTTATTGCCAATCCCACTTTATACTGCTACGGACCCCCTCTTTCTCAATGGTAGAAGTGTCACTTGCTCAATAAGAACATGTGTATCTCATACTTCAGTTAAATCTAGTCCAACCGGAATAAGAGTGAGGCCTGCAGACTGCGTCTAGGATAAAGCTTTGTAACTTTCTCAATGCTAGTTTAGAGTAGGGTTCTCTAGTTTTAGCTTCCTCATAGTTAATTAAGAAAAAAAGTCTCCAAAAAAATTGTTTCTTTATTGTAATAATGAGCAAACCAAAGTGACTCTTTTTTAAGTATTCAGTTATTGTTGCTTTCTTAAATATTCAGTTATGGTTTTGGCTTTGTAATTTTGAATTAAATGGTTTGTCTTATGGTTATGTCTTATTATTATCATTATTATTATTATGATTATTCAAATTTATTTATGATTTCTTTGAAATTATTTTAAAATTGTTGATGCTTTTTTATCTATATTTGAAAATTACACCAATAAATTTAAAACTTCACCAACATAGGAAATCTTACAAATGTAGGATTTTACTTAGAAGATAACCTACATATTTTTCAACAGTGACATACTCTTGTATAATTCTCAAAGTTTTTATTTAAACTGTGAACAAAAGAAAAGAAAAGCTTAGAAAATGAATTTATCTCAAGGCTTGATACATTGATAGTAAAATTTCTCATACTAAAACTGTGTGCACCATTTATTGTTTGCATCACAAAAATGTGTTATTATAATGAAAGAATATTAAAAATGCATGATTTTAGACAATCAATGAAAAATATTCATTTAATAGACAAATATAAGCAATGTATCTATATAGAACTATTACGAACGATCCGATAACGGTGTTCTACAATAGTGGGTTACATGTTTTTGCCTAAACGGACATTCAAGTCTACATTTTGAAAAAAAACTTTCAGATTCGGATGCATATTGTCGTTTAACTATCAGAAGATGAAGTAAACTAGAGTCTTTTAGGATTTTCAGTCTAGATTCTAAATATGTTTTTTTCTTTTTTTCTTTTTTTAAATTGATTTTAATGACTTTTTTTTTTCTCCCGCAAAAACTGCTATGTTGTTGAAAACGTCATTTTCAAACAATTACTTAGACTTCATAGAGCATAACTTTTTTTATAAAATAGATATCAATGCGATTCTTTCGAATTTGGTTTTGTAACATCCATACGGAGGGCATGCAATTGGTTTGACGACATTATCATGATTATTTCATATTTTATGAATGTTTGAAGTAGAGTAAACCGTAATTTTGACATACCTTGACTTCATAGCTTATAACTTGTTGTGCATTTTTTGAAATTCAATTTTTTTTATAGAAAGTAGACTCAAAGCCAGAGGGCACTGTTATTTTTGAATTTTTTTTTCTCTTTTCTACTATTTTTTATTGAACCTCAAACTTGGAGGTTTATATTTGATAAAAACCCTACATTAGATGCACATAAAAAATATAGACCTAATTAATTCAAAAATTGTCAAATCTATATTCGTTAGAAGGCTTGTTTAGAGTGCTTGTGCGTTACAAAAGGACATCTCCATATTCTTCTATTTGAGCCCTGTGCTTGTGCCCCGAAACCATGAAAACTTCAGATTTGTGTCAGCCTTTGCAAATGGCCTCTAACCAGGGAATTTCGATAGAAACTACTTTAAATAGAAAGTAGTTTCTATATTAACTAGTTAGTTTCGATCGAAATTAATTTTTATCGAAAGTAATTGACTAGAATTACCTATATTCAAGGACTTTTGATAGAAAGTCCCTACTTTATATCGAAACTATTTTCTCAATCTGTCTGCTTTGTGATTTTCATGATGTATTTCTTCCTCCAAAAATGTGTAACTTACTTTTGTGGGTTCACCTATAAAGATATATTCTTGGTTAGAAGATATCAAATTCCCTTCATTAAATCAAGAATAGATTACAAAAGACAAAGTGCACAATTCTCAATTATTAGATCAAGTATGAGAAGTTCCCATAAAGGCTTGTGATGATTAGAATCCACTTCCACTTTTGACTTCTTTTGAATTCCCTTGTATATATTCTAAAATTACTCTGACATATAAAACTTTACCAATATGGGAAATCTTACTAGTGTAGGAATTTTGTTTTTATCGGTAATGATATAATTTTATTAATAGATAAAAAGTACAATATAGAGGTAAGAAACTTTATCAGAAACTCATCTTAAGCTATCTACTATCACGCCAAAGGATTATACTAAGTCCTTTTCAAAATCCATAGGAGCATCATCATATACTAATCTCCTAAAACCTAATTTTAATTATGATCTATTAAGCTATTTTCATGGCATGATACAAAATTAATACACAAAACTCCATAACACCAAAAATTATGTAAAAATGCATACATAAGAAACCCAACATAATCAAAAAATTCCTCGATCTCCTTGAAAAATCTTGTCTCCCGTGTGCAATGGTCATTGTGCTTTTCGTCCCATAATAGAATCACTTGGCTTTGCAAAAACAATGAGAGAAGACCACCATGCTTCTTCGTCTTCAACTACCTAGTTCACGAAAAGCCAAAATTGCATTTTTCCCCTTGTGTTCATAAGGTTCAACAATGTTTCCTACATCTTTGTGTCCTCATCCTTCTTGACACCGCAACCATGAAAACCCTCTACACATTCACCACTTGAAGTTGGTGGTCCACTATTGCTTTCTTCAACTTGCCCCATTCAGTCCTAATATTTTTTCTGTAAGACAATTTATCCACCTTTACCCACCATCATAGAAATGGGACAAAGTGAAAAACCCTCACATTCTTCTCATCCTTGAGACATTCATAAAAGTATGATCCCACTTCAGGCACTATCCATTGTGAAATGGAGTCGAGCCCTAACTTAAAATCTTTGTCAAAGAGAGATATTACCACCTGCTTCACCTCTACGGTCTTTTCACAAATCTCCAACCCCCACGCAATGATGATTGAGATAAAATGTAAATTAACTCACCATTTTATCTTATATTCCATAAATTATTTACCAATTACACCCAAAACAATATCTATCAAAGCCTCATCTTTAATTTTCAATAAACCCTCCAGTCGATCTTTAATAACAGGGCCCTTGAAACCTTTCTACTACTTATCTGTGTCTATAGAAAAGGTTGCCTCCATTTTTAGCCAAAAAATGACAAATTTACTATTTATTTTCACCTGTGAAATCCTTAGTCTACTTATAACCACTATCTACCCTACTCCTTTAAAAGATGCTCAACACACCTATCAAAAAGTGGAAGTAAGATTTTAATTAGTAGAAAGAGTTAAATATCTATTAATGGAGTGACATAGAGAATGGGAAGGAGGAGAGCGTTTGAAAAAAAATGTGTCCCAATGGCTACTGGAAGTAGCCATTGCAGATGCAAGGGCAGAGGCCTTTCATTAACCATGAAGGCTTCACTTACTCGGGAAATCAATGGGGAAATCGATCACACTCTATTAATATAAAATGAGAGAGAGAACAAACAAAATAGAGCCACTTCAAAAAACCTCATGGTGGAGTGAAGCAATCGTGGTACAATAGTGAGTCCAACTTTAGAAAAAGAACAATGGGAACACACTTCAGATTCTCGAAAAAAGAAAATCAGAAGCCATATGAGCGTTTCTTTGACTTCAAAAGGATAGAAAGGAAGTTTTGGAAACCAAAAGTGATGGAAAAGGCTGAGGAGGCACCCTCTAAGGTATTTCCTAGGGTATAATTCGCTACTATCTCAATCATTTCAATTGAAAGTATTGTTTGGAATGAATCTATTTGCTTTCTAGAAAGTCATGCTTTCTTTTTGAAATGGGATAGGGAATGGCCCTCTCTCAGAAAAATTAGGGAATGGTGTAACAAGTTGTGGGGCATGCCTTTACATTAAAAACAATGGAAAACAACTTCTATCTGGTTACAACCCCATCCTCCCAAGATAAATAATGGATGTTGAAAAATGACCCCTATATGATAGATGGAAAAAGTCTTTATATTATTGATTGGTGTAAGGATTTTGACCAAAAAAAAGAAAAGATAAAATAGCTTCCCATTTGAGGAAAACTACCAAATCTACCACATGAATATTGGGGTTTTGAAACCTTAAGAATTTTAGGAAATAGCCTAGGCAGTTTCCTTAAGGGGGAAAAATGATTAATAGATAGTAATCTGTCAACATGCCCAGAAATCTTGATTTTGTAGCAAGAGGTCCATCCCTTACCCAATACTCTATTAATCAAAACTAGAAATGGAGTTTGGAAGCATAAACTAATAATGGAAAATGAAGGGGATCCTCAGGCTGAATACACTAATGTAGACATGGAGACTGGAGAAAATAATAGCAAAAATGGTAAATCCCATGAAGCTAATATAATAAATAAAAAGATAATCCAAATCACTTAGAGAAGGCTATGGAAGTAGAACTTAGACCTAGAACTGCAAAAGATCATCTCAGAGAAAGTGGGTGAGAGAATAGCTGACACAAAAACACAAGGGATTTTATAGGGAAGTATTAAAGAGACTATTGATGGGATCATGGCTAATAAATGGAGACGAGAAACTAATGGTATTAATCCATACTTAGATAGTATTGAGGGTGGAAAAACTACAGCCGTCTATGGGGTTGACCCGAGGTTGTAAATACTCACAGTATGAAGGGGAAGCAATGCCAATGAAAAAAAGGTCTTTGCTAACATTCGAACCAACCTTAGGAAATTTGGGAGATCCTATAGAGATTACCCAAAATATAAAAAAGTTTGGTGTAGAGATAGAAAATAATGCTGGTGGTTGAAAGTCTGTTGGGGAAATTTCTGCTATCCTGAGCTCACTTGAACTAGAGAGTAGCTATTGGATAGCCCAATGTGTGATTCCTCTGAGATTAAACAACAAAGATCTAGGATTGATGAACAACACCAGTGTATAAAATTTTGCAGAGGAGGAAGGTTTTTAAGATAATCAAATATCCCCTATTAGAAACTTGGATTCCTCCATTGATAATGTTAAAGACAACAGTGGTAAGACTAGTGATTCATATTCTGACTATATTTCACAATCGGATGAGGGGGAGGAAGATGAGTTTTGAATTACAAACACTTATAGTTTGATAGAAGTTAGGACAATTGAGCAGCTTCCTACTTAGAAAACAAAACCCACTTTAGGAGAAACAACAAAAAGGGGAAGAAATTCAAATAAGGTTAGTATAGCCTTAGCTAGTAGTGCAGCCAACCAGTCTAAATTGTTGATGACTGGGATGGGAATTTCTCCTCCCTAAGCACCATGAAAATCATATCATAGAATTTTAGGGGCTGCAATGCCCCTGACAAGGTTTGCTTGATCAAAAGAGCTTTTGATCAGGTGAAACCAGATGTTAATTTTTTACAAGAACCAAAGCTTAGTGGAGAAGAGATACCTATGTTTTCTTACAAATTTCATATATGGATATGTTGTTTCTCAGAGGCAATGGGTGCCTCTAGGGGATTGTGCATTCTATGGATTGATTCTACAGTAGAAGTGACTATCAAGGAAAGAAACTGATGTTGGATTTGGGTGGAAATAAAGTCCAAATAGCTCGTTACATGATTTAAAGCTTTAAATGTTTATGGCCCTAACAATTTAGCTAAAAAACAAGTTCTTTGGCAAGAGTTATTAGAACTCCTTAACAGAAACCCAGATGAGATCTTCCTTTCTAGTGGAGATTTAAATGCAATTGTAAATCCAAAGGAGAAAAAAGGTGGGCTTGGTTGGGTTGGACAGAGTCAGAGGGAATTTTTAGTTTTTGTGAAAAATAATGGATTGGTTGATCTTGACTTAATAAATGGTCAATTCACTTGGACTAATATGAGGTGTGGATTCTTAATATAGAAGAAAAACTGGATAGGTTTCCTTTTGCTAGAAATTGGGCTGCTACCAGTTGGATGTGTATTGCTGAGATTTTACCATTGACTGGTTCTGATCATTATCTGATCAGTGTGAGGTTTTAGGAGGATAAGGTGCTAGATAGAACCCCATTTAAGTTTGAAGCCTTGTGGCTAAGACATACAACCTTCAAAGCTCAAGTGACACAGTGGTGGAATCAGGTTCCAATGAGAAGAGGTAAAAAGGCTTTCATCTTTTCTAGAAAGTTATAATACTTAAAAGAATAATTGAAAGGTTGGAATAGAGATGTTTTCAAAAATATTTTTATTGAGAAAGAATCCTTAGAAAGGGATTTAGAAACCTTAAATTCCAAAGTTATTGCAAATGGGATGCATGATGTAGACTTCATGGAAGAAAATAGGTTGAAGAAACTATATAGTGAAGTATTAAGTAGGGAAGAAACGTATTGGAGAGAGAAATCAAGAGAGTTATGGCTCAATGAAGGAGATAAAAACACATCCTTTTTTCACAGTTCTATAAAAGTGAGAAGATGAGAAAATAAAATCTTGTCAATTCAGAATAATGATGGTGATTTGGTGTAAGACCCATAAGAAATTAATCATGAGGCAATAAGATACTTCCAAAAAAGATTAATGAAATACTCAAACAACCATGCACTATGTTGGAAGTTAAAAAGGCTATTTTTTTTTATCGGAGCAGAGAAGAATCCTAGAGTAGATGGCTTTTCAGCTATATTCTATCAACATTTTTAGGACTTGGTTGTGTCAGAGGTTTGGGAGGTGGTTGAAGAATCGAGGGCAGGAAGCTTTTTATTCTAGGACTTCAGTAATACCTTCATCAGCCTTATCCCTAAGAAAGAGGACAAATTTTCTTTTGATGACTTTAGACCAATTTCTTTATGCAATATTGTTTATAATATCATTACTAAAGTCATGGAGAATAGACTAAAATCCATTTTAACATCTATAATTTTTTAAGAACAAAGTGATTTTACCCAAGACAAATCTATTTATGAGGGGATCATTGTTGCACATTAAATTATCCATACCCTCCATAGAACAAATAAAAAAAGATGATGATCAAACTAGATATTAGAAAAGCATATGATGCTATTAATAGGGCTTTCCTCATAAAAGTCATTCAGTGTTTTAGGTTTTGCAAGGAATGGATTCAATGGGTGGGGAGTCTTGTATTAATACTCCTAGGTTTTCCATTTTAGTGAATGGAAGGCCACAAGGCTTCTTAAAATCCAACAAAGGTGTTCACCAAGGTGACCCAATTTCCCCCTTTCTGTTTATTATCATGGCAGAGGCATTGGGAAGGTTGGTAAGATCTAAAAGGAAGCTGGGGGTTTGGAAAGGTATTAAAATGGCTAGTGGGTTGGATCCTATAATAAACCTATAATTTGCTTATGATACCAATTTAATGGGAGAGGACTCCATTTGAGAAGAAAGAATTATTAAGGAACCACTTGATCAATATAGTAATGCTTTGGGATAGTGCATTAACTGGCATAAATTATAGATTTACTTTTTTAAAACTAACCTACGAAAACAAAGAGATCTATGCAGAATTAAAGGCATAAGGGTAGGTAGATTACCCAGTAAATATCTTGGTAGCCCTTTATTCAAAGGAGCATAAATAGATTTTTTTTGGAAAGATATGGTTGGGAAATGCTCAAAAAGACTGGAAGGATGGAAGATCAAAGGGCTAACCTTTGCTGGTAGGATACTCTTACTCAAACTTGTTATTAGTTCTATTCCCATTTTTTCAGTGATGTGCCTAAAGATTCCTAAAAAGATTATTCAGATTATTGCTGAGAGAATGAGAAATTTTTTGTGGAATGGTAAAAGTGAGGATAGATAAAAGGCATCTTATAGCTTGGAATAAAGTCTATAAACCAAAATTAGTTGGTGGTGCAGGACCGAGGGACTGCAATATAATGAATGATGCTTTGGGAGCAAAGTTAATCTCGAGCATTTTTCAAAACGCTAACTTACTATGGGTTAAATTGTTAAAGGCCAAATATTTAGATTCAATGGTAGATGAGAGAATCCTCACCACCCCAAATCCTCCTAAAGGATCAATAGTGTAGAATTTTATTACTAGTTGCAGACCAATAATCACACAACACTTTACATGGAAAGTTGGGAATGGAGAGAAGGTAAAGTTCTAGGAAGAATGATGGAATGGTTATCCTGTTCTATTAGCTAATCTAGATTATCAAGATCTAAAGTTACTCTTCTCAACAAGTTGGGGGGAACAGTTGTGCGATTATGTGGAAATGCAGCAGGGCCCTCTTTGTTATGTTTGGGGATGGAAGAATATTGAAAATATGGGGCTAAATGACCATCAAGTAGATGTAATGAAAGAGATTTTAGAAAATAGAAGTGTGACTATTACTAATGAAATGGATGCTATTAAATGGTGTACAGCTAGCAGTGGCAAATATTCTATTAAACTTGGATATCAGCTTCTTGAGAAAATTGATGACCCAGACGATTGGCTCACCAGGTTGCTATGGAGTAAGGATTGCTTCCCCAAAGCATACACTTTTTCTTGGCTTACAACCAAAGAAAGGATCTTAACTAGCCTGAGTAGACAAAAATTTGGAATTCAAGGATCGAAAAGTTGTCTACTTTATGAGGAAAGGGAGGAAGATGTCAATCATTTACTGGTTACATGTAAAATAACTTCACAATGTTGGGAGATGTTAAAAGAGAAGTTGGGATGGAAAGCCCCCCTTCCCAAAAAATTTAAAGTTAATTTTTTTGGATGACCAAAACCACCAATGAGGTCTACCTTATCAGCAACATGGATAGCTAGTCCTTCTACTCTCATTTGGGAGGTTTGGAAGGAGGGAAATTGAAGGCTCTTTCAGGAGAAAAAATAAGAGATTATGAGATTGAAACAAAGAATAAATCACTCAATAGAAGAAATTTTTAATGCTTGTGCTTCCAAAATTCTATTATCTACATCCTTTACTGTAATGGATTAGAAGTTACAAAAAGGCTTGGCCTGGCTTGAAGTGTAAAAATGGGAAGGTAGGCTCCAAGGGGGTGGGAAAACATAAATTCTGTGAAGATGTTACATGGATAGCTCCTAAAGAAGGCTATATAAAAGCCAATTTTTATGGGCCCTCAAAAGGAAACCCAGGGCCATTGGGTGCGAGTGCAATTTTAAGGTATTTTAATGGGAAAATAATAGCATTTGGAACCCAGAGGTTAAGGTCAAGAACAAACAATGTAGATGAAGGGAATGCTGCATTATTCACAGTTAGAATGGGAGCATCATTAGGAATCTAGAAATTATATTTGGAGGGGGATTCGCTTGTGCTAATCAATGCTCTTAAAAATGGTCAAACAAAGGCTTGGCATGTTCAACCAATAGTTAATTTAGTTTTGACGCCAATCTGGACATTTGCTAAATTTAGAATCACTCACACCTACTTGGAATGTAATAAAGAGGCGGATGTTCTATCTAAATGGGTCATTACCTTTGACAAATTAGGAGAATTAAAAATAGAGAATTTAAAATTTAACGGTTAGTTTCTTCTTACAAAGAAATTCAAATTATCGTAGGTGTTGGTGCATGACTCTTTTATTAATCCCTCAATTAAGGAGGTGGTTGGTTCGATGGAGAGGATAAAGTCCACGTAGAGTGAACAAGGCAAGTGAGGTGGTAGGGTGTGATGTCATGACAAGTGGGAGATGAGGTGGATATCCCAACTAGGGTTAGTGAAGGGACCGTAATAAATGGAGGAAATTAAGAAAATCTCAACGATGCTCATTAATGATTGATACATGCCAACCCCTTTAAAAACTTGCGCTTCATTCATGAGAGAAAGAACTGTAAAGGATGTAAGTGACATTAGCTTACCAGGAATTTATGGGAGTAATGATGGATTTGACAGCATGTAGTGAGATATTGACATGTTTTAAAATGGGAAGTCATCCCATGAATGTGCCCATTACACAACTAACATTGTTTAGCTTATGGTTTCTTTGTGCCTTGTTAAATTGTGCAGGTTCTCTCAAGGTGGCGAAGATACATTCTAAATTAATAGTGATGACAAAGCGTCAAATGAAATCCTTCCTGGTAGCAACAAGTAAAGAGCGTGTAGCTGGATTGGTTAAAATCAAGTCAGAGACAATGGTGAAAGCGGTCATTGGGGTTTTGGGGCTGAAATTCCAAGAGTTTCCGCTCACGCAAAGAGACAACAATGCAATTATTTTTATGGTTGTGGCATGGGGGTTAGAATTAGGGGAGCTGATTGATGTTGTCAAATGGGTAGTCAAGGCTCTGTTCGCAAAAGATTTATTGGAGGGCCTGGAATCTATATTCTAATGGGTGGTGCCATGGGTTGGCACTGATATATCTAAGTTCATCAAAGATGATGAGGAAGCCATGGAACATGGGTTTCTATCCTTTATAAGGTTGGTGGGTAAAGTGGACAAGGAAAACTACAAATTGCAGATTAAGGCAGAATGGGAGAAGATTAAATCAGAGATTTAAAGAAATGAAGAACCCAAATTTGTAGAGGATGAGGTGGAACCTAAGACAATCCCTCGGAGGGCTAGAACCTTGTTTCCACAAAGGGAAAGGAAATTTAATGTAGCACAACCAATTGAGTAATGTTGGAGTAATGGCATTTTGGGGGCCTCTGTTTTTCGTAATTTTGTAATTTTGCTTCCAAAGACATGTTAATAGTAGTCTTTCATATAGTTTATCTATCTTCTGCTTGAATCTATGTAGGTGCCTACAAATTGAATCACTAATGAAAAAAAGTAGAAGTAACAATCATTTTGAATTCACATATGGGTTATCACATCTAGATCACCATTAATCATTACACATTAAGCCCTCCTTTCACACACTCAGATTTCATAAGAAAAATGAGCTTAATAAAAATTGGTCTAATTAGATCTAGGTGAATCTCCATCTCACACCATCCTCAACATGAGAGTGTAGGAGAAAATTCTTTTAAAAGGGACACACAAACCAACGATCATCAAAACTACAACATTCAATAAAGATCCACCACATTGCAGTTCAAAATAATTGATTTTGTTAGTCTTCTAACCTAATTTTAGTCTCTTTCTCAAAGGAAAGACCCCATTTTGACAAAACATCAGCCTCCACATTACCCATTCTCCGAACATGACTAATTTGAAACTCCCTAAAGTAGTTGATCCCCAACATTAAAGAATTAACTATACTCTATAGATGCCAATCTTAGGTTTCACCTTTATGAATAGCATACACAATTATTTGAAAATCATCTTCTATATGAATTTTCTACACATTTAACATCTTACCTAACTTAAGAGCCAAAAAAGAAACTTTTTCTTCCCCCTTATTTTGTGTCCCATCTTTGAGTTTTTGTGAAAAATTACTATTGTATTTCCACTCCAATCTCTTGCAATGACCCAAAATCTCAGTAAGGACCTAGATTACCCCTAGCAACCCCATCAAAATTAAGTTTAATCCTTCCATCTTGAGGCAATTTCCACTTTACCAAAATATTTTTCCTATCTCTGACACCAATTGAAGTCTGCCTATTCCAAAAAATTATTCTAATACCTAGCCATTCTAGAATAATTCTTTTATCCATCATAGTATAGGGGATGCTCGGATTGACGTGTGTAGTGGCAGCACTAAAAAATTATTCAATATAGAGGTTAATTCTAGCTTTGATCCTTTCCAAAGGATCCAACTTATCTTGAAAGATCCTTTGGTTACGCTCCTTCCAAATCTCTCATATTATAATTGAGGGGCTAATGTGCCAGACTTTAGATAAGACTCTCCTTCCTTGATCTGTTGGTCATAAAAAAAAAACCTCCTTCAAAGTGTTTTTCAATGGTCCTACCAAACCTAACTTGGATCTCACCATCTCCCAACACTCATTAGAAAACCTGCATTGTAATAACAAATGGTCTGCATCCTCCACAACCTAATCATAGAACACACATTTAGTAGGCCTGTAAAGCCATATTTCTTTCTTCGGTCTCGTGTCAAAATTCTTTCTTTAATGGATAGCCACACAAAGGAACCTACTTTGGGTAGACAATCGTTACCCCATCATAATGTTTTTTGCCAATCTGTCGAATTGCAAGATAACCTCCACAATTTTCAATGGTGACATACACTCAGTATTATTCTCAAAGAAATATTTGAGCTTTGTGAAGAAAAGAGAAGGAAAGGTTAGAAAATGATTCTATCTTACGATAATACCTTGACAGGAAAATTATCATACTAAAATTATGTTCAACATTTATTGTTTACATCACAACAATGTGTTATATAATGATAAATCATTAAAAACCCATAATTTTAGACAATCTATAAATGTCATTCATTTAATAGACAAATATTAGCAATGTATCAATATATAATTATCAAGAATGAGCCCATAAAGTTTTTTTTTTGTCAAAAGATATCAATTTCCCTTCATTGGTTCACAATTCTGAAATATTAGATCTATTAAAAGAAATTCTCATAAAGGCTACAACAAAAGATAAAGTGAACAATTCTCAAATATTAGATTTAGTAAGAGAAATTCCCATAAAGGCTTGTGATGATTAAAATTCACTTCCTTTTTAAAATTATTTTCAATTCCCTCATATATATCTTTTTCTCCGCTTGAAGAGGTGAATTAAAATTTTAATAATTTGTTCATAAATAATTCCACATGAGAGTTATCAAATGTTGATTTCCTATCAAATGTTCAGTGTCCATTATAGAATAGCTACCTTCTTTTGTTACCGTCGATGACATAGAAAGAAAATTGTCAAAACTATCATTTATTTTATGACCATTGAACCACCATGTGGCGTTTTGATGATAAAGATTGATCTTTATGTAGGTCCTTATTGAGATATGTTATATAATCTTTAAGATAACGACTCAAAAAAAGTTGACAAACTTAAAAATTTAGATGGTCTATCTGTGTTGATCTTTTATTATGAGATTAACAAATCATGATATTACTATGATGTCAATAACTTGAGCATGAATCCTTTGAGCTCATTTATTAAATTTGTTTTACATTTATATATTATAAGTACACACACACACACAAACACACACACACACACACACACACACACACACACACACACACATGTTTTTTTTTTTTTTTTTCTGAAAGCAATTTATATTTAAAAAATATCTAAATTATATCTTTAACAAATAATGAACTATAAATTATATAACATGTGAGAAAACTAATACATGTTTAAGCCCACCTAAAAAATATTCACTTAAAATCTAGTAATTGAAAAACAAAAAAAATATATTTGTCAATGGGCTTTTTGTCTATTGGTGAAGTTGAAAGGTTCTTATAGATCCCACAAAGATTAGGTCTTCATGAGTGAAAGGCTCTTACATTGTACAATATAAGGGTGGGATTATAAACCAATCACATTTGGTAGAATTGGCACCCCCTCAATTGATGGCTCTTATGATGTACATACTCAAGCGAATGGGGTGGTACTCTCTTATGATGCACATGTTTCTGTTTAATTGTGATGATTTCTTTGAGGAGGAAATGGACCTCACTAAGTTTCAGGATGATGAGGATTTGCATGTTCAACTGTGGAGTGCTGATTTATCTTGGGATAGAAAAGAAGCCAGCTATGTATATTTTGATAGAATTTTTTCTGCTAGGATTAAGTCATTGTTATGTAAAAAAAACACTATGATTCACACAAATATGATAAAATTATTAAGGCCTCTGCAGTATGCCCTGAAACTTAAAATTGTCCACAATTTGGGAGATCTCATTGTGTACCTTGTCTCTACAGTTATCAGGGTTTATGGATTCAGGGGAACCCCTAATCCTCAACAGTATAAAGGAATTTGGAGATTTTGTTCTAGAACTATTTTAGTAGAATTAATGAATGTTTTTAATAATATTAATTATACCACATCCTATTAGATCCAAAGATATCCATCAAACTAAAAACAAGAAAAGTGTGTATTCAAGAAAGCTTTATCAAATAAACTAACCTTCATGACAAACTTTATGTTAAAGAAGAGTATTTGATTTATCCAATCTTTTATAAAATCAATTATAATTCATGAAATAATTTATATTAAATAAAGTGGACTTGCTATTATTCTATTAAGGGGATCCTTATCACATGTTTTGAATATTCTTCAAGCTCATCACATGTCAAAGGAAACCCATTTTCATTATTTATTTCTTTACTTACTCTTCTAGATGGTTTAGCTTGAGAAGAAAAATAATTTCAGTATCAAGATATATATCATAGGATATATGGAGCCTGCAAGTCCAAGAATATTATCTATAATTACCCCATATTGTTTTTTGTGCATGCTAGAGGTCCCCTTCATCATTTGGAGTGACCTAAAAAATTGGTTTCAAAGTCAAATAAATTTTGAATTTCATATTAATGTATGAATAACTCTTATTAATCACTCTATCAATACGATATATTCCCTCGTACAACACACCCCAATTCATGCCAAAAGTAGGAAAATTATTTGTATGAAGAGGTATAGTAAAAATATTGAGAGATAAGAGAAGAGAAGATGGTGGCAGGAAGTTACAATATTTAAATAGAGTCTCCAGTGGAGGTTAAAAGGTTAAAAGTTACTTTATTGCCAAAGAAAGTCCCATATATTATTTGAACCATCATAATTCTTGAAGGAGGTGGAGGAGTTGGCACCATTAGACAAGTCAATCAAACTACAGGTAAGATTTGAATTCAATCTTACATATTAATAATACAATGTTTACATTTATTTTTAGATATGGTTTCGAATATGATATAAAAAATTTATTGATATCAATAAGGATTTTAGCTATGTGAAAGAGAAGGTGGACTTAGTTGATGAGACCAAAATGGTTTGTAGTTTCAGCCATGTGAAAGGAGGGGTGATTGGGACATATGCGACCTAAATATGCTATACAATTAAATTTATCTATAAATTAAGAGGTGGATCCATTAGAACCACTACCTGCAACTATGATAGCCTCCTTGGTATTATTCTTGATGAAGCCAAAGTTAAGGAGATCATGACCAAGAGCATTATTGGCATGTTCAAAATGGTGGAGGAATATCTTATTGCAAGTCCCAGTTTATACTCCTAAAAGTATAAGGACTATTCTCAATCGTAGAAGTGTCACTTGCTCAATACGAGCATGTTTGTATCTCATGCTTAAGTTAAATTTAGTTCAAAAGGAAATGTGTCTGAGGCCTATGGACTGGGTCTAGGATAAACCTTTGTTATTTTCTCAATGCTAGTTTAGGGTCTAGTTCTTTAGTTTTAGCTTCCTCGTAGATAATTAAGAAAAAATATCTCTAAAAAAACTATATCTCTATTGTAATAATGAGCAAAACTAAAGTGATGCTTTCTTAAGTATTCAGCTACGAAGTATATGCATAAGGTCATTTTAAAATTGCATAAAAATTATTTATTTGGCACTTCGTTATAGATTGTTATGCCTCTTTTCCTCATACAAGATCCCTTTACATTTTCTTTTCTAGGCATCTAGGTATATCCTCAAAACTTTTCTTTTCTTTTTATCACTATATTTACTACTTTTAGGATTGTTCAGGACATCATTTTAATAGTTCTTTATTCAGTCTTTTGACAATGAATGTCATTGCTTTGTCTATTCCATTACTCACTGCTTCTTTAAGAAAACGTTGTCTTTGCTCCATTGGTTTTTTTATCACATATAATCATTGCACTTTTCCTAAGTATTCATGTTATAAATTTATTATAATTATGTTCTTTATTTATATCAGTGATGCTCTTTATTGTAAGGATGCTCCTTGATATTAGATCCTTTCACTTTTGATATTGTTTCTTTCTTTTGCAACATTGACCTCATTGTTACAACACAACATCTACTCATGTCATCTACTCATGTCTTATCTTTATTTTGAGATGACTTCCCTACCTGGTTCAAACCTTTACTAATATTTTCAAGCATATCAGTTTGCATGTCAAATAATTTTCTCTTCTTTGATGTTGTGTCTATACGCAATAATTTTAATACCTCTTCCAGCTTTTTGTTTATAAGTATAACTGAAAGCAATTGGGCTTGTTCAAGTGTTCCAAAATTATAAAATTTAGCCAATATTTATTTTTCTATGGTATTCTTTGACCTCTTCTTAGAAAAACTTAAGCGTTGAACATTAGCATGTGATCTCAAATTCTCCACATCCATTCTAAGTAAATGATCTAAGTTTTAATAATTAATATTTTCTCTTTATAATTTGAGATAGATCTATAAGTTTATCCATACCAATAGGAGCATGTGATCTTGACCCTTCTCCAACGTCCATTGCTTGATATTATATAGGGAGTGATCCTAACCCTTCTTCAGTATGCATTTCTTCAACTTTACTTGACCCTCCTACTTGAATTTCTCCTTCCCCTTGACCATGTTGATTGTGAGCTACATGCACAAAAATGAATAAAATTAGAGAAAAATAAAGCATATATCCATTAAATTTGGGCACGTAAGATTAGATTTTTAGGTCCATACCTTATTTAGTTTTATAATAATATGTCAATGCAACTTCACAATTTCTTTGTTCTGTACCAGATGACCTTTTTCTTGAAGATTTACTTTGCCTCTCCTTCTTGTTCCCCATTTCATCTCTCCAAAAAATATCTTCCAAAAAATTGGCAATAGTAATTCTCCTCTTCAAAAAATCATCTTAGGAAAAATCACCTTGGTAGTAATTCTCCTCACCAAAATTATGCCTTTGAAAAAATTACAAATAGAATTTTTCCTAAAAAAATGCTTTAGAAAAAATTAGATCAATAATAAAAAATGTGAATTAAATTTTGCAATTGTGTAAAAAAGAAATGAAAAATATTTATATTTATACCATGCAAAAAAAAATTCTAGTTGACCTAGTTTGGGCGGACTAGGTCTAGTAAAAGTCCAACATGGCTTTTCTCACCGGACTTTTCCCATGAGGGTCTTCGTCCTAAGACCCCTTCGCCTGAAGTGGTCATAATCCTTTGTGTGAAGAATGTCCTTGCATGAAGACCCCAAATTTGAAGTTTTAACTCGGAGAGAAAAACAAATCCAAAAATGGTCTTTTAAGGCCTGAAACAAGGACCAAACAAGATGATTTTATGAAACAAATAATGATAGATGACATTTCTTGGAGCAAGCATTCTAATGACTATATTTTTAATACATATTGAATTCATTATCACTTTGAAATTTTATTTTAATTAAACATAGATTGTTTGATCATTCAATAACGTGTCTCTTGGAGGCTTTGGAAAAAATAGTAACTTACATGTTTTTTTTTATAAAAAATATGTAGGAAAAGAGAAATTGTGTTACCTTTCTATCAAATTAATAAAAAAATGAATTTATATATATATATAGATCAATTCAGTGCGATCCAAAAGAACCTATGTTTAAATTACAGTTACTGTCACTTTAGAAGTTAATAAACTATGAAATATTGAACCAAAATGAATGAAACCAATTGAATCCTTTAGCTATTGAAGTCACAAATATAACCTCAAAATAATTACATTATTATCAGTTTAAAAAAAATATGCTCATCCAAGTGACAGTTCCTCCTTAAAAATATCAATTTTTCACACAAACCAGTTTTTGAAGGAGAAAGAAAAATGGAATCAAATCAATTTTAATTTTAAAAAAATATATATTTTGAAACTAGAAAGAAAATGCTAAAAGACTCTAGATTATATCATCTTTAAATTCCTAATAGTTTAGCGGCAATACATGTTCGAAAGTTATGTTTTTTTTTCAGAATGTTGATCTCAGTGTTAAAGTTGGCCAAAAAGTGGGACACACTATTGTGGGACCACATGGTGGAAGTAAAAATCTGTAAATGTTTAACATTCAGAAATGTTAATTTGATAATTAGTTTATATATTTTCAAAAAATATTCATGTTTTTAAAAATTTCCTTTTATTATTAATAGTTCATGTCATGGTAGAGAACTATTGGAGAGGGCTAGCATAGTAACTCGTTAATAATCTTACAATGCACCAACCAATTACAAATCACATTTTTGTAAGTTTCTATTTTAAGGCTATGTTCCAACAAAGAGAACTCAAATTTTTTAAAGATTAAAATATGTAATAAGTATTTATTAGCGATTTGATTGGAGTAGTAGTGAGAACAAATGATTAAAGAAACTTAAAAAAAATTATGAGACAAGCGAACACATTTTCTTGTGGTCTCTAACAGGCTTATAAGAAGCTTGAAGAAGATTCTTTTCTTGTCATTGGGTGTGCATGAGGCTTCCTGGGATTATTCAAAGCCTCGCATGGATTTCAATACAAGAGAACATTCAAAAATGTAGATTTTGTGAGACTGTATAGTCGCTTAAAAGTAGATTTGGTAGCTGCAGACAAGAGAAGGCGCACATATTCAAGTAGGTGTTGACATGTTGACATAGTGGTAGTTTCTTCACATAGATAACACATGGATAATATTACTAGTGGCATTCTTTTCAAGAGCACACTCCACCTTTCCTTATACCATAGGTCTACCATCATTTGAATTGTCATTCGCCTCTGCAAAAAATCCTCCCCTCTACCTAAAGCCATAAATTGACACATCCAACAATATCCTCTTGTACATCAAGGCTAGGCTTCATTGATTTGGTAACAAGAGATTTAATAGGGAATTTCATATTTTAGTTTAATGTCTTTTCTATTATCATGTTAAATATATCTATTCAACTTTCTGTTATATTCTAGGAAGGGCATACAAGAAGTTTTTGCATTGATCATTAAGAGTCATGATTTAGTAAGACAATACCTTGGCTTACAATAGATTAAATATGGCCACAATATTTTTCTATATTTATATTGGCATTTCATGTATTGCTAATGAGATTTAACACTATGTGTGAAATTTTTTACATAAAATTTATTCTTGTACATCGTACATTTATTCAGTTGATTGGCCTTTTTTAGATGAAACATTTTTAGTGTTTTATGATTTCTAAAATGTTTCCCCATATAATAATGTACCACACCAACAAAATTATTGTGTAATCTTTGAAGATATTCTATAGATTGCCTGGACCTAGTGGCATAACTATTGACTAACAATGTAGTTTTCTGAGTATGACAACTTCAAGATGTAGATATTCATTAAAACTATGAGTGATAACTTCTAAGACAATAACCCTAGAGCTAGAATCCTTTCATACACTCAACAATGTGAAGGTGAATATCCAAGATAAGGGGGATATTACTCCTCATTGGTAGAAGCTAACGCTGGCAGGTTACAATATTCAAGAGTTATCTATCCTTCACTTTAGGGGTGAGGGTCAATAATATTAATACTTTATTGATGTTTGTTCTCACTTATTCTTTTAGAAAGACACAAATCAAGCAAATCCAAGCTTTGTATTTGAGAGTTTTTTTATAGTACTTTTTGGCTATTTTGCAATTTTACAAGGTGGATGAATCTAGTGTAGAGTCTCAGGAATAAATACCTTAATCAGTTGTGTGGAGCTATTTTTTTGTGTGTTTGTGTTAGAGTTGAGTAAAATTGAGAGGNGTGGGTGGGTGAATCAATATTACAATAGTTTAAATTAAACTTAAACCAATTCCAAATAAACCATAAGCTTACTGAAATGAAAAGAACATAAACAAATAACACATAACTCAGAACACCATTATTTGTTGTCAAGGAAACCTTGACCAAGGGAAAACCCTGGTAGGTATGGTACCCACAAGATTTCACTAAAGTATAATGCCCCTTTTAGGAGACCCAGCCCTGTTAGGAGGTGAATATTACATAGTACATTTCCTTTTTAGAGGAATATCAACCATGTTAATGGTATACAACATCCTATTAGGGGCCAACTAAGCTTACAACTCTTACAACAAAATTTTTTGTTACAAAGTGTTCTCAGTAATGAAAAAAAAAAGCATTTTCAATGCTTAGATAGTTCCATTGATAGCTCTTCAATAATCTTTGTCAACCTCTTTATCATATATTTTCAAAAAATATTCATTTTTTAAAAATTGCCTTTTATTATTTTTAGTTCATGTCATGGTAGAGAACTATTCCAGAGGGCTAGCATATTAACTAGTTAATAATCTTCAAATGCACCAACTAGTTACAAATGACATTTTTGTAAGTTTATGTTTTAAGGCTATGTTCGAACAAAGAGAAGTGCAATTTTTTGAAGTTTAAAATATTTAATAAGTATTTATTAACAATTTGATTGGGGTAGGAGTGACAATAAATGATTAAAGAAAATTAAAAAAATTACGAGACAAGAGAACACATTTTCTTGAGGTCTCTAATAGGATTATACAAAGCTTGTGGAAGATTGTTTTCTTGTCATTGGGTGTGAATGCGGCTTGCTAGGATCATTCAAAGCCTAGAAATTGAATTAATTACAATTTGATCAAGGAAATTGATTTGAATTGAAAATATTCCAAATCATTGATTAAGGAAATTTGATAAAATGATAAAATAATAAATGGGGCCCAAAGTCTAGGCGACCATTTTAGGGTTCATACATTTGCCCCTCTTTGACTAATGTGTGGTCGACATGGGAACACATGTAGTCAAAGAATGCAGTTGAAGTGTGAGGTCGAAATGGGATCACAAAACAACCCAGACGTGTGGTCAAAACGGGAACACATCAGGATAGAAATAAACACAAAAAGACAAAGTCAACACCAAAATAAGTAATTGACATGTCAGAGATAAAAATCTCAAAAAAAAACTGATATAATTGATAAAGCTAAATCAAAGATTGAAGTTTGATAGGTACTGCCCCCTCGTGATCGAAATCGAAATGAGATAGAGGAGAAATAGAAAATTAATAAATTTTGATCAAATCAAACTAAAGATAAGGTTCTTGATGTAAGATGAAAGATATAAGGATCACATAACCAAGGTAGATCAAGCACGAAAGATTATGCCCCAAGGTTTAATTAGAAGAAGAAGAAGAAGAAGAAGTGGGGTGAAAGCAAATGGAAGATAGAAGTTTGAAAGAGGCGGAAAGAAATGGAGAGAAGAAAGAGAATTTGCCTCAAGAGAGAGAGTGCCCCAAAATTAATCAACTGTTTAAGATAGAAAATTTTGATTGAGATCACGAAATAAGATAAGGAAATGAAGATCAGACCGTGATCATAGTTGATTAAAATTCCACAAGAAAGATGAAGGAAACCCTCAAACTCATAATGCAGCCTAAAAATGCAAATTAACATGAGGTCTAACAATGCAAGCTACATGAAAATGCAAAGGTGTACTTGCAATAGAGAAACAAACATAGGATCTTGTTTTCATCATTCATAAAATAATGTAAAGGAACTTATTTTCATCATTGGGCCATTATTAACGGACATCAAAAAATCACACAATCATCACTAGTCACAAGTGCAACTATGAAGATATGAATGTGATTTATATCAGAAACATCACACAACCATCACTAGTCACGAGTGCAACTATGAAGATATGAATGTGATGTATATCGGATTTGAAATGTGGAAAGATTCTAACATAAGCATTGAAGACATAAAGGTCAAGATGACTGTGATGTTAGCTTATCCGATTTAATATAGAAAAACCATGCTCGCATCAAGGCATAGAGGCCAGGATGACCAGCAGAACGGTTGTGCAAAAACAATGAAGCATAAAGCAGGAAGAAAATAAAAATATGCCCCATGCCCCAAGTCCTTTAGCTATGCATCACGGAGAGACTTATTAGACAAGCACACTCAACAAAAATCAATAACAGTCAGTACACAAAGAAAATATCATGACATAGCTCAAGCATTAAGTGTTGTGTTTAAAAATTTAAGTGCGTTAACTGAAACTGAGTTCCGAGGATAAAGATCAAATGCTCACAAGAAGGTAAGACCACATGACAAAATGGGGTAAGACGAAACTAATAAGTGTTAAAAAACACTCGATGTCAAGGGTTGTATTAAAAAATATAGTTGGGGTGGTATTGAAAAACACCATTTTTAAGATGTCCTAAAGACGAACGCATCCAAGAGACCAAAGCTAACACAGTTATGCCCCCTAGACAAAGACAAAGACCAATCCTAGACCAAGGTAACAACGACAAGGCATGATGGAGAAAGGCTAAGTGTTGAGGTCACGCGCTAAGAAATAGGAGTGCAAAGGCCTCAAGTAGGGCCCGTTTCCAGGTTTTCACCACTTGGATTTTATACAATTTTTTCATTTTTTTTTTTTTGAATTTTTAAATTTTTGCTACCAAGGCGCCTGTTTCCAGGTTTTCACCGAGGCACTTTTTCTATTTTTTTGAATTTTTTGAAATTTTGATTTTTTCGTATTTTTGAAATATATACTTTTTTTAAGATACATCAAAGCGCCTATTGCTAGGTTTTCACTAAGATGATCATTATTTCAGGACATTTTCCAATTTTTAGAATTTTTAACAATATATCATTTTTTGGATTTTTCAAGATCAATAGATATGTACAAAAGGGATGCCCCCAGACAGACTGGGCATCAAACTCCCAAGCAAGATCACATCGTGCAATACTAATGTTTAGCAAGGTGGAGGACAGGAGGGATTAGCAAGCTGGTGCAAGAGATGTAAGATAGAAGAATGCAGGAGAATGAAGAGAAGAAATCCTCAAAGGCAAACTCCTCAAGAGTACCCAAGCTAGGAAAAAAGAAACATCATGTAAAGCACATTTGGATAAGAAATGAAAGGATAGCATAGGATAAGTCACAAAAGCGTAATGCAAGATTAGGAAAGGATGTAGTCCAAAGGAATAGACATATCAAGAGGCTTCATAGCACTGTGTTTTACTCTTTCTTTCATTATTAGATCAAGATCAAAGGGGAAAAGGATAGCGATAGGCGAAAATGAATGGAGGAAGATAGATATGAAGGTTAAACTTCAAAAGAATGAAAGCAAGATCATCGTAAGATAGCTCACAAGATAGACCAAATGTTCGTGTATAGATCAACATTGTCAAGATCAAAGAGAGAATACAGATTGGATGAAAGATGTAGAAGAACTACGCATGATGCCTGATTGCTAGGTTTTCATCGTGGTACTTATCCAAGGTGCCACAAGGGAGTGGTTTTCACCATAGGACAAATTTATTTCTCTTTAATTTTTTTATTTTTATTTTTTTTCTTTTTGATTTTTGTTTTTTTTTGAATTTTTTGGAAGAAGGCAAGCTTTTTAGATAATACTCCTTGAAAGAATAAACCATGATATACCAAGGATCCAAAATGATATGCTCAAAGATGCCGATAGGGAAAGGAAGATGGAAGAGGAAAATGGAGGATAAGGTTTTATGCAAAGCAAGTGAGGTTGGAAGATAGGAGGAATAGACAAATGAGGAAAAAGGATATAAGGTAGAAGGATAGTGAATGGAA
>MU225829.1:476966-487850 GCA_018584345.1 Thuja plicata | reverse complement strand
TGAGGGCCTTCATTTTACATTTTTACACATCCATGATTAGAGAGCTATGGATCGATATTTGAGGCCTCATTCTTGAGCAACCTTGAATGGAATGATTCATAGAAGTGTGACAACATTTATACACACACAATCCAATCGATCAATATATTAGATGTGTTGCCATAAATAACAACCTATAAGTGTCTCATACCATACCAAAAACATCACTTGCCAACAGTTTTTTGTATTTAATTTGCAACTATAAATCTTGCTTTATATTTTTTATCTACAATTATTGTAAGTCACTATACTAGATTTCTAAATACTTGTCACATTATTGGTTAAAATTAATAGAGTGGTATGTTATGATATATGTGTCTGATTGAGATTGCATGGAATCTAAGTTTCTTTATCCTTCTATTGTTCGTAAAATAATGCCAGTGAATTGGGTTTAGTGATGATGAGGATTGGGCGTTTAACATTTTTTCAGTGCAGTGGGAGACTCCTTTTCTAAAAGACACCGCATCTATATTTCTATGTATATTATTTGGCACAAGTTTTCCCATCTTCTATCATTTAGATTTAGGTATGTAAAATTGAAAACTAAAATTAATAGTTGGTTCAATGATTTCAAGTTTGGTTGGAGGATAAAATTATTTTTTGGTTTTATTTTGTTGCATTAAATGTTAAGCACCATAGATATTTATTTGGTTAATAATATCTTCTTCCTTACATAAATTGTCTATTGCTTGGAAAAAAATGATTCTAGACTAGACTACACATATAATATTTGTAATTAACTTTTACTCAATATAATAAACTATTTATGAAATATAGAGAGAATGCTTTGTATGCAATATAATAGGAAACTTTAATCAATCCAATTAATTTTTACAATTAACAAATTGGAGGTGAGTTTGAGCTTTCCTAGGAAAAACCAGTGGTGAGAGTCCATAATGGGTACTGAATTAATCTCTCACCCTAATTTATCTATTTTTACTAAAATTGCGTGCACCATTTATTGTTTACATCACAATAATGTGTTATTATAATGAAAGAATATTAAAAATGCATGATTTTAGACAGTCAATGAAAACTATTCATTCAATAGACAAATATAAGCAATGTATCAATATATAACTATTACGAATGATCCCATAAAGCTATATTGTTCGTCCGGAAGATATCAAATTCCCTTCATTAATTCCTCAAGAATAGATTACAAAAGACAAAGAACACAATTCTCAATTATTAGATCTAGTATGAGAAGATCCCATAAAGGCTTGTGATGATTACAATCCACTTCCACTTTTGACTTCTTTTGAATTCCCTTGTATATATTTTAAAATTACTCCAACATATAAAACTTTACCAATATGGAAAATCTTACAAGTGTAGGAATTTTTTTTTTATCGGTAATGATATAATTTTATTAATAGATAAAAACTACAATATAGAGATAAGAAACTTTATTAGAAAATCATATCAAGCTATCTACTATCATGCCAAATAATTATACTAAGTCCTTTTCAAAATCCATAGGAGCATCATCATATACTAATCTCCTAAAATATGATTTTAATTATAATCTTTTAGGACATTTTTGTGGGTTGATACAACATTAATACACAAAACTCCATAACACCCAAAATTGTGTAAAAATGCATACATAAGAAACCCAACATGATCAACTTCTTCCTTGATCTCTTTGAAACATCCTTTCTCCCGCCCATAATGGTCGTTGTTCTTTTCGTCCCATAATGGAGTCACTTGGCTCTGCAAAAATAATAAGAGAAGACCACCATGCTTCTTCTTCCTCGACTACCTAGTTCACAAAACCCAAAATTGCATTTTTTACCTTGCATTCATAATGTTCAACAATGTTTCTGATGTAGAGCATCACCAAATTTGCATATCAAGCACCATTGGTTGTCATAAACATCACTAACTAGAGGCAAATTCATCCTATCAATTCAACCAAATTTAACATTGAAGTGGGCTAATAAATATTATAATCATCACTTTAATATTTTTCTGACAAACTCTCTATGCTCATTTCATATCCCTATAGTGGGTCACCACTTGACTGTCCTTTTATGGATAGTTTTGATAGTCGTCCATATTGTTCCACATAACTTTCATAAAACATATTATTTCCTCAATGGCTCCGGTGAGGATTCCAACAACTAGTTTTGCAAAGACATATCAAAAAATATTAAAGATCCAGTGATTAAATAAAAAGATACACCCTTCAGACAGAGACATTTTTTTTTCCATCAAATTAGAACCCAACATCATGCTTTGAAAATCTACTTTAACTAGCTTACATGTTGATTCTTGCATTGGTTTTAGTTCAAACAAAATAGAACTCATTGAAGGAAACATGGGAAAAGTAGAGTATTTAAAATATACCAAACAAAGCATATAAACTTAACAAAAAGAAGAACATAGCATATGGATAACTATATGCTACAACATACAATAAATTATACTATTAAATCTGTTACAAAATTATAGAACTCTACTGAGTTCGATTCAACTCTATGTTCAAAAATTAATAATTATGAGTTGCAGCGCCATATGTATTTATAAACCAAGTCACTTGCAGTAGTCGGTGAAGAGAGGGAAATCAAGAGACTTGGAAGACATGGAAAGTAAAGACATAATCTGATTTTCTAAATCAGATTTCCTAGAGAGCAATACAAGATAAAAACAGATTTGATTTTCTTTAAGGCTGGTGATCTATGACGGTCATAAAACTTGCAATACAAGGAAAGTTAAAATTGTATTCTTTGTAGACAAGTCACGATGATTACAAATCAGATTTGCTGCCACAATATGTCAAGATAAGTATGAAGAAAATTTTAAGCACTAGCGGTGGGAGGTAAGAGACAATGTCGAAGAGAAATTATGTCAGTTCAACATTCCCCCTTAATTTCGACGATATATTCTTAAGCAAAACTATTGTAACATCATACGAACTTCAATATTTTCTCTGTGAATTTCAATCAACTCCTTTCCCAAGGGCTTTGTAAATATATCTGCATCTTGATCTTCTAATCTACAAAATTCGATACAAATTTGATTTCCATTTAGCAATTCTCGAATGAAATGATGCCTAGTATCTATATGCTTACTTTTCTTATGGAAAACATGGTTCTTTGCTAATGCAATGGCAGATTTGTCGTCACAATAAATCTGAGTCGGCTCTTCCTATTCATGTAACAACTCAATCAAAATCATTGTCATCCAAACAGTTTGATAGGCTTCTGCTGTCACTGCAACATATTCTATCTCAGCTGATGATAAAGTCACAATGGGTTGCTTCTTTGATGTCCATGCTACTTCACCTAATCCAAAACTGAATACATATCCAGATGTGCTTTTCCTATCATCAACACTGCTTGCAAAATCACTATCAGAATATCTAGTTAATTTAAAATCTGAAACTAATATATACAAAATGCCAAAATTTATTGTTCCGGCAACATATCTTAAGATTCTTTTTCCAGCTTGCCAATTTGTACTCATAGGAGACTCCATAAACCTGGATATTAAGCTTACAAAAAACAATATATCAGGCCTTGATGTTGTCAAATACATGAGACTTCCAACCAATCTCTTATATAAAGTGGGATCAACATTTGACCCTTGATCGTTCTTACTAAGTTTTGTACCAGTTACCATTGGTGTTGTAAGTGGCTTACAGTTCAACATCTCAAACCTTCTCAATATATCTTTTGCATACTTAGATTGACATATAAAAATATCGTCTTTAGATTGAGTAACTTCAATACCAAGAAAATACTTCATCAATACTAAATCAGTCATCAAACTCTATTTTCCTGGCAGTCTTAAAGTCATCTATAGAAAGATCTCTGGCAAAAATCAAATCATCAACATACAAGCAAACTATCAAAAATTTTCCTTCTTGATTTACCTTTGTATACAAGGTCGGCTCACGTGGCCTTCTACTGAATCCTCTACTATTTAAGTATTCATCAATTCTAGTATACCATACTCTGGGAGCTTGCTTCAATCCATATAATGCCTTCTTTAACTTATATACCTTATCTTCTTTTCCTTCGATCTCATATCCTGGAGGTTGTTTAACATAAACCTCTTCTTCCAAAACTCCATTTAAAAATGTAGACTTTACATCCATTTGATGTATTTTCCATTTATTTTGAGCTGCAATAGCCAATACCATTCTCACTGTGTCAAGTCTGGCAATAGGTGCAAAAGTTTCATTATAATCAATACCAAGATGTTGACTAAAGCCCTGAGCTACAAGTCTTGCTTTGTGCTTCTCAAACTCACCTTCAACATTCAACTTAGTCTTATAAATCCATTTAACACCTATACTATTTTTACCTTCAGACAAAGCTACTAGATTCCATGTGTTATTTCTTTCTATGGAATCAATCTCTTCATCCATGGCTTTTACCCAAACCTCTTCTTTAACAGCTTCATCAAAGTTGATAGGATCATATGCAATCAATGCAAAATTTGAAACTTGATCTATTTCATCATTATTCTCATATAGCTCTCTTAAACTTCTATTCTTCCGACCTTTGATTCTATTCCTTAATGAAGCTCATGTGGGATTTGATTCATTACTAACCTCATATTCTATTCTTTGATGTCCACCATGATCTGATGGTTCACCACGCTCTTGAGTTCTGGGCATTCTTAACTGTGATGAGCCTACACTTGGAGATTGTCTTTGTGGAGTACTTACTAGAGGTGTACGCACTTGTGGAATCAGCTGTCCATCATGTATATGTTCCTCATTTGTATCATCATCTCCATGAGGTAAGACAACTCCTTCTGCAATAGATTTATCTATGCTTCCATCCCATGACTCCTTTTCCATGAACTCAACATCTCTACTGATAATATACTTCTTGGTGATGGGATTATAAAGTCTATATGCCTTAGACTCCTCACTGTATCCAATAAAAATACACTTCTCACTTCTTTCATCTAACTTCCTTCTCATCTCTTTGGGTACATGAGCATAAGCCACACACCCAAAAAACCTCAAATGAGATATGCTACAATTCTTACCACTCCAAGCTTCCTGAGGAACATGGTCCTTCACACTCTTAGTGGGACTCCTAGTTAGGATATAAACTGAATTAATAACAGCTGCTCCCCAATATTCATTTGGTAGATGCTTCTCCTTCAACATACTTCGAGCCATGTTCATAATGGTTCGGTTCTTCCTTTCAGCTACTCCATTCTGTTGTAGAGTAAAACAAGCAATGAACTATCTCTTGATTCCATGATCCTGACAAAACTTAATGAAATCATTCAGCATATATTCACCTCCTCTATCTGATCTTAGAACTTTAATATATTTTCCACTCTCCTTTTCAACCATATCTTTAAACCTTTTGAATACACCAAAAACTTCAGACTTTTGCTTCTAAAGATAAATCCAAGTCTTCCGAATATAACATCTATAAAGGTTAAATAATAACTATTACCTGCCAATGATAGTGTTTGCATTGGTCCGCACAAATCTGTGTGTACAATCTCCAATGGATCTTTCACTCTATATGAAACTCCAGAAACAAATTTCTCTCTATGATGTTTTGCTAGTATGCAACTTTCACATGAGCTTGTTGATTGCTGAGTACTAGGCAACCCTTTCACTGTCTTCTTTTTCTGTAACAAATCTAGACCACCAAAGTGTAAATGGCCATATCTTAAATGCCATAACCATGATTCATCTAAAATCTTAACTTTATAAGCATTTAAAGAGTTAAATAATTCATTTCTTATACTGAGTGGAAACATTCTATTCTTAGTCATCTCTACTTTTTCTATTAGCTGCTTGCTTGGATACTTATCAAAAATTGTAGATACCTAATTTTTGAAAAACACTCTATACATTTTTTCTATTAGTTATCCAATGCTCAACAAATTGTATTTTAAACTAGGTACATAATAAACATCATCTATTGTTCTTCTTTCACCATTTTTGGTATACACAGCAATCACACCTTTACCATTAACACTCACCTTGTTATCGTTGCCCAATTTTACCTGAGACTGAATGCTGCTGTCTAAGCTAGCAAACAACTCTTTATTTCCAGTCATATGATTGCTACAACCGCTGTAAAAAAACCAAATATCACTTGAACTTTCTCGGTTCACAAAACAGGTCAAAAACACAGGTTTCTGATTATCTTCAAATTCCTCTGTGATATGTGCAGACTGCTTGTCGGCATCTGCCTGCTTCTTCCAACACTTATTAGCAAAATGACCATACTTTTTGTAATAAAAAAATTATACTTTTGACTTATCATACCTCTGGTTTCCTTGTTGCGAATTTGTATTATTACTCCCCCTCAAGTTAGAAGGGCTCCTTTGAAATTTCTCTTCAAATACTGAATCAATTTTATTATCTCTTTGATTAAAGGTTTTGTTGCTTCTTCCATTATTGTTAAACCTTCCTTGGCCTATGCCTCTACCTCTCATAACTTGTAGTTGAGTCTTGAAAGAATTCTCCAATGGAATATCATCATACCTCGACATCCTAGATTCATGGGCAATCAAAGAACCACTCAGTTCATCTATATGCATTTTACTTATGTCTTTAAACTCTTCTATGGGCACAACTACAGTTTCAAATTTCTTTGGCAAACATTTGAGAACTTTCTCAATCACTCTCTTGTCTGAGATGGCATCTCCATATTGTCTTAATTGATTCACAATATTCATGACCCGAGTCATAAACCAATCCACAGTCTCGTTGTCCTTCATTTTCAGATTCTCAAAATCTCTCCTCGAGTGTTACAACTTAACATTCTTCACCTTGGATATACCTTGGTAACAAGTTTCAAGCATGTCCCAAGCCTTCTTTGAAGACTTGAAGACTCTACATTAGACACATTTGGGAATATGGTCTCATTTAAGCCTTGGTGAATAAGACCAAGAGCTTTATTATCCTTCTTTCGATTCTCCTTCAAGAGATTTCGATCAGCATTTGATAGAGCCAACTCTGCTGCTTGGCTAGGAGGCTCTAGATATCCATCAGTCGCAAATCCCCAAAGACCATCAGCACGCAGTAATGTTCTCATTCTAATGGACCAAGAGTCATAGTTTTTCTCTGTCAAAAAATAGGAACCTGAGACTGGGGCAAACTATTTGAGGACATCTTAGACAAAGACTCTTTACACAATAGTCTTCACTCACACAGTCTTTGAATCACACACTGGGCTGCCAGTACACACAACTTCTTGAAGCAGCAATCTTCAACACTCGGAAACACTCTTTTCCCTCAAAATCTTCAACCTCAGCTAACCTCTGCTCTGATACCAAACTGAAGGAAACAGGGGAAAAACAGAGTATTTAAAATATACCAAACAGAGCATATAAACTTAACAAAAAGAAGAACAGAGCATATGGATAACTGTATGCTACAGCATACAATAAATTATATTGTTAAATCAGTTACAAAATTATAGAACTCTACTGAGTTTGATTCAACTCTTTGTTCAAAAATTGATAATTATGAGTTGCAGCGCCGGATGTGTTTATAAACCAAGTCACTTGCAGCAGTCGGTGAAGAGAGGGCAATCGAGAGACTTGGAAGACGCAGCAAGTAAAGACATAATCTGATTTTCTAAATCAGATTTCCTAGAGAGCCACACAAGATAAAACGAGATCTGATTTTCTTTGAGGCTGGTGATCTATGACGGCCATAAAGCGTTACATAATCTGATTTTCTAAATCAGATTTCCTAGAGAGCAACACAAGATAAAACCAGATCTGATTTTCTTTGAGGCTGGTGATCTATGACTGTCATAAAACTTGTATAACCTTGTAATACAAGGCAAGTTAAAATCATATTCTCTGTAGACAACTCACCATGATTACAAATCAGATTTTCTGCCACAGTATGTCAAGATAAGCTCGAAGCAGATTTTAAGCACTGGCGATTGGAGGTAAGAGACAACGCTGAAGAGAAATTATGACAGTTCAACACTCACTATCATGAGTTGAATCGGGATTTCTCTTTATCTTCCAAACCCGATTACAATGTTTATATACGAGAAGACAAAAATCGAAATCATTCAAATCAAGTCAATTTAAAACTTGCTGTCCCAAAATCGACACTTGAATCATATCCAAAAGAATCATTGAATGTGGAGACTTGAAATTATATAACTGGTTCTTGTATCGGTTTTTTCCTAAACATTCAAAAGCCCGATACTCTGTTGCATAAATCATAATAAAGAATAAAATCTAAAACTTTATTTCCCTAACTGATTCTTGAATCGGTTTGTGATTTCAATTTAAACAATAATTGAAACCCGATACAATGTGTAGCAAATCGGGATTCACTTAATAACAAAGCAAGAAATACTGATATCTTGAATCCATAATCAATGAATCTAGATTTATTTGAGATGACCAAACATTTCATCAAAACTTTATTTCTGTTCCATAAAAATTACAATACATTAAAAATAAAATCGAACCTCCACAATATGATCTGTTCCACTACTTGCACTTTCTATGGATATTCTCTGGACTGTCGGTACCGTGACAGCCAAAAGGATTTTGTAATTAAATTTTGATTCCTTTACAAACCCTCTTCTGTCTTCCCCCTCATTCGGACTAACTCATGCCAATTTATAATCTTTATCAGCAGTGACAATCTTTTGAACTTCCATAACCGACCGATTACCTTTCACCCATTTTGGTGCAACATTGCAAAATTAATGTTTTGCAATGTCGCACTATTAAAATTTCTTTTAATAACCTTTTATATGGACTTTTACAATCTTTTACACTGGGATTCAAATAAATCATATGAAATTTTAAATATAGATTAATGATAAAAATATCTTTTTTGACGATGGCCAGGTGCTGCTGCACCATACTACTGACCTTGAAAGATTTCCAAGGGCCTTAGAAATGCACCTGTAAGAACTTGCAAAACAAATTGTGACCAACATCTTGATCTCTAACTCTAGTCTTGTTTTCTCTTGGATGTCTCTGCTTCCACCATGTCTTCAAACTAGACTCCCATCAATGGAGTTCATTCTGGCTGCTCTCAAAGGTGCTTTACCAACATCTTGTCCACGTTCCCAGTGCTTCTCCACTTACCAAAAAATGTGCCTCATTCAGGAGTCCTTTACCTCTCTCCCCGGGTCTTTTGGCAACCAACTGGACCATCTCCTCTAGCCCTTGACCATCCTTATGGCCCTTTGAGAGATTCGCTAAATAGAATAATTTGCTTTAATATATAGTCCAATTGATTTGATATAAGATTCGCTGAATAGAAACCTACTCAATAAACAACTGCGCGAGGCCGCATAGTCAATGAACAACTGAACAGCTCGTTATTCACTCTATTACAAATCAGTAGAAGATAATCAGTAGAAGATGAGCAGCTCTTGTTATTCATTCTATAAATGCCAGGAAGCATCTAGAACAGTAAGAACAGAAATAAATAATGAAAATGCGTCTCTTTACACCATTACCAAACACTCAAAACATGTGATAAGCATCTGCTGAATAGAATAAGCCACTCAATAAAACCCAATAGCTTTGATTGAGATCCACCCAATAGTATAAAATAAAAGAATATTTTGTAGTTTGTGCCTGCCAGAAAACGATTTCATCGTTTGGAATGACCTGGATAATCGGTTTCACAGTCAAATGACGTTTGAAATCGCCTGAAAATATAATTTCATATTAAATTATGAACAGCCTCATGCATCACACCCCAATCCATTCCAAAAGTAGGCAAAGCATTTGTACGAACAGGTCTAGTAAAAATTTTGAGAGATAAGAGAAGAGAAGATGGTGGCTGGAAGTAGCAGTATTGAAATAGAGTCTCCAGTAGAGGTAAAAAGGCTGTGGAATGCAACTCTGGACACCCACAACTTATTGCCAAAGCAAGTCCCAGATATCGTTTGAGCAATCACACTTATTGAAGGAGATGGAGGAGTTGGCACCATTAGACAAGTCAACTTCACTGCAGGTAAGATTTGGATTCAGATTCAGTCCTTAGATATTAATCTTACAATGTTTGCATTTATTTTTAAATATGGTTACTAATATGATATAAAATTGTTATTGCAGCCAACAAGGATTTTAGCTATGTGAAAGAGAAGGTGGACTTAGTTGATGAGGCCAATATGGTTTACAGTTTCAGCCAGGTTGAAGGAGGGGTGATTGGGACAAAGGCGGCCTCAATAAGCTACACAATTAAATTCGCCCCTAAAGCAGGGGGTGGATGTTTTACGGCCACTACCTGCAACTATGACAGCCTCCCCGGTGTTCCCCATGATGAAGCCAAAGTTGAGGAGATGAAGGCCAAGAGCATTGGTTTGTTCAAGATGGTGGAGGAATATCTTATTGCCGATCCCACTTTATACTGCTAAGGAACCCCTCTTTCTCAATAGTAGAAGTGTCACTTGCTCAATAAGAACATGTGTATCTCATACTTCAGTTAAATCTAGTTCAACAGGAATAAGAGTGAGGCCTGCGTCTAGGGTAAACCTTTGTAACTTTCTCAATGTTAGTTTAGAGTAGGGTTCTCTAGTTTTAGCTTCCTCATAGTTAGTTAAGAAAAAAAGTCTCCATAAAAAATGTTTCTTTATTGTAATAAGTGTCACATAGTGACATGCACTTGCCGTAATTATTTATAATTATAAATTTAATTCTAATTTTATTATAAATATTAATAAAAATAAATATATGTAATGAGTAACACTTATTATATAATTATATTTATATATATTGAAAATAAAAATAAATTACAATAATAATATTAATACTCTTTTTAATTAATTTTTTCATATATATATATATATATATATATATATATTATTAAATTTTTAGTGATATGAAAATAGAAATAAAATAATCTACAAATTT
>MU225829.1:463173-476916 GCA_018584345.1 Thuja plicata | reverse complement strand
ATAATTATTTACAAAAATAAAATTATTATAGATTAAAAATTAAATGATATAGTACTTTTATATTATATATTATAGAATAATATATTATATATTAGAAATTTTAATAATTATTTATAACATTTATATAGATATTAAAAATATAATACATTATGTATTTTAGAATATATAATAATTATATATTATAATATTGTTAAAATATATTATAATTAAAATTTGTAAACAATAAAATATAATAATAAAATAAATAGAGTATCTCATAAAAATATATGTGAATTAAAAAACTAATTTCAAAATAAATTAAATGATAGATGAATTATATATTACAAAGTTAAAAAGTTTCCGAAAAACTAATTTGGTGAAGCTCTGAAAAAACGGGTCCTATAAGAAGTAGATAAGTAATTTATATCATTTATTTAATTCATAATTAAATATTTAAACATTAGAAATATTCTAATAGCAAAAAATAGTGACTTAGGATTGGTTCATTGGCGCAAAACTAATTCAGGAATGGTGCACAACTGAATGGAATAGTATATTGCCTACGACAAGTACAATATATTCAGTTATGGTTTTGGCTTTGTAATTTTGAATTATATGGTTTGTCGGATTATTATTATTATTATTATTATTATTATTATTATTATGAACATCAAAACTTATTTATGATTATTTTGAAATTATTTTAAAATTGTTGATATTTTTTTATGTATATTTGAAAATTGCATCAATAAATTTAAAATTTCATCAATATAGGAAATCTCACAAATGTAGGATTTTACTTAGAAGATAACCTACATATTTTTCAACAGTGACATACTCTTGTATAATTCTCAAAAGATTTTTTTTTAAAACTGTGAACAAAAGAAAAGAAAAGCTTAGAAAATGAATTTATCTAAAGGCTTGATACATTGATAGTAAAATTTCTCATACTAAAACTATGTGCACCATTTATTGTTTACATCACAATAATGTGTTATTATAATGAAAGAATAATAAAAATGCATGATTTTAGACAATCAATGAAAACCATTTATTTAATAGACAAATATAAGCAATGTATCAATATATAACTATTAAGAACGATCTGATAAGGGTGATCCCGCAATAGTGGGTTACACTTTTTTACCTAAACGGATATTGAAGTCTACATTTTGAAAAAAAACTTTTAGATTCAGATGCATATTGTCTTTAAACTGTTTGAAATCGGAAGATGATGTAAACTAGAGTCTTTTAGGATTTTCAATCTAGATTCTAATTTTTTTTTTCTTTTTTGAATTGATTTTAATGACTTTTTATTTTCTCCCATGAAAATTGCTATGTTGTTGAAAACGTCATTTTCAAAAAGTTACATTGACTTCATAGAGCATAACTTTTTTCCTAAAATTGATATCAATGCGATTCTTTCAAATTTGGTTTTTTAACATTCATACGGAGGGCATGCAATTGGTTTGACAACATTATCATGATTATTGCATATTTCATGAATGTTTGAAGTAGATTAAATTGTAATTTTTACATACCTTGACTCCATAGCTTATAACTTGTTGTGTATTTATTGAAATTCAATTTTTTTTTTGATAGAAATTAGACTCAAAGCCGAAGGGCACTGTTATTTTTCAATTTTTTTCTCTTTGGTACTATTTTTCATTGAACGTCAAACTTGGAGGTTTAAATTTGATAAACAACCTACATTGGATGCACGTAAAAAAATATAGACCTAATTAATTTAAAAATTGTCGAATCTATATTCATTAGAAAGCTCGTTCAGAGTACTTGTGCATTGCAAAATGATGTCTCTTTGTTCTTCCATTTGAGCTCTACGCTTGAGCCCCGAAGCCATGAAAAATTTAGATTTGCGTCGACCTTTGCAAATGGCCTCTAACTAGGGACTTTTGATAGAAACTAGTTAGTTTCGATCGAAACTAATTTCTATCAAAAGTAATTGACTAGAATAACCCATATTCAAGGACTTTCGATAGAAAGTCCTTACTTTCTATCGAAAGTACTTTTTCAATCTGCCTGCTTTGCAAATTTCATGAGGAATTTCTTCCTCCAAAAAAGTGTAACCCACTATTGTGGGTTCACCCATAAAGATATATTCTTTGTCAGAAGATATCAAATTCCCTTCTTTAATTCATCAAGAATAGACTACAAAAGAAAAAGTGCACAATTCTCAATAATTAGATCTTGTGTGAGAAGTTCCCATAAAGGCTTGTGATGATTACAATCCACTTCCACTTTTGAATTCTTTTGAATTATGTTGTATATATTCTAAAATTACTCCAACATATAAAACTTTACCAATATGAGAAATCTTATAAGTGTAAGAATTGTTTTTTTAGCGGTAATGATATAATTTTATTAATAGATAAAAAGTACAATATAGAGGTAAGAAACATTATCAAAAACTCATATCAAGCTATCTACTATCATGCAAAAGGATTATACTAAGTCCTTTTCAAAATTCATAGGCGCATCATCTTATACTAATCTCCTAAAACCTAATTTTAATTATGATGTATTAAGCTATATTCATGGCTTGATACAACATTAATACACAAAACTCCATAAGACCAAAAATTACATAAAAATGCATACATAAGAAACCCAACATCATCAAAAAATTCCTCGATATCCTTGAAAAATCCATTCTCCCATGTGAAATGGTCGTTGTTCTTTTCGTCCCATAATGAAGTCACTCAGCTCTGCAAAAAAAATGAGAGAAGACCACCATGCTTCTTCATCTTCAACTACCTAGTTCACCAAAAGCCAAAATTGCATTTTTTTCCCTTGCATTCATAAGGTTCAAAAATGTTTCCTACATCTTCATGTCCTCATCCTTCTCGATATGGAAACTGTTAAAACCCTCTGCACATTCACTACTTGAAGCTCATATTCCACTATTGCTTTCTTCAACTTGCCCCATTCAGTCCTAATATTTTGTCTCTAAGACAATTTATACACCTTTACCCACCATCATAGAAATTGTACAAAGAAAAAAACCCTCACATCCTCCTCATCCTCAAAACATTCATAAAAGCCTGATCCCACTCCAGGAACTATCCATTGCAAAATGGAGTCGAGCCCTAACTTAAAATCTTCATCAAAGAGAGAGCTTACCACCTGGTTCACCTCTACGGTATCTTTACCAATCTACAGCCCCCACACATTAATTATCGAGATTAAATGTAAATTAACTCACCATTTTATCTTCCATTCCATAAATTGTTTACCAATTACACCCAAGACAATATCTATCAAAGCCTCTTCTTTAATTTTCAATAAACCCCTTCAGTCGATCTTTACTAATAGGGCCCTTGAAACCTTTATGCTACTTATTTGTGTCTACAGAAAACGTTGCTATGAAATCCTTTAGTCTATTTACAAATTTACTATTTATTTTCACCTATGAAATCCTTAGTCTACTTATAACCATTATCTACCCTGCTCCTTTAAAACATGCTCAACACACCTATCAAAAAGTAGAAGTAACATTTTAATTATTGGCAAGAGTTAAATATCTATTAATGGAGTGACACAGATAATGGGCGGGAGGAGGGCGTTTAAAAAATTGTGTCCCAACGGCTACTAGAAGTAGCCATTGTAGATGCAAGGGTAGAGGCCTTTCATTAACCATGAAGGCTTGGATTACTTGAGAAATCGATGGGGAAATCGATCACACTAATAATAAAAAGGAGAGAGAGAACAACCAAAACATAACCACTTCCAAAAACCTCATGCTGGAGTGAAGCAATCGTGGTCCAATGGTGAGTCCAACTTCAGAACAACGACCATGGGATCAAAATTTAGAATCCTGAATAAAGAAAATCAGAAGCCATATGAGTGTTTCTTCTACTTATGAAGGATAGAAAGGAGTTTTTTGAAACCAAAAGTGATGGAAAAGGTAGAGGAGGCACCCTTTGAGGTATTTCCTAGGGTAGAATTCACTGCTGTCTCAACTATTTTAATTGAAAATGTTGTTTGGAATGAGTCTATTTGCTTTCTAGAAAGTCATACTTTCTTTTTGAAATGGGTTTCAGAATGGTCCTCTTTCAGAAAAATTAGGGAATGGTGTAACAAATCGTTGGGGCATGCCTTTACATTGAAAACAATGGCAAATGAATTCTATCTAGTTACAACCCCATCCTCCCAAGATAAATAATGGATGTTTAAAAATGACCCCTATATGATAGATGGAAAAGGTCTTTATATCATTGATTGGTGTAAGAATTTTGACCCAGAAAAAGAAAAGACAAAAGTGCTGCCCATTTGGGGAAAACTACAAAATCTACTACATGGATATTTGGGTTTTGAAACCCTAAGCATTATAGGAAATAACCTAGGTAGTTTCCTTAATTCAGAAGAATTCTTAATGGATAGTAATCTGTCAACATGCCCAAAAATCTTGATTTTGTGGCAAGAGGTCCATCCCTTACCCAATACTCTATTAATCAAAACTAAAAAATGGAGTTTGGAAGAAGAAACTGATAATGGAAAATGAAGGGGATCCTCAGGCTAAATACACTAATGTAAACATGGATACTGGAGAAAATAATAGCAAAAATGGTAAATCTCGTGAAGCCAATATGATAAATAACAAGATAATCCAAATCATCGATCAAATGCTCTGGAAGCAGAACTCAGACTCATAACTGCAAAAGATCATCTCAAAGAAAGTGGGTGACAGAATGGCTGACATACTAACCCAAGGGATTTTACAGGGAAGTATTAAAGAGACTATAGATGGGATCGTGGCTAATGAATGGAGAGGGGAAACTAATAGTCTTAATCCATACTTAGATAGTATTGAGGGTGGAAAAACTACAACCCTCGATGGGGTTGAACCCGAGGTTGTAAATACTCACAGTATGAAGGAGCAGCAATGAGAATAAAAAAGAGGGTGTTTGCTAACATCCGAACCTACCTTAGGAAATTTTGGATATCCTATAGAGATTACCCAAAATCCAAAAAAGTGTGGTGTAGAGATGGAAAATAAAGGTGGTGGTTGGGAGTTTGTTGGGGAAATTTCTACTATCTTGAGCTTACCTGAACCAAAGAGTAGCTATAGGATAGCCCAATGTTTTCTTCCTCTGAGATTGCATGACGAAGATCTAGGCATGATGAACAACACCAGTGTATCAAATTTTGCAGAGGAGTAAGGTTTTGAAGATATTCAAATATCGCCTATTAGAAACTTGGATTCCTCCTTTGATAATGTTAAAGACAACAATGGTAAGACTAGTGATTCAGATTCTGACTATATTTCACGATCGGATGTTGGGGAGGAAGATGAGTTTGGCATTACAGACACTTATAATTTGATAGAAGTTAGGACAATTGAGAAACTTACTTAGAAAAAAAAAACCCTCTTTAGGAGAAACGAAAAAAAGGGGAAGAAAGTCAAATAAGGTTAGAATAGCCTTAGCTAGTAGTTAGGGGCTGCAATGCCCCTTACAAGGTTCACTTGATCAAAAGAGCTTTTGATCAGGTGAAACTAGATGTTATGTTTTTTTACAAGAAATGAAGCTTAGTGGAGAATAGATACCTATGTTTTCTAACAAATTTCATAAATGGAGATGTTGTTTCTCAGAGGCAATGGGTGCCTTTGGGGGATTGTGTATTATGTGGACTGATTCTATTGTAGAAGTTACTATCAAGGCAAGAAATTGATGTTGGATTTGGGTGGAAATAAATTTCAAATAGCTCCTTACACGGTTTCAAGATTTAAATGTTTATGGCCCTAATAGGTCAGCTAAAAAACAAGTTCTTTCACAGGAGTTATTAGAACTCCTTAACAGAAACCCATATGATATCTTCCTTTTTAGTGGAGATTTCAATGCAATTGTAAATCCAAAGGAGAAAAAAGGTGGGCTTAGTTGGGCTGGTGAGAGTCAGAAGGAATTTTTAGATTTTGTGACAAATAATGGAATTGTTGATCTTGACTTAAGAAATGAGCAATTCACTTGGACTAATAGGAGGAGTGGATTATTAAATATAACAGAAAAACTGGATAGGTTTCTTTTGGCTGGAAATTGGGTTTCTACCAGTTGGATGTGTATTTCTTAGATTTTTCCATTGACTGGTTCTGATCATTATCTAATTAGTGTGAGGTTTCAGGAGGATAAGGCACCAGACAGAGCTCTGTTTAAGTTTGAAGCCATGTGGCTAAGACATACAACCTTCAAAGCTCAAGTGACATAGTGGTGGAATCAGGTTCCAATGAGAAGAGGTAACAAGGCTTTCATCTTTTCTAAAAAGTTACAATACTTAGAAGAAAAATTGAAACATTGGAATAGAGATGTTTTTAAAAATATTTATAGTGAGAAAGAATCCTTAGAAAGGGATTTAGAAACCTTAAATTCCAAAGTTATTGCAAATGGGATCAATGAGGTAGACTTCATGGAAGAAAAAATGTTGAAGAAACTATATAGTGAAGTATTAAGTAGGGAAGAAATATATTGGATACAGAAATCAAGAGAGTTATGGCTCAATGAAGGAGATAAAAACACCTCCTTTTTTCACAATTCTGTAAAAGTGAGAAGATAACAAAATAAAATCTTCTCAATTCAAAATAATGATGGTGATTTCATGTAAGACCCATAAGAAATTAATTAGGAAAAAATAAGATACTTCCAAAACATCTTCTGGAATGAGACTACAGATCTTAATCCAGAGTTGGAAATCCAGAATATTATCTCAGAATGTATTACAGAAGCTCAAAATGAAATAATCAAACATCCATGCACTACGTTGGATTTTAAAAGGCTATCTTTTTTCTATCGGAGCACAGAAGGATCCTAGACCAGATGGCTTTTCAGCTATATTCTATTAGTATTTTTGGGACTTGGTTGGGTTAGAGGTGTCGGAGGTGGTTGAAGAGTCTAGGGAAGGAGGATTTTTATTCTAGGACTTCAATAATACCTTCATCGCCCTTATCCCTAAGAAAGAGGAAAATTTTTATTTTGATGACTTTAGATCAATTTATTTATACAATACTATTTATAAGATCATTTGCAGAGTCATGGCGAATAGACTTAAATGCATTTTAAAATCTATAATTTTTTAAGAACAAAGTGGTTTTACCCTAGACAAATCTAATTATGGGGGGGTCATTCTTGCACATTAAATTATCCATACCCTCCAACAAAACAAATCAGAAAAGATGATGATCAAACTAGATATTAGGAAGGCATATGATGCTGTTAATAGGGCTTTCCTCATAAAAGTCCTCCAGTGTTTCAGGCTTTGCAAGGAATGGATTCAATGGGTGGACTATTGTATTAATACTCCTATTTTTTCCATTTTAGTGAATGGCAGGCCACAAGGCTTTTAAAAATCTAACAAAGGTATTTGCCAAGGTTACTTGATTTTCCCCTTTCTGTTTATTATCATGGTAGAGGCATTGGGAAGGTTGATAAGATCTAAAAGGCAGTTGGGTATTTGGAAAGGTCTTAAAATGGCTAGTGGGTTGGATCCTTAAACACACCTATAGTTGGATGATGATACCAATTTAATCGGAGAGGCCTCCATTTGAGAAGAAAGAATTATTAAGGAAACACTCGATCAATACAGTAATGCTTCGAAACAGTGCATTAACTAGCATAAATCAGAGATTTACTTCTTTAATACCAACCTAAGAAAACAAAGAGATATATGCAAAATTATAGGCATAAGGGTAGGTAGATTACCAAGTAAATATATTGGTATCCCTTTATTCAAAGAAGCATAAAAAGAAATTTTGTGGAAAGATCTGGTTGGGAAATGCTCAAAAATAAGGGAAGGATGGAAGAGAAAATGGCTAAAATTTTCTAGTAGGATACTCTTACTCAAATTTATTATTAGTGCTATTCCCATTTTTTCAATTATGCGCCTAAAGATTCCTAAAAAGATTAATCAGATTGTTGCTGAGAGAATGAGAAAGTTTTTGTGGAATGGTAAAAGTGAGGAAGATAAAAGGCCTCTTATAGCTTGGAGTAAAGTCTATAAACCAAAAGTAGTTGGGGGTACAGGACAGAGGGACTAGAATTTAATGAATGAAGCTTTGGGGGGAAAGTTAATCTGGAGCATTATTCAAAACCCTGAATTACTGTGGGTTAAATTATTAGAGGCTAAATATTTGGATTCAATGGAAAATGAGAGAATCCTCACCACCTCAAATCCTCCTAAAGGATCAATGGTGTGGAATTTTATTACTAGTTGTAGACCACTAATCACACAACACCTTACATGGCAAGTTGGCAATGGAGATAAGGTAAAGTTCTAGGAAGAGTCATGGAATGGTTATCCTGTTCTATTAGCTAATCCAGATAATCAAGATCTTAAGTTACTCTTCTCAACAAGTTGGGGGGAATAGTTGTGCCATTATGTGGAAATGCAGCAGGGCCCTCTTGGTGATGTGTGGGGATAGAATAATATTGGCAATATGGGGCTAAATGACCAGCAAGTAGATGTTTTGCAAGGGATTTTAGAAAATAGAAGTGTGACTATTGCTAATGACATGGATGTTATTAAATGGTGTGTAGCTAGTAGTGGCAAATATTCTGTTAAACTTGGATTTCAGCTTCTTAAGAGAACCGATGACCTAGAGGATTGGCTCACTAGGTTGATATATAGTAAGGATTGCCTCCCCAAAGAAGATGATTTTTCTTGGCTTGTAACCAAAGAAAGGATCTTAACTTGCCTGAGAAGACAAAAGTTTGGAATTTACAGACCAACAAGGTGTCTACTTTGTGAAGAAAGGGAGGAAGATGTTAATCATTTAGTGGTTACATGTAAAATAACTTCACAGTGTTGGGAGATGCTAAATAAGAAGTTGGGATGGAAAGTCCCCCTTCTCAATAAATTGAAAGATTTTTTTGTGGATGGCCAAAACCACCAATGAGGTCTACATTTTCAGAAGCAATGATAGCTAGTCCAAGTTCTATTCTCATTTGGGAGGTTTGGAAGGAGCAAAATCAAAGGCTCTTTCAGGAGAAAAAATAGGATATTATGAGACTAAAACAAAGAATAAATCACTCCTTAGAAGAAATTGTTAATGCTTGTGCTTCCAAAATTCCATTATCTACACCCTTAACTATGATGAATGAGAAGTTACAAAAGGCTTGGTCTGGATTGAAGTGTAGAAATGGGCTGGTAGGCTCCAAGGGGGTGGGAAAACATAAATTCCATGAAGATGTTACATGGATAGCTTCTGAACAGGGTTGGATAAAAGTGAATTTTGATGGGGCCTCGAAAGGCAACCCGGGGCCATCAGGTGTGGGTGCAATTTTAAGGGATTTTAATGGGGAATCAATGGCTTTTGGAAGCCAGGGGTTAAGGGAAGGAACCAAGAATGTAGCTGAAAGGAATACTACATTACTCACAGGTAGAATGGGAGCATCATTAGGAATCCAAATATTACATTTGGAGGGGGATTCACTTGTGCTAATTAATTCTCTTAAAAATAGTCAAACAAAGGCTTGGCACCTTCAACCAGTAGTTAATTCAGTTTTGACACTGATCAGGACATTTTCTAAATTTAGAATCACTCACACATACTAGTAACATAACAAAGAGGTAGATGTTCTATCTAAATGGGCCATTACCTTTGACAAAGTAGGATAATTAAAAATGAAAAATTTAAAATTTAATGGTTTGTTTCTTCTTACAAAGAAATTCAAATTATAGCAGGCGTTGGTGCATGGCTCCTTTATTAATCCCTCAATCAAGGAGGCAGTTGGTCTGATGGAGAGGATAAAGTCCACGTAGATTGAACACGGTGAGTGAGGTGGCAGGGTGTGATGTCATGACAAGTGGGAGATGAGGTGGATGTCCCAACCAGTGTTAGTGAAGGGACCGAAATAAAAGGAGGAAATCAAGAAAATATTGATGAGGCTTGAATTAATGATTGATACATGACAACCCCTTTCAAAACTTGCACTTCATTCATGATAGAAAGCACCATAAAGAATGGAAGTGACATTATCTTACCAGGCATTTATGGGAGTAATAATGGATTTGACAACATGCAGCACGATATGGACATGTTTTGAAATGGGAAGTTATCCCATGAATACTAACACTGTTGAGCTTCTAGTTTCTTTGTGCCTTGTCAAATTGTGCAGGTTCTCTCAAGGCGACGAAGATACATGCTAACTTTAAAGTGATGACAAAGTGTCAAATGAAATCCTTCCTGGGAGCATCAAGCAAAGAATGTGTAGCTGGACTGGTTAAAATCAGGTCAAAGACAATGGTGAAAGCGGTTATGGTGAAAGAGAAAACATTGCAATCATTTCTATGGTTGTGGCATGGGGGTTAGAATAGGGGGAGTTGATTGATGTCGTCAAATGGGTAGTTGAGGCTTTGTTTGCAAAAGATTTATTGGAGGGTCTGGAATCAATATTCAAATGGGCGGTGCCGTCGGTTGGAACTTATATATCTAACTTCATCGAAGATGATGAGGAAGCCATGGAACACAGGTTTCTACCCTTTATAAGGTGGGTGGGTAAAGTGGATAAGGAAAACTACAAATTGCAGATAAAGGTAGAATGGGAGAAGATTAAATTAGATATTTAAAGTAATGAAGAACCCAAATTTGCAGCGGATGAGGTGAAACTTAAGGCAATCCCTCGAAGGGCTAGAACCTTGTTGCCATGCAGGGAAAGGAAATTTAATACAGCATAGCCAGCTGAGTAATGGTGGAGTAATGGCATTTTGGGGGCCTCTATTTTTTGTAATGTTGTAATTTTTCTTCCAAAGACATGTTAATAGTAGTCTTTCATATAGTTTTTCTGTGTGATGCTTATAAAGAATCTTTGTAGGCACCTGGAAATTTAAGGCTAGTTAGGAGGTTTATGTTCTGTAAAGCCTGGTTTTGGCTATAATACTGTAAAGCTTTGAGGGAGCTGGCTGATTTTTGAGTGGCCATAGGCCTCGACTGGTTTATCATTTTAAGAAACTTATGTAATACTTTTTAATGTTAATGAAAAAATAATCTATTACTGACGAAAAAAAAGTAGAAGTAACATTCATTTTGAATTCACATATGGGTTATCACATCCATATCACCATTAATAATTACACATTAAGCCACCCTTTCAAACACTCAGATTTCATAAGAAAATTGATCTTAATAAAAAACTATCTAATCAGATCTAGGTGAATCTCCATCTCACACCATCCTCGACATGAGAGGGTAGGAAATATTCTTTAAAAAGGGACACACAAGCCAATGTTAATCAAAAATAAAAAATTCAATAAAGATCCACCACATTGTAGCTCAAAATATTTGATTTTGTTAGTCTTCTAACCTAATTTCATTTTCTTTCTCAAAGGATATAGCCTATTTTGCCAAAACATCAGCCTCCACATTACTTGTTCTCTGAACATGACTAATTTGAAACTCCCTAAAGTAGTTGATCCTTAATATTATATATTTAACTATAATCTATAGATGCCAAGCTTGGGTTTCACCTTTATGAATATCATGCACAATTATTTTAGAATCACATTCTATATGAATTTTCTGCACATTTAACATCTTACCTAAGTTAAGAGCCAGTAAAGAAGCTTTTTCTTCCCCCCTCATTTTGTATTCCATCTTTGAGTTATTGTGCAAAATTACTATTGTATTTCCACTCCAATCTCTTGCAATGACCCAAAATCTCAGGAAGGACCTAGATGACCCCTAGCAGCACCATCAAAATTAATATTAATCCTTCCATCTTCAGGTAATTTCCACTTGACCATAATATTGTTCTTGTCTTGGGGATCAATTGAAGTCTGCCTATTCCAAAAACTTATTTTAATACCTAGCCGTTCTAGAAGAATTGCTTTATCCATCATAGTATAGGGGATGCTCAAATTGAGGTGTGTATTGGCAACATTAAAAAGTTCTTCAATAGAAAGGTTAATTCTGGCTTTGATCCTTTCACAAGGATCCAACTTATCTTGAAAGATCCTTTTTTTACGCTCCTTCCAAATCTCCCATATTATAATTGAGGGGATAATGTGCCAGACTTTAGATAAGACTTTCCTTCCTTGATCTGTTGGCCATCCAACAAAAACCTCCTTCAAAGTGTTTTTCATTGGTCTTTCCCAACCTAACTTGGATCTCACCATCTCCCGACACTCATTAGAAAACCTGAATTGTAATAAAAAATGATCTACATCCTCCACAACCTTATCACATAACACACATTTAGTAGGTCCTATAAAGCCATATTTCTTTCTTCGGTCTCATGTCAAAATTCTTCCTTGAATTGATAGCAAGGCAAAGGACCCAACTTTGGGTACACAATATTTACCCCATCATAACATTTTTGGCCAATCTCTCAAATCACAAGATAACCTCCACAATTTTCAAGAGTGACATACACTCACTATTATTCTCAAAGCAATATTTGAACTTTGCGAAGAAAAGAGAAGGAAAGGTTAGAAAATGATTCTATCTTACGACAATACCTTGACAGGAAAATTATCATACTAAAATTATGTTCAACATTTATTGTTTACATCACAACAATGTGTTATATAATGAAAAAGCATTAAAAATCCATGATTTTATACAATCTATAAATGCCATTCATTTAATAGAAAAATATAAGCAATGTATCAATATATAATTATCAAGAATAAGCCTATAAATTTTTTTGTTTTTTTGTCAAAAGATATCAATTTCCCTTCATTGGTTCACCAAGAATAGATTACAAAATATGAAGTGAACAATTCTCAAATATTAGATCTAGTAAGAGAAATTCCCATAAAGGCTTGTGATGATTAAAATTCACTTCCTTTTTAAAATTCTTTTTAGTTCCCTCATATATATATTTTTCTCCACTTGAAGAGGTGAATTAAAATTTTAATAATTTGTTCATAAATAGATTCACATGAGAGTTATCAAATGTTGATTTCCTATTGAAACTTCAGTGTCCATTTTGGAATAGCTACCTTCTTTTGTTACCACCAATGACATAGAAAGAAAATTGTCAAAAGTATCATTTATTTGATGACCATTGAACCACCATGTGGCTTTGTGATCATAAATATTGATCTTTATGTAGGTCTTTATTGATATATGTTATTTAATCTTTAAGATAATGACTCAAAAAAAGTTGTCAAACTTAAAAATTTAGATTTTCTGTGTTGATCTTTTATTATGAGATCAATAGATCAAGATATTACTATGACATAAATAACTTGAGCATGACTCCTTTGGGCTCATTCTTTAAATTTATTTTATTTTTATATATTAGAAGTACACACACACACACACACGCGCGTGCGTTTCATTGGACATGGACATATACATATACATATACATATACATATACATATACTTATACATAACATATACATATACATATACATACACATATACATATACATATACACAGACATATACATATACATATACACATACATATATTTTCACTGCATTAAGACAATGTAAGGGACATTTCATTTATGATCTAGCATAATAGTTTCATGAAAAGGGGATTCCTTAATAAATTATTACCATTGAACCACCATTTGGCCTTGTGATCATAAAGATTGATCTTTATATAGGTCCTTAGTGATATGTGTTATATAATCTTTAAGATAATGACTCAAAAAAAATTGTCAAACTTAAAAATTTAGATATTCTGTGATGATCTTTTATTATGAGATCAACAGATCATGATATTACTATGATGTCAATAACTTTAGAATGACTCCTTTTAGCTCATTGATTAAATTTATTTTATGTTTATATATTAGAAGCAC
>MU225829.1:412375-430249 GCA_018584345.1 Thuja plicata | reverse complement strand
TTGTATTCATGGGTTTGTGGATTCAGATTGGGCAGGTGATATTAACAGCAAGAGATCCACTAGTGCTTATGTGTTCACTATGTTTGGTGGTGCCATCAGTTGGATGAGTAAGTGACAACCTATGGTTGCTTTTTCCACTACAGAAGCTGAGTAAATGGCCGCTACTCATGCTTGTAAGGAAGCCATTTGGCTTAGGAGACTGTGTTCTGATGTTGGTGTTGATGCAGAACATATTACTATTTGGTGTGACAGTCAGAGCGCTATTTGCCTTGCGAAGAATCCAACTTTCCATGCTAGAATGAAGCACATTGATGTGCAGTTTCACTTTGTGAGAGATTTGGTGGAAGATGGAAAGGTAAATTTGAAGAAGGTAGATACTGTGAAGAATGTTGCAGATGCATTAACAAAACCAGTGGGCACTACGAATTTCAGATGGTGTTCGGAGTCTATGGGCCTTTTGGCCTATAGCGGTTAGTTCCTGTTATGTTCCTATTTCTCTTACAAGGTGTTTGACAAGTGGGAGAATGTTAGGAATAAGGTGTCTCAACCATGGATAATTCCTATTCTTATTATATGTTTTGTAAAATGTATTTTCTTGCAAATAATGTAATTAAGTGCGAGTGTACATGTCTAGTTGGCATGTTGATGTGTCACTCCACTTGATGTGTCAGCATTTTGAATGGTGTGTAAGGAGATCATGGCTGAAACGGTTATGAGGGATTCCTATGACACGTAAGAGCTATTTCTAGGAGATTTCAATGATAGGTGAGGACATGCAAGACATGTGGTAACTGATAAAGTTGAGTACTTTACACTCTTCCACAATCGTTCAGGTTCCTATTTTATTAGAGAATGGTAAAACCCTAATGCGGCTATCTTTGGAAGTTGCCCTAAAAAGGAAAGCGCATGATATAAGCATTTTTAGGGTTACAGAAAAGGATACAAAAAAGAGTGTATTGTTGGTATAATCTGGTGCTACTGGATTTTTCTGTGTGTGTCGATTGTCTCCTGAAAGAACTTGCATTGCAAGTGTGTTGTAACCATTGTGTTGAAGATAATACATTGTGCAGGTTTTGGAGTGCTGGGGTTTTTTACCGAAAGGTTTTCGCCAGGGTAAATCATTGTGTCATTAAATATTTTCTGTATGCATGGTATGTGGCTGCAATATCATTGTTAAAGTAGTTAACGAATCTGAAAATTGTAAGGATTTAAAAAGAATTTGCACAATACTTTCCTATAGAGATTAGTGTAGGAAGTTGTTTCCGCGACTGAGTTTCCTTACAAAATAACTATTGTTTTTCCATGCCAATTTATTGTAATGACCCCAAATCTTAGGATGGACCTAGATTGCCCCTAGAAGCCCCATCAAAATTAAGTTTAATCCATCCATCTTGAGGCAATTTTTACTTGACCAAAATATTTTTCGTGGCTTCAGCACCAATTGAAGTTTGCTTATTCCAAAACCTTATTCTAATACCTAGCCATTCTAGAAGAATTTATTTATCCGTCATAGTATAGGGGATGCTCGGATTGAGGTGTATAGTGGCAACACTCAAAAATTCTTCAATAGAAAGGTTAATTATGGCTTTGATCCTTTCCAAAGGATCTAACTTATCTTGAAAGATCCTTTCGTTACGCTCCTTCCAAATCTCTCATATTATAATTGAGGGGCTAATGTGCCAGAATTTAGATATGACTCTCCTTCCTTCATTTGTCGGTAATCCAACAAAAACCTCCTTCAAAGTGTTTTTCAATTGTCCTACCCAACCTAATTGGATCTCACCATCCCCCAACACTCATTATAAAACCTACATTGTAATAACAAATGATCTGCATCCTCCACAACCTTATCACATAACACACATTTAGAAGGTCCAGTAAAGCCATATTTCTTTCTTTGGTCCCGTGTCAAAATTCTTCCTTGAATGGCTAGCCAACCAAAGGACCCAACTTTGGGTAAACAATCTTTACCCCATCATAACATTTTTGGCCAATCTGTCAAATTGCAAGATAACCTCCACAATTTTCAATGGTTACATACACTTATTATTATTCTCAAAGAAATATTTTAACTTTTTAAAAAAAAGAGAAGGAAAGCTTAGAAAATGATTCTATCTTATGACAATACCTTAACAACAAAATTCTCATACTAAAATTATGTGAAACATTTATTGTTTACATCACAACAATGTGTTATATAATGAAAAAGCATTAAAAATCCATGATTTTAGATAATCTATATAAATGTCATTCATTTAATAGACAAATATAAGTAATGGATCAATATATAATTATCAAGAATGAGCCCATAATTTTTTTTTATTTTTGTCAAAAGATATCAATTTCCCTTCATTGGTTCACCAAGAATAGATTTAAAAAGATAAAGTGAACAATTCTCATATATTAGATCTAGTAAGAGAAATTCCCATAAAGGTTTGTGATGAATAAAATTCACTTCATTTTTAAATTTCTTTTCAATTCCCTCATATATATTTTTTTCTCCTCTTGAAGAGGTGAATTACAATTTTAATAATTTTTTCATAAATAGATCCACATGAGAGTTATCAAATGTTGATTTCCTATTGAAAGTTCAATGTCCATTTTGGAATAGCTACCTTCTTTTGTTACCACCAATGACAGAGAATTTTTTTTATCAAAACTATCATTTATTTGATGACCACTGAACCACCATGTGGCATTGTGATCATAAAGATTAATCTTTATGTAGGTCCTTATTGAGATATGTTATATAATCTTTAAGATAATGACTCAAAATAGGTTGTCAAACTAAAAAAGTTAGATATTCTATGTTGATATTTTATTATGAGATCAATAGATCATGATTTTACTATGACGTTAATAACTTTAACTTCACTCCTTTGAGCTCGTTCATTAAACTTATTTTATGTTTATAATTTAGAAGCGCGCACACACACACACACAGAGAGAGAGAGAGAGAGAGAGAGAGAGAGAGAGAGAGAGAGAGAGAGAGAGAGAGAGAGAGAGAGAGAGAGAGAGAGAGAGAGAGTACATGGACATGGACATATACATATACATATACCTTCAATGCATTAAGACAACAAGGGACACCTCATTTATGATCTAGCATAATAGTTTCATGAAAAGGGGCTTCCATGATAAATTATTAAATATTTTAGAAGTATTTCACAAAAATAGTCTAGAAGATTAGAAATTTAAAGATAATAACACTCTCGTATTTTTTTTTTTTTCTGAAAGCAATTTATATTAAAAAAATATCAAAATTATATCTTTAACAAATAATGAACTATAAATTATATAACATGTGAAAAAACTAATACATTTTTAAGCCCGCCTAAAAAATATTCACTTAAAATATAATAATTGAAAAATAAAAAATTATATTTGTCAATGGGCCTTTTGTCTATTGGTGAAATTCAAAGGTTCTTACAAAGCCCACAAAGATTAGGTCTTGATGAGTGAAAGGCTCTGACATCATACAATATGAAGTTGGGATAGTAAACTAAGCACATTTTGTAGAATTGGCACCCCCTCAATTGTTGACTCTTAGACAAAGATGTTCATCTTAAAGCTCTTATGCTCCCATAACAGTTTAGAGTGAACCTACTAGAATTTAAGTTTGGCTAGGTGTAAGATATCAAGAGTATAAAGGTATTTGGATATTGTGTTGTAGAACTATTTTAGTGGAATTAATGAATATTTTTAATAATATTAATGAGACCACAACCTATTAGATCCAAAGATATCCTACGAACAAAAAATAAGAAAAGTTCATATTCAAGAATGCTTTTTCAAATCAATTGGACTTCGTGATAGACTTTATGTTAAAGCAGAGTATTCTATTGAGCCAATCTTTTATCAAATCAATTGGACTTCATGACATAATTTATATTAAATAAAGTGGACTTGAGATTATTCTATTAAGGGGATCCTTATCACATGTTTTGAATATTTTACAAGGCCATCACATGTCAAAGGAAACCCATTTTCATTATTTATTTATTTTCTTACACTTCTAGATGCTTTAGCTGGACAAGAAAATTTTTCTGTATCAAGATATATATCATAGGATATATGGAGCCTGCCAGTCCAAGAATACTATCTATAATACCCCATTTTGTGTTTTGTGTCTTCTTGAGGCCCCTTTCATCGTTTAGAGTGGCCTAAAAAATCCGTTTCACAGTCAAATGACATTTGAATTTCGTATTAAAGTATGAATAACTCTTGTTAATCATTCTATCAATACCATACATTCCCTCGTACAACACACCCCAATCCACTTCCAAAAGTAGGAAAAGCATTTGTACGTAGAGGTGTAGTAAAAATCTTGAGAGATAAGAGAAGAGAAGATGGTTGCAGGATGTTACAATATTTAAATAGAGTCTCCAATGGAGGTAAAAAGGCTGTGGAGTGCAACTCTGGACACCCACAACTTATTGCCAAAGAAAGTCCCAGATATCATTTCAACCATCATACTTCTTGAAGGAGATGGAGGAGTTGGCACCATTAGACAAGTCAACTTCACCGCAGGTAAGATTTGGATTCAGATTCAGTCCTTTGATATTAATCATACAATGTTTACATTTATTTTTAAATATGGTTACTAATATGATATAAAATTGTTATTGCAGCCAACAAGGATTTTAGCTATGTGAAAGAGAAGGTGGTCTTAATTGATGAGGCCAATATGGTTTACAGTTTCAGCCAGGTAGAAGGAGGGGTGATTGGGACAAAGGCGGCCTCAATAAGCTACACAATTAAATTCGTCCCTAAAGCAGGGGGTGGATATATTACAGCCACTACGTGTAACTATGACAGCCTCCCGATGTTCCCCATGAAGAAGCCAACGTTAAGGAGATCAAGGCCAGGAGCATTGGTTTGTTCAAAATGGTGGAGGAATATCTTATTACCAATCCCACTTTATACTTCTAAGGACCCCTCTTTCTTAATGGTACAAGTGTCACTTTCTCAATAAGAACATGTGTATCTCATACTTCAGTTAAATATAGTTCAACAGGAATAAGAGCGATGCCTGCAGACTGGGTCTAGGGTAAAGCTTTGTAACTTTCTCAATGCTAGTTTAGAGTAGGGTTCTCTAGTTTTATCCTCCTCATAGTTAATTAAGAAAAAAAAGTCTCCAAAAAAAAAGTTTCTTTAGTATAATAATTAGCAAACCAAAGTGACGTTTTTTTAAGTATTCAGTTATTGTCTTTTTTAAAGTATTCAGTTATGGTTTTGGCTTTGTAATTTTGAATTATTTGGTTTGTCTTTTGAATTATTTGGGTTGTCTTATGATTGTGCGTTATTATTATTATTATTATTATTATTATTATTATTATTATTATTATTATTATTATTATTATTACCATGAACATCCAAACTTATTTATGATTTCTTTGAAATTATTTTAAAATTGTTGATGCTTTTTTATGTATATTTGAAAATTGCACCAATAAATTTAAAACTTCACCAACATAGGAAATCTTACTAATGCAGGATTTTACTTAGACGAAAACCTACATATTTTTCAAGAGTCACATACTCTTGTATAATTCTCAAAGATTTTTTTTTAAAACTTTGTGAACAAAAGAAAAGAAAAGCTTTGAAAATGAATTTATCTCAAGGCTTGATACATTGATAGTAAAATTTCTCATACTAAAATTTTGTGCACCATGTATTGTTTACATCAATATAATGTGTTATTATAATGAAAGAACATTAAAATTGCATGATTTTAGATAATCAATGAAAACCATTCATTTAATAGACAAATATAAGAAATGTATCAATATATAACTATTACTAATTATCTGATAAAGATATATTCTTTGTTAGAAGATATCAAATTCTCTTCATTAATTCATCAAGAATAGATTACAAAAGACAAAGTGCACAATTCTCAATTATTAGATCTAGTATGAGAAGTTCTCATAAAGGCTTGTCATGATTACAATCCACTTCCACTTTTGACTTCTTTTGAATTCCGTTGTATATATTTTAAAATTACTCCAACATATAAAACTTTACCAATATGGGAAACCTTACAAGTGTAGGAATTTTTTTTATATGTAATGATTTAATTTTATTAATAGATAAAAAGTACAATATAGAGGTAAGGAACTTTATCATAAACTCATATCAAGCTATCTACTATCATGCCAAAGGATTATACTAAGTCCTTTTAAAAATACATAGGAGCATCATCATATACTAATCTCCTAAAACCTAATTTTAATTATGATTTATTAAGCCATTTTCGTGGCTTGATACAACATTAATACACAAAACTCCATAACACCAAAAATTGCATAAGAATACATACATAAGAAACCCAACATCATCAACAACTTCCTCTATCTCCTTGAAATATCCTTTCTCCCACATGCAATGGTTGTTGTTCTTTTCGTCCCATAATGGAGTCACTCGGCTCTGCAAAAACAATAAGAGAAGACCACCATGCTTCTTCTTCTTCAACTACCTAGTTCACCAAAAGCCAAAATTGCATTTTTCACCTTGTGTTCATAAGGTTCAACAATGTCTCCTACATCTTCGTGTCCTCATCCTTCTCGACACCACAACCGTGAAAAACCTATGCACATTCACCACTTGAATCTTGTGGTCCACTATTATTTTCTTTAACTTACCTCATTCAGTCCTAATATTTTGTCTGTAAGCCAATTTATCCACTTTGACCCATGCTCACAAAAATGGGACAAATCCAAAAACCCTCACATCCTCCTCATCCTCAAAAAATTCATAAAATTTTGATCCCACTCCAAGCACTATCCTTTGCAAAATGGAGTCGAGCCCTAACTTAAAATCTTCATGAAAGAGAGAGCTTACTACCTGCTTCACCTCTACGGTGTCTTCACCAATATCTAGCCCCCATACAATGATGATTGAGATAAAATATAAATTAGTGCACCATTTCATCTTCCATTCCTTAAATTGTTTACCAATTACACCCAAGACAATATCTATCAAAGCCTCATCTTTAATTTTCATTATACCCCTAAGTCGATCCTTACTAATAGGGCTCTTGAAACCTTTCTAATTCTTATGTGTGTCTATAGAAAAGGTTGCCTCCATTTTTAGCAAAAAAATGACAAGTTTACTATTTATTTTCACCCGTGAAATCCTTACTCTACTTATAGCCACTATCTTCTTGGCTCCTTTAAAACATGCTCAACACACCTTTCAAAAAGTAGAAGTAACATTCATTATGAATTTGCATATGGGTTATCACATCCAGATCACCATTAATCATTACACATTAAGCCATCCTTTCACACACTCGGATTTCATAAAAACAATGAGCTTAATAAAGACTGGTCTAATCAGATCCAAATGAATCTCCATCTCACACCATCCTCCACATGAGAGGGTAGGAAAATTTCTTTAAAAATGGACGCATGAGCCAATGGTCATCAAAAGTACATCATTAAATAAAGATCCACCACATTGCAGTTCAAAATATTTGATTTCGTAAGTCTTCTAATATAATTTCATTCTCTTTCTCAAAGGATAGAGCCCATTTTGACAAAACATCAGCCTCCACATTACATGTTCTCCGAACATGACTAATTTTAAACTCCGTAAAGTAGTTGATCTCCAACATTATAGTATTAACTATACTCTATAGATGCCAAGCTTGGGTTTCACCTTTTTGAATAGCCTGCACAATTATTTGAAAATCACCTTCTATATGATTTTTTTGCACATTTAACATCTTACCTAGCTTAAGAGCCAGTAAAGAAACTTTTTCTCCCCCCTTTTTGTGTGTCCCATCTTTTAGTTTTTGTGCAAAAATAAATATTATTTTTCCATGGCAATTTCTTGCAATGACCCCAACTCTCAAGAAGGATCTAGATTTCCCCTAGCAATCCCATCAAAATTAAGTTTAATCCATCCATCTTCAGGTAATTTGCACTTGACCAAAATATTTTTCCTGGGTTGGGCACCAATTTAAGTCCGCTTATTCCAAAACATTATTCTAATAGGTCTAGCCATTCTAAAAGAATTTCTTTATCCATCATAGTATAGGGGATGCTCATATTGAGGTGTGTAGTGGCAACACTAAAAACTTGTTCAATAGAAAGGTTAATTATAGCTTTGATCCTTTCCAAAGGATCCAACTTATCTTGAAAGGTCCTTCGGTTACGCTCCTTTCGAATCTCCCATATTATAATTGAAGGGATAATGTGATAGAATTTAGATAAGACTCTCCTTCTTGATTTTTTGGCCATCCAACAAAAACCTCCTTCAAAGTGTTTTTAAATGGTCCTGCCCAACCTAACTTGGATCTCACCATCTCCCAACACTCATTAGAAAACCTGCATTGTAAAAACAAATGATTTTCATCCTCCAAAACCTTATCACATAACACACATTTAGTAGGTCATGTAAAGCCATATTTCTTTCTTCGGTCCCATGTCAAAATTCTTCCTTGAATGGCTAGCCAAGAAAAGGACCAACTTTGGGTGGACAATCTTTACTCCATAATAACATTTTTTTCCAATGTGTCAAATTGCAAGATAACCTCCAGAATTTTGAATGGTGACATACACTCTCTATTGTTCTCAAAGAAATATTTGAACTTTTTGAAGAAAAGAGAAGGAAAACTTAGAAAATGATTCTATCTTACGAAAATACCTTGACAGCAAAATTCTCATACTAAAATTATGTGCAATATTTACTGTTTACATTACAAAATGTGTTATTTAATGAAAGAGCATTAAAAATCCATGATTTTAGACAATCTATATAGATTCCATTCATTTAATAAACAAATATAAGCAATGTATCAATATGCAATTATCAAGAATGAGCCCATAAAGTTTTTATTTTTTGTCAAAAGATACCAATTTCCCTTCGTTGGTTCACCAAGAATAGATTACAAAAGATAAAGTGAACAATTCTCAAATGTTAGATCTAGTAAGAGAAATTACAATAAAGGCTTGTGATGATTAAAATTCACTTCCTTTTTAAAATTGTTTTTAATTCCCTCATATATATCTTTTTCTCGACTTGAGGAGGTGAATTCAAATTTTAATAATTTATTCATAAATAGATCCATATGAGAGTTATCAAATGTTGATTGCCTATTGAAAGTTCAATGTCCATTTTGGAATATCTACCTTCTTTTGTTACCACCAATGACATAGAAAGAAAATTGTCAAAAATGTAAATTATTTGATGACCACTGAACAACCATATGACCTTGTGATCATAAATATTGATCTTTATGTAGGTCCTTATTGAGATATGTTATATAATCTTTAAGATAATGAATCCAAAAAAGTTGTCAAACTTAAAAATTTAGACATTGGACATGGACATGGACATATACATATGCATATACATATACATATGCATATACGTTCAATGCATTCAGACAACAAGGGACATCTCATTTATGGTCTCCCATAATGGGTTTCGTGAAAAGGGGCTTCCTTGATAAATTTTTAAGCCCACCTAAATAATATTCACTTAAAATATAATAATTGAAAAATAAAAAATTATATTTGTCAATGGTCCTTTTGTCTATTGGTGAAACTGAAAGGTTCTTACACAACCCACAATGATTACGTCTTGATGAGTGCAAGGCTCTGACATCGTACATTATGAGGTTGGGATTTTAAAACAAGCATATTTGGTAGAATTGGTACCCCCTCAATCATTGGCTCTTAGACAAAGATGTTCATCCTAATGCTCTTGTGCTCCCATAATGGTTTAGAGTGAACCTACTATAAATTAAGTTTGGCTAAGTGTAAGATGTATATAGTATAAAGGTATTTTGAGATTGTGTTCTAGAACTATTTTAGTGGAATTAATGAATGTTTTTAATAATATTAATGAGACCACAACCTATTAGATCCAAAGATGTCCAATGAACCAAAAACAATAAAATTCTATATTCAAGAATGCTTTATCAAATCAATTGGACTTCATGAAGGAATTTATGTTAAAGAAAAGTATTCTATATAGCTAATCTTTGATCAAATCAATTGGACTTCATGACATAATTTATATTAAATAAAGTGGTCTTAAAATTATTCTATTAAGGGGATCCTTATCACATGTTCTGAATATTCAACAAGCTCATCACATGTCAAAGGAAACTCATTTTCATTATTTATTTCTTTTCTTACTCAACTAGATGCTTTAGCTAGACAAGAAAAATAATTTTAGTATCAATATATATATCATAGGATATATGGAGCCTGCAAGTCCAAGAATATTATCTAGAAATGTCCCATTTTTTGTTTTGTGCCAACCAGAGGACCCCTTCATCGTTTGGAGTGGCCTAAAAAATCAGTCTCATAGTCAAATAACGTTTGAATTTCATATTAAAGTCTAAATAACTCTTGTTAATCACTCTATCAATACCATACATTCCACCATACAACATACCCCAATCCATTCCAAAAGTAGGAAAAGCATTTGTACAAAGAGGTGTAGTAAAAATCTTGAGAGATATGAGAAGAGAAGATGATGGCAGGAAGTTACAATATTTAAATAGAGTCTCCAGTGGAGGTTAAAAGGTTGTGGAGTGCAACTCTAGACACCCACAACTTATTGGAAAAGAAAGTCCCAGATATTATTTCAACCATCATACTTCTTGAAGAAGATGGAGGAGTTTGAACCATTAGACAAGTCAATCTGACTACAAGTAAGATTTGAATTCAATCTCAGACATTAATCATACAATGTTTACATTAATTTTTAGATATGGTTACAAATATGATATAAATTTTTTATTTATATCAGTAAGGATTTTAGCTATGTGATAGAGAAGGTGGACTTAGTTGATGAGACCAACATGGTTTACAGTTTCAGCCATGTGGAAGGAGGGGTGATTGGGACATAGGCGACCTTCAAATAAGCTACACAATTAAATTTGTCAATAAAGTAAGCGGCGGATCCATTAAAACCACTACCCGAAGCTATGATACCCTCCTTGGTGTTCTCCTCGATGAAGTCAAATTTAGGGAGATCATGGCTAAGAGCATTATTGGTTTTTCAAAATGGTGGTAGAATATCTTATTGCCACTCCCACTTTATACTCCTAAAAGTATAAGGACTATTCTTAACAGTAGAAGTATCACTTGCTCAATACAAGCATGTGTGTATCTCATGATTAAGTTAAATTTAGTTTAATAGTAATATGTGTCTAAGGCCTATGGAATGGGTCTAGGATAAACCTTTGTGATTTTATCAATGCTAGTTTAGAGTTTGGTTCCTTACTTTTATCTTCCTCATAGTTAATTAAGAAAAAAATGTCTCTAAAAAAATTGTCTCTCTATTGTAATAATGAGCAAAACCACAGTGGCACTTTCTTAAGTATTCAGGTATGAAGTATATGCATAAGGTCATTTTAAAATTGCATCAACTTTGTTTGTTTGGCACTTCCTTCTATATTTTTATACCTCTTTTCCTTATACAAGATCCCTTTACATCCACTTTTCTAGGTATCTAGGTATGTCCTTAAACATTTTATTTACTTTTTATTGCTATATTTACTTCTTTTAGGACTATTCAGGACATCATTTTAATAGTTATTTATTTAGTCTTTTGAAAATGAATCTCATTGCTTTGTCTATTCCATTACTCACTACTTCTTTCACAAAACATTGTCTTTACTCCGTTGGTTTTTATATCACATCTAATCATTGCACTTTTCCTAAGTATTCATGTTTTACATTTATTACAATTATGTTCTTTATTTATATCAGTGATTCTCTTTATTGTAAGGATTCTCCTTGATATTAGATCCTTTCACTTTTGATATTGTTTCATTCTTTTGCAGCATTGACCTCATTGTTACATCATTACATCTACTCATGTCTTATATTTAGTCCAAGATTGCTTCCCTACCTGGTTCAAACATTTCCTAATATTTTCAATCATATCAGTTTGTGTGTCAACAACTTTTCTCTTCTTTGATGTTGTGTCTATACGCAATAATTTTAATGCCTCTTCCATATTTTTATTTATAAGTACAACTGAAAGCAATTGGGCTTGTTCAATTTTTTCAAAATTATCAAATTTAGCCAATATTTATCTTTCTATGGTATTCTTTGACTTCTTCTTAGCAAGACTTGAGGGTTGAACATTAGCACCCGATCTCAAAATCTCCACATCCATTGTAAGTAAATGATCTAAGTTTCAATAGTTAATATTTCTCTTTATATTTTGAGATAGATCTATAAGCTCATCCATACCAATAGGAGCACGTGATCCTGACCCATCTCCAATATGTATTTCTTGAGATTATATAGGGAGTGATTTTGACCCTTCTTCAATGTGTATTTCCTCAACTTGACTTGACCCTCCTACTTGAGCTTCTCCTTGACCTTGACCAAGTTGATTTTGAGGTACATGAACAAAAATGAATAAAATTAGAGAAAAATAACGAATAGGTCCATAAAATTTGGGCATGTAAAATTAGTAGTCTAGGTCCATACCTTGTTTAGTTTTATAATAATATGTCAAAATAGCTTCATAATTTCTTTGTTTGGTACCAGGTGACCTTTTTCTTATAGATTTACTTTGCCTTCCCTTCTTGTTTCCCATTTATTCTCTCCAAAAAAATGTATTCCAAAAAATGTGCAATAGAAATTCTCCTCTTTAAAAAAAACTTCTCAAAAAAAATCACCTTGATAGTAGTTCTCCTATCCAAAATTATGCCTTTAAAAAAAATAGAAATAGAAATTTTTGTGAAATAAATGCTTTTGAAACAATTAGATCAATAATAAAAAATGTGAATTAACTTTTGCAATTGTGTGAAAAATGAAATGAAAAATATTTAATTTTATACCATGCAAAACAAAATTATAACCAATTGACCTAGTTGAGGCAGACTAGGTCGGGTAAAAGTCCAATGGGGATTTTCTCACCGGAATTTTCCCATTTGGGTCTTCATGCAAAGACCCCTTCGCCCGAAGCCATCATAATCCTTCGTGCGAAGAAGGTCTTCGCGTGAAGACCCCAAATTTAATTTTTCCCCCAGAGACAAAAACAAATACAAAAAATGGTCTTTCAAGGCCTGAAACAAGGACCAAACAAGATGATTCTTGTTGAGCTTTGTTTTTGCTCAAGTCAATTGCTAGGATCTCTAGATTCAATTTCCTATCTTGAAAGAAAAACACAGTTATTCCCAAGGTTCTACGGGGTCATGGTATAACCTGCTTGGTAACTCAGTTAAAGATAAATGTGAATGCTCATGAGGAGGCCTTTGCTGGTACTTTCAAGACGTCAAAATGCAAACAAAAATTAGCACTTTTTTGGTTTTTTTAATTTATCAAATATTGTAATTTTACTAATGATGAAAATTGGTGTTTAAACTAAAGACGATTTTGATTGCTTTTAGATATATGACAGAAATTTAAAAGAGTAGGATAACAAGAATGAAGTAAATTTATGAAAATGAAATCCTAACGGACATAAACCATTGTTAATCCTTCCATGTGAATAGAATGATGCAGATATTGGGAACAAACAAATTTTTCTTTAGTTGGGTATGTGCAAGATCATGAGGGGCCAAACTATGCCCTTAAGTGGCAATGAAAAATGTAAATCAGGGTTAGTCAAATTGACGTGTCAATTTCAAATAGCTATCAACCTAATATCAAAAAGTTGTAAGAATAGAATCTATAGAAAATTAAATGTAGTTTCTAAACTACTAGGCATTTTTGAAAAAAAGTTAATATGATTGGTGAAAAGTATAGATTTCAATGCCGCAGTACAAAAATTTCAGGAAAAAAAAGAAGTAGGTGTATGTCCGACCACCTTAATCATAATCAAATGATAATATTTTATTATAAGATTATATATATATATATGTAGTAGACTCACGCCTAGATGTGACGCATATTGTTTTGTAATTTTATTCCAAAAACATAATTAATTACAAATTTTCTGACACAACATTTTCATAATAAAAAAACCCCCATGTATGACCACCTTAACTCATTGAAAACTTTACAAAATTCAAAAAAAAAAAATCCCTTATAGTAGGCAAAGCATAGAATGTGACACATTTTTCAGATTTTAAAAATGTTATACTGTCTGAAAGTTATAGTCATTTTTCAATCAGTATATAAATCAACACTTTAGAGGTAACTCAATTAGAAAATAAGAAATAATTACTTACCGAATTCAAAATTTGACAGCAATTATATTGATAGATAGCTAATAATCTCCTTCAAATACCCTTTTTGTTTCATCAAATTTGGGTGAAAAAAAGTCGTCAGCTACATGGTCGAAGTCTGGAACTTAGACAAACAGGGGAAAATTACATTTTTGTGACATTTGTATAGTTCACTGTTAAGGTTTAGAATTAACACCCCAAATCAGGCATTGGGGCTTCCATAGTATTCTATACTAACAATAGAAACCTTCTTGAGCTATGGGTGGACTCTGATTGAGAAGGAGTCTCTAGATTCTAGGCCAGTTCCTATTTGATGTAGAATATCACCTTCCTGATTGAAAACTTAGAGAGAAAAGGGAAAAGGAAAATTTTGAAAATTGGAAGGGAAAGTGAGGTGACACACCAAAATGAAATCAAACTTTGATTGGAAAACAATGTAGTGACCCTAACTCATATACCTAAGCTTGATACTTTGAATCTCTAATCAACATATAGGTTAAAGACTTAGCTACTAGGGTGTAGACCAAAAATAGCTTAGTCCATCAACAGACATACATATTCTTCAAAAGGTTTAAATTTTGTTCACATAAAGGAGGAATATTAAAAAATTCACTTCTCCTAGCTACTAAAATGAATAAACACTTATAAAGAAAGATGAAAACAGGATTTGAACTCACAACTCAAAAGATATATGTGGAAATAGATCATCTTCTTTAATATTCTCTCAAAATCTGACAAATAGGTTACAAATAATATCTCAAAGGAATCAAGGAACAATATGCTGACTTTTAGCCCTTTCTCCAAAATTTGCAACTCCCAAACATGAAGTAAAAGGCCAACTATATAGCCTTTATGGCCCATTTTCAAAAATCACTTCTCCCTCCAAAAAGTCCTTCAAAGTAGCAAACCATCAAATCTAAGAATTAATAAGTGCCCTAAATCAAGACCTAAATCTAGCCATAAACATGGCCCCTAAAGTTGGTGTATAAAAGACTTCATCCTTTTTACATATATACCAACCTTATTACAATATATAGCAAAAAACCATCAAAAATGCATAACTCCAAATGCATAAACTAAAACTCATAACCTGACACCATAGTATGGAACCCTAACTCCACTAAGCCAACAACATGGTTTAAAAACCCTAACTCCAAAATCTACAACAATAATTTAGTTAGGTTAAGCTAACTCTAGCTCCATGCTCGACCACAACTCATTGATGACATGACCATACCCACTGAGAAGATATACTGCTGTCTTCATGGCATAGAAGTACTATTTTGGTACTACTTGGAGAATGTCAAGGCACTATGAACTGACAATGCATTAACTCACTTTGGCAGTGGACTCAAAATCTGGGTAAAACACATTGCATAATGTTTATTCATCTTGTTTGCATAACACTTAGGATTTTCTGTGGCAGGGCTATGCTTGGTTGAATCTGAAGTTTGGAAGCCATAATCAATGGCACTGTATCTGCACTTTGACTATGTTGAGAAGCTCGGGCTTCTTGGGCTCTGTGGTAACCCATGAGTTTGAGCATTGGATGCCATAACATATGGTGCCTTCTGTGGATTTTCTCTTTGAAGATACTGGAGTTTGGAGTTTTGTTTTCTCGCACTCTAGTAATAGAGATCGGGCTCTGTAAACAGTGAGTTGACCCCTGTGGCTTTCATTGAGTGGCAACACATGGGAAATAGCTTGAAGAGCTTGGGCTCTTGATGTTTTAATGCCATAACATATGGTGTTGGATGCATGTGTTGAACTTGGCCTGGAGTTAATGGTTTTTTAGTTAACAACTATAAGCTTGGACTAGGTCTAAGTTGTGGTTGAAAGATGTGGACTTACCCTTTGAACTTGGTCTCGAAATGTGGCATATTTCAGCCACAGCTTCAGACTCATTCCCATCTTACGGTGAACCATGAATGAAACTTGGGAAATTGGGAGTCTTTGACCATGGCTTTTACTATTGAAACATACAGAACTCGGGCTCCATTCCTTCTACTAGTCTCTACCCGTGATACTTGGCATCTCCACTGCATCTTGAACTCAGCCTTCTCGACATCTCCTCTCTAGATAAGTTACCTTCATGCTCTCTATTTCTTCTTCAAGACATAAATGCATCCTGTTCTAATAAAGTTGTGATCTTTTTCATTTTATTTAAGAACTTGGGTTTTAGTAACTTCATCTCTCTAGGTTCTTTAAAAGATTTACATCTTTCTAGCAACAAATTAGGGTTTTTTGTTTATTCCTTGTATCAATTCCTTCATTTTAGCATGAACTGTCATTTATCTTCGAGATTTGCTTGTCTATTTCTTTGTCTATTTTTGTCTCCTTCATTATTGATCACTATTTTTAGATGAATAGCAGAAAAATAGGGATACCCAGATGGTTATTGTTGCAAATCTGGAAGTAAACATGAACATGTGCAAGCTTGTCAATATTTTTGTTTGCAAGGTGAATTTGGGATTCTTCCATGGCTATTTTGTTGTACATGATTGAACTCCATTTAATATTTTTCAAACATGACAATAATGTCACAAGCACAAACCATGTCTCTCTCTATCAAGACCGAATTTTATCTTCATTGTATGAGAAACACAAATTTTTCTTCTGCAGCATGATTATAATGTTATAAAAAAAACATCCTGTATCACCGGTGAAATTGTGAGAATCTTTTTATCAAAATGAAAATATTATATGTTCAAACACTGTGATAATGTAGTTCATCTTAGTGTAAAAAAGCACAATTCAATTACATATCAGATACCACCTATGGGGTTCGAGCACAGGCTCGTGACTCCCATGGGCAATACTCATAACAGGAACCTTATTTAAACATTCATATCCAATAAGAAAGACTGTATACCTTGTATGCATGATGAACATTGCATTTCAATACACCAGAATATGATCTACTTTCTCTATTACCCTGCATAGAATCATCACTTTAAAATTTACACTAAGGGCATGGATATTGTACTCTCTTGAAGTCATGAATCACCACAACATCATTGAGTTCTTTAGCAGATGAATACACCATGTTTTTCTTTCTCACAATATAGTTGTTTTTCTATGAATCCTCACTCCATGAAAGCACATAAACATACTGTTGCTTCAATTCTTGCTCACTGTTCTTTATGAATAGCTCATATGCAGCTTGTTAATTCTATTATGTATCCCCTTTCTTTGCAAACCCTTCTTTTTTGTAAGAATAGATAACAACACTTCATAACATGAAACTAATGAAACATGATTGATCACTAGGCATGCATTTTCCATAATTGATCTCAAATAACTTCAATTGATATGTCTTTTGTGCATCTGCATACTTACTGTAACTGTTATACACTGAATTTGCACCTCTGATCTCAAGCTCTCTTGGTCTTGATAATCCAGTATAACAAGGGAGTCATCTCAAGGTTGTGGGACCTCTGCTAACCGAGATGAGACCTCTAGATTCTAGGCTGGTTCCTCTTGGATAATCACCTTAGCTTGCTCTTAAATAGGAAAGTAAACTTGACGGGAAAAGGGTTAGAAGGATTGCAGGGAAAGGGAAATGACTGAAAACAAACTACCTACTAGGTGATGTACCAAAATTAGGGTTTGGATCTCAGTATAGAGGAATGAAACTAATGGAGGAATCAGGTCTAATAAGTCACAACTCACTAGATAGGCTTGCATAAGTATTTCATAGGAGGGTCTGAACAAAGGACTCG
>MU225829.1:374275-404057 GCA_018584345.1 Thuja plicata | reverse complement strand
TCTTGGTCTTGATAATCTAGTATAACAAGGGAGTCATCTCAAGGTTGTGGGACCTCTACTAACTGAGATGAGACCTCCAGATTCTAGGCTGGTTCCTCTTGGATAATCACCTTAGCTTGCTCTTAAATAGGAAAGTAAACTTGAGGGGAAAAGGGTTAGAAGGATTGCAGGGAAAGGGAAATGACTGAAAACAAACTACCTACTAGGTGATGCACCAAAATTAGGGTTTGGATCTCAGTATAGAGGAATGAAACTAATGGAGGAATCAGGTCTAATAAGTCACAACTCACCAGATAGGCTTTCATAAGTATTTCATAGGAGGGTCTGAACAAAGGACTCAACCTATGACCTACAAACAAACATCCTTTTTTGCAACTAGGTGTAGGAATGAGACAAGACTGCTAGGGGTTGTAGTATACCCACAAAATATCTAAAATTAGATCAGACATAGTAACACACAAAAGCACAGAAAGTGAGAGGGATTAGGAACCCCAATTTCCATTAACAACATTCATAAACTTCAATCCAATAAGAGATGATCGAGATAGTGAAGACAGGGATAGAACAAATATCAAAGGTACCTCAAGAATGTATTAATCATCAATGGGAGATTACAAAGAGTAGAAGAACCAGAGGGTATAACAAATACCACAGATGGCTTTCTGAGAAAAGATGACTTCCTTGCAAAAGTGGGCTTCTCTCCTTTACAAAAATGAACCTCCCCTCCAAAATGAGTCCTCAACTCATACTTATGCTTTTTAGCCAACTGCATTTTGGAGAGCAATAACTTCTGGATCGGATTTTTTTTGGCCTGTCCAGCCACCGCTTAGCCCTTAAAAATTCTACAAAATACCACTTGGTGACCCAAAAGTTATAACCAGGAAATATCAACATAAATACCCCTTCTCAGAAGTAGTCCTATCCCTCTAGAAGAGCCATGAAAGTCTCTGAAATGCAATAACTCTTCTGCAGACTTTATCAACTGCAACCTCTAATATTTTAAAAATATTTGATCTTTCCATCTACAAAAATATATGATATTTCTATTTCCTTTCATTCACTGATTAAGTGATGCCATCTGTTCCTTGACCTGTCGCACACTGAATCTCTTCTTCTTTTTACCGATATTGAAACAAATCTATTTCAGATATCAGCAGACTGCTCTATGCACAACTCTGCAATTTAGAATTCTCTAATGAACCTGTGAAACCCTACGAGCCGAGCAAAAAATCTCCTCATCTACATCCTCTGTCTGATCGCGCACTCGCTCAGCCCTTTACTCTATCCTCGTCATACGTGCGAGTGAGCGACAGCATCCATCTCGTACTCGGTCGCAAGCTCGTGAGCCATTTTCCCTTTACCTTTATTGACGGGGGACTGAGCGACAACCTTCTCCTCTAAATCATCGCATCCTCGCGGTTCTTTTTCTTTTTTTTTGCATTGACTGGCGACAGGGCGATGACTTCCATTTCCTATTCGGTCGCAAGCTCGTGAGCTCATCTCCGATCGCCCCGAAACATCAGCGGGTGAGCGATGAGTTGATCAGTCCCTTTAGTCGCTCGATCGTAGACCCATATCAACTATGAAAACTATCTATGTGACTGAGTGACACATCCTTTGTTTAGCTCGTCGCACAACCACGAGTGCACGACCCGACTTTGACAAGGCCTTGCGACTGAGCGATGGCGACCTTAAAGCGCTGAACCCGTTTAGTCACACACGAAACACAACTAGACCCAAGTGGATCATGACTACGTGATTCCCTTTTCCTTCTGCTCATCGCGAACTCACGGACAGATCAGAGCTCCTCAGAAGTAGATCGTGATTGCATGATGACACTCAATTACAACTCGTCACGCAGTCGCGCAACATAAAGGCATGACATAAAAATTGATGTGATAGAGCGATGAGCTGAGACATAACTTCAAAAAGGAACATGACCATTCTTTTGTGCGGAAAAATAGGATTTAAAATTAGGAAGCCCCGGGAAAGAGCAGATACCAAGAAGGGGCTAGACGGTCACACAGGGCAGACCAGACCAAACTGCAAAGGATGGAAAATTTGGGCAACAGTAACAACATCACTTCCAATTCTCCTTGCATGGTGATAGTGAACATTTTATCATTCTTTTCTTCATATTCCTTCCTAGGACACTTCATTTCCCATGTGTCTCCTACAGCAACATTGACTCATTTTATGCATCTACACCTTTTCCCCCTGCATGAACATGAACTACAACCTCTTGTGATGCATACAACTTGCTTATGTGTAATGCCTTATGTGAAGTTTGAGCATGGGCTCGTGACAATCACTACATTTCTTATGTTATCTGTGTTATAGTTACTTGTTCACCTATTGCACACATATCAACAATCAACATGTTAGGTTAGCAAACAAAATGAGCCAATTAATGTTTGTATGTGAGTGTCATATAAGATGGCACTCATTCATGAATGTTGGTTGATTTTTTTTTGTTTGTTGACCTAACATGTTGATATAATCTTGAAAAAGGTTTCTCAGATAGAAATACCAAGTTCCTTTCATTTAGATATCTAGTTTTTAAAATAAGAACAACATACATCAAAATGATCATAAATAGTAAAAGGTTTCATGTTTAGAACTAGTCCCTTTAATACTATCTTTCACTTACTGTGGATGCACATTTCCTTATTATATTGAATTGATCAGGTAGATATGTAGCATTGGAAGAATTGATTGTATGTTGTTTGTGTTTCATGCATTGCTTAGATCCAGCAAGATTTAACACAATTTTCTCTCTCATGGTGCAGGTGAAACCCTAAAGATCTAGTGAAGATGAAGAAGTGGACTTGGAGACCTAAGACCTGATAGACAACCAGCTGACAACCAATATACAACAAGGAAATGCATGGGACCCCTACTCCATACTTCTATCATGTTTTCTATTCTGCAAATGTACTCTTTTGATTGACATTAAATATGAAATATGAAAGGACACTTGTACTACATTCAGTTTAAATGCACAATGTAATGATCAGTTATAAATTTGACATTTTGAAATGTGATCAATACTTAGAGTACAATAATGAAATCTGATAATGAATGCAATAATGAAATGTTAATCAATAATACCTGAAGGATAGAGTTAATTAGAACCCTAAAAATTCAATCTTTTCTTATTTGTGTTCATTCTGATGTATGCTATAATTTTAAGTAGCAATTTTGGTGAATTCTACTAGATGTATGCCTGATAGACATGACCTAAAGACCTTATCCTTGGGAAACAGAGTTAGAAAACCAGAAACCATGAATGCAACAATTATTGAAATGAAAATACATCTAATCTAGACTTATGCAACCTAAAGACCTAGTGCTTGGACATCACTCATTGAAATGGAAACTAGACTAAATGTAACCCTCAAAGCAAAGCTTGAGGTTTATTCCATTAATTGGAATCTGCAGCAAGTTTCCATCAGTTGTAGACAACTAGAAAGCATTATTCTCTTTGCAAGCTTTAATAACAAAAGGGCCTGACCAAAAGTTGTCAAATTTATCATTTTGGTTTGGTCTGCTCCTCAACACATCCCACTTGAGTACCAAATCCCCTTCCTTGAAAGCTTTGGGTGTAGCCCTCTTGTCAAAAGACCTTTCAGTTTTCTCTTGTCTTAACTCCATATTCTTCAATGCCTTCTTTCTTCTTCAAGCTGTAGCAATTCAGCATATCTTAGCTTAAGAGGATCCTCCTCTTCAAACAACATCATCTGGTTAGCTAGCTGTAAAGCGGGAAATGCAGTAGAAATTGGAAATCTTGCCTCTTTACCATAAACCAGAACATAAGGTGAATTCCCAATAATCTTCTTTGGTGTGATTCTATCCAACCATAAGGCTTCCTTTAGTTTAGAGTGCCAATCCCTCTTATTTCCCTACATAGTCTTTTTGATAATCCTAATTAGGTTTTAGATTCTGCAAGACCATTAGCCTGAGGGTAATAGTTAGAAGATGTATTTAGATAAATGCCATTTTTAACAGTGCACTCTATTATAGCTGAACCAACAAAAGCTAAAGCATTATCTGACACTATTGACTGAGGGACCCCAAACCTGGTTAAAATATCTGTTAGAAACACTGAGAGGGGGGGGGGTGAATCAGTGTTTGTCTATTTATTATATTTCAGAAACTTACACATAAATCAAACATACATCCAATGAAGCTCAATACAAGAACACATAAAACGTGATATGTTTATGGGGAAACCTTGATCAGAGGAAAACCTGGGTGGGAATTAGTACCCACAAATATTGTACTAGTATAATGAACCTGTTAAAGTTCCTTTGCCCTGTTAGAAGCGGTCTTTATAATGCAAGAACAATGACCCTATTAGAATTCTTTACAAAACCCTGTTAGAGGTATATGGCCCACTGCCAGAGCTCACTTCTCAATAGGATGAAGGCTACAACCTTCTGAAGTTTATATACACTATATCAAAAGTGAACTACTGTGATGACATTGTTGTCTGATCAGTTCCATGTATGCACTGATGCTCTTACTCTCTTAAAGAGCTTTATCTCATACTGAATTCATTATACTTCTATTCTATATCTCTCTCATGCATATTTATCAACCCTTGTAACATAACTTTACATTACATACTTATATGTTCTTGTCAGAATAGATGCGACCCAATAAAGACTTATGGTCGGCCCTAAAACATAATACATAACGCTTCCAAACTAATTGGCTTAAGCGTGTTTACAAAATTACTAATTACATTATTAGAAACATATTCAAAGGCATTTGGTCTTTACACAACAAAATAATTCACGTTGATCCAAAAACCTAAGTCGGCTCTATGCTCTGTTTCTTGGACTGCTGGTGCACTAATTTGTCTGTAACTTCTCCGTACTATCATTCCATACCATGCATGTCTAGACTTAGTATGTACATGAAACATAGAACATATATATGAATGCACATACTCTGATTCAGTCACTAAGACGTGTGCTGATGTGTTGATTTCTATATAACTTTGGCTATCTTAGTTTCCATACTTAGTCATTTTGTCTTCTAAGTTTACTTAGACAGAAACTTAGTATGACTTTGTTTTCATGATGAAAACACAAAATAAGTCATGCATCCTCAGGAAGTCAACTTTCCAACAATATCTCCCTTTGTCATTTATGGCAACAAAGGAATGTGGCCAAGTTTCTCAAAATGACTTAATCACAAAAAACTGTCTATCATAGCATCTTTTAATATATACATATACTGATCTCCATATATACACATTCTCTATTACTCCCACTTTGACATGAATGAAAAAGGTGTCCAAAAATTGTAAGTCTTCTAGATACTTACTCCATGTAAACATCTGGGTACACAACCTGAAGAGATTGGATCTCTTTCTGCCAGAATACCTTCATTGCATCAACTGTCTGAAGATGCGTGCATAAGGCATATGTCATATTTTCCATCTTTATCAAATCCATGTAGGGACCTTGATCATATGTCACAATGGTGGCATCAATTTGTTTGATGTTCTCATTCAGAACTGCTAAAGAGGGCACAAGTGCATTTCTCAATTGAGTTTGTCTTACTCTTATCTTACTGATCTCCAACTTATCCTTTTCAATTTTGTCCAACTGACCTTGATAGACATTGTTACAGATGTTCATGTCTTGGGTAGATGTCTCAATTGATTTTCTAATGTTTTCCACCATGATCTCTACCTCTTATATCTTTTTGATATGTTCAGAGGTGAACTTTACTCTGTCCATGCAATTTTCTATAACTTTCTTACCTTTAGGTGCTAATTATTTCAATATAGATTGACCAATCTTTAAACATTTTAAGTCTAAGGTAAAATTACTTACCAATTAATTCAATCTCTCCTTCTCATACTCATCATCTGCAATTCTAGTAGCAGAGTCTACTAGGTCTATAAAGTGTGCTTTGAAGTGCATTAGAATGTTGTCAACATCTTCAACTGATTGAATTTTGGCTACTTTCTTGTCTGTAGGCACTAGATCATTTAGGATGTTTACTGATTCCAAGAAAAGAGGGTTCCTCATAACCTATTTTTCTTTGGCCTTTTCCATAGCTAGAATGTTGATCTTTATTAAGTCCTCTTCTCCCCATGCATCTAGACTTACTGAGTCAGGAGTTAACCTTGAGAACAATGAAGTAGATTGTAAAGTGGATGGAGTGAATATAGTATTTTGACTAGTATCCATGCATTCACTTTTTATTGGTATCTCCTTGACTGGTGGCTCATTACCTTGAGTATCTTTCTCTTTATTCAAGTCTGTTGGATCATTGGAGGTAACTTCATCTTGTTGTAAAGATGTATCATCAGTGCACATCTCTTCAGTGCTTACAAATGTTTTATCAACTTTGTCCATGTCATTGTCAAATGTTGTCATGGATATCTTTATATTATCAACCACTATAGTATCTTCTGAGTCTTTTTTTCTATCAGAATTTATTGACACTGAGGGCAGTGAAACCTATGGACCTGTCATAGGTGTATTTTGAATCACTTGTTCTGTAACCTGATTGGGAGGAGCTGAAGTTACCTTTGTTGTAGGAGTTGTTGATTGATACATGTGTCTATCCATAAACACTTGTGCAGAAGCTTTTTCTATATCTTTCCCAACTAAATCATATTCCTTGTTCATAATATGAAGTTTCCTTGTCTTAGTTCTAAGATGAGGCTTCACCAGATCTAACATAATTGCCTTCTCATTATATGAGCATACAGGGAGAAGATTATGCAATGCTTCTTCTCTTTACCTCATATCTTCCTCAATTGCATGTCTCTTCATTATTTCCATTATGTTGCATAACTTATCAAGTATCACTATTTTGAGTTCAAGAACTGACTTCTTAAACTTAATCATGTGAGAGATGATCATAGAATGTATCTCAGTTTTATCAATCTCTTGATACTTGTCATAAACCTTAGCAATTATGTCTAGTCTTCCTTTATTTACAATCATATTCTTTAGGAAATTTAGACTAGGTCTGAATCCTACCTCAGGAGGAGCTTGAGTGTGCCTTGCTGTGCTTTGTGTGTTCCTTGAGGATGGGTGATTTATGGGTGCTTGCTTCCTTCCTCTGGAATTCTTACTTGGTATAGAAGGTGGAGAAGAGTCTAGGTCAATGGTGGTAGAGGGCGTAGAGGTGCTCTCTACTTTCTTCTTCTTCTGGATGTCATCAATCTTCTCAAGTTCTTTGGATATCTTGGCTTCTCTAGCTTTTTCAAGATCTTCTTGAGTGACTCCATGAGCTCTTAGTATGCTAGATGTAATTTTCGATGCCTTCCTTTTGTTATCAGCACTGTATAATACATAATCAACTTTATCAGCCTTCTCTCTGTAGGTGCCCCATCTCGGCTCATTGGGATCTTTGGGCGTAGACAAAAGGACCTGTGCATATCCTTCCAATACATGTTCCTCCACTTCATACCCATGTGGATGTATCCATTTAGTTCTAGGCTCAATTGCCTCCATGCAAGTGCAGTCAGTCTCTACCATGAAGCATATGGTTTCTTTATACTTTTCAACAATCTTCTAAGGTATCCTGAACCTCTTATGCATCTTGATTCTGAAAGTTTTGATGTCCATGTCCATAGCATTCTTTGAACTACTCTCTAATGTGGCTTTTAGTGAAATTTGAGACATAGTGGGTTTGCTTATGTCTAGGTAAAGATTGGCAACCTTACCAACAATATGGAAGTAGAGATAGATGATCAAGGATCCAAACCTAAATGTCTTTCTCTTGTCATGCTTGATGGCTTGGATGTTGTGAATCAATTGAGTGCTCAATATCTCACATAAATTGTATTGAGTTTTATCCTTTACCATTCTTATAGCTACTAGAACAGTTGCTGCAGAGACACTATTCAATCTACTTGCTTGCTGGAACTTGTAACCAAGGATCATAGTTAGAAGCTTTATGTCTTCTTCCTTGATAGGATCAACTATCATACTGTGCCTTTCACTTATGGATAGGCATGCTTGCTCAACGTGTTTCTTTATATCCTTGCCAATAGGAAGAACTGGTCTAGTCTTAGGAAGTCCAGTTAATTCATGGATTAGGTTAGAGGTGATGCAAATAGGAAACTCACCAATCGAATAAAGGTCATCATGAATTCTTCTCAGCAATATCTTTGCCCATTCTAGCTCATAAAACTCATGCGCATTGGAGTATTCAAATATAGGGTTATCTATCAAATGTACGAATTCATCCTTGAATGAGTAGTTTGGTTTCATCATGGATCCCATGAAGGTGGCTATATTATTATCTCCAACTATTTCCTTTTAAGAATAAATGTATGCGCAGATGTCTTCTACGTGAACGACACCTAACAAAGTTTTGGAGAAAGCTCCTTCCACATCATCCAGTATGAATTTAAATGGATGCCTCTTAAATACAAATCTCTTCCTCTCAGCAATGTCAAATACAACTGGAGTCACCATACTTACTTGATGATTGATTAAATGGGGTTTCACTAAAATTTGAAACGACATGATAGCTAAGGTTCCATTCCAACTTCTTACCTATGCTTCTTAACCACCAAATCTGTTATGCTTCCATGCATTGATGCTCAGTCCTCCTGTGCTCTCCAAATTCTATGATCTCAAATGCAAATGTGAAGAAGATCGAACACTTACATCTTTTTATAAAAGTTACTACATTTAATGTTTGCAACCGTATGTAGTTTTCACATAGAATCTCAAACTTCATTCAGAGTGTATTATAGATAATGCATGTATGCATACTACATCCAACTATGATCATAAACATAATTTCATAGGCGCATACTTAGAGGTGAGTATACCAGCGGTGCAGGGGTTCTGAGCTAGAATAGCTCCCCCTAAGACCAAGAAGGTCTATTCAACCAGAAGTAGAGGATGCATCCACTGTGGATGCATCAACAACTTTGTTCTCTGCATTGTCCTTTTTTACTTCAACCCAAATTTTGTTTGAATCTTCTTTTTCTTGAACAAACTTGACTTCTCCTTCTTCTTCAAATAGTGATTTCTTAGGATCCTCTTGTTTTTGAGTTTTGGATCTACAGAACCTTGAGATGTGTCCAACCTTTCCACATGTGTGACAAATGATAGGAGGTCTAATGTTCTTGTTCATCATGTTGCACTTCTTTATTGTGTGTCCATTGTAGATACATATTTGACATGTAATGTTCTACAAATTTCTTTGAGACTGATTTCTCTGATTTTGCTGTGACTGATTTCTTTGACTTGTTCTGCAATGTATATCCCTATGACAAAACTTATTATAGGAGTAACAATAACCATTGAAAGGTCTTACCTCTTTGTAATCTCTTGCCAAATGACCATGTTTATTACATGCATAACAAGTTCTATTAACTTTCTTTATTTCTCCTTTAGGTGGATCTATTTTAATCTCTGTAACATTTTCAAATTTCTTTTCTTCTGAAGATGCTTCATGTGATTTCTTGTTTTTTTTTAATGAATTGATTTCAACTTGTGCTACACTGTATCCAAGACCAGTAGTGTTTCCTTTTGCTTTTGTGTATTGAGCTAAGCTTGAAGTGAATCAGAACTTGTGTGGAGTTTGTCAATCTTATCCTTTGCTTCTATTAATTTAGATTCCATCTTTTTCTTTATATTCTCCAATTCCAAGACTTTCATGTTTGCTTGCAAAAGTTCATCTTCTAATTGTTTGCTTTCTTTGATCTTCTCTTCAATAGCAATTTGACTATCTGTTAGTTGTTCATCTAGACTTTCAATTTTATCTTTCAGAGACATGTTCTGCTCATTTAGCTTTTTGACCATTTTCCCTAAATCACTTGTAGAACAATCTTTCAAATCTTTCCTCAATTTCTTGATAAGCATTTGTTAGCCATCAACTTTCAGTCTAAGTTCTTCATTTTCTTTTTCAGATTTGTCAAGATCTTCAAGAGCTGCTTCAAGATTATTTTTCAAATTTTTTTCTTCTGCTGAGTCCATGATCTCCTCAAATGGTTAAACTTTCTTTTAGAGGACTAGAGCTCTGATACCAATTGTTATAAACACTGAGAGGGAGGGGGGGTGAATCAGTGTTTGTCTATTTATTATATTTTAGAAACTTAAACATAAATCAAACATACATCCAATGAAGCTCAATACAAGAACACATAACACATGATATGTTTAGAGGGAAACCTTGATCAGAGGAAAACGCCGGTGGGAATTAGTACCCACAAATATTGTACTAGTATAATGAACTTGTTGAAGTTCCTTTGCCCTGTTAGAAGCAGTCTTTACAATGCAAGTACAATGACCCTGTTAGGAGTCTAGACCCTATTAGGATTCTTTAAAAAGCCTTGTTAAAGGTATATGGATCACTACCAAAGCTCACTTCTCAATAGGATCAAGGCTACAACCTTCTGAAGTTGATATACACTATATCAAAAGTGAACTGTTGTGATGACACTGTTGTCTGATTAGTTCCGTGTATGCGCTGATACTCTTACTCTCTTAAATAGCTTTATCTCATACTCACTTCATTATACTACTCTTCTATATCTCTCTCATGCATATTTCTCGACCCTTGTAACATAAATTTACATTACATACTTATATTTCTTGTCTGAAAAGACGTGACCCAATACAAGACTTATGGTCAGCCCTAAAACATAATACATAACGCTTCCAAAATAATTGGCTTAAGCATGTTTCAAAATTACTAATTACATTATTAAAAACATATAATCAAAGGTGCTTGGCCTTTATACAACAAAATAATTCATGCTGATCTGAAAACCTATGTCGGCTCCATGCTCTATTTCCTAGACTGTTGGTGCACTGATCTATCTGTAACTTCTCTATACTATCATTATGTACCATGCATGTTTGTACTTAGTATGTACATGAAAAATAGAAAATATATATGAACACACATACTCTAATTAAATCGCTTGCACGTGCACTGATGTGTTGATCACTGTATAAATCTGTCTGTCCTGTTTTCCATACTTAGTCATTTTGTCTTCTAAGTTTACTTAGACAGAAACTTAGTATGACTTTGTTGCCATGATGACAACAAAAAATAAGTCATGCATCCTCAGGAAGTCAACTTTCCAACAATATCATCATAGAATTTCAACACAGCAGATCCAGTAGACTCCTTCATCGCAATGGCCTCAGTCCATCTGGTAAAGTAATCTGTAGTAGTCAGAATCCATTTATGACCTGCACTAGAATTAGGATTTATTGTACCTAAAAAGTCCACTCCCCATTTATTAAATGGCTGATCCACAATGATTGGATTTAATGGAAATACTACCAACTTTTTCTTTCCTGAAAATAAAGAACACTTTTGGCATTTTCTTTCCCAAGAAGGGGCATCTTTGAATAAATCTGGCCAATAATATCCAGCTCTTAAAATTTTCCAAGTTGTAGTTTTACGGATAAAATTCCCTTCACAAGATCCATCATGAAACTCAAATAAAATATTATTTTGATCAACATAGTCTATGCACTTGAATCAGAACATAAGGAATAGATTTTAATCTGAAGTACCTTCTTTTGGCTTTATCAAGATTTATTGGACTTTGACCAGTTTGCAGAAATCTGGTCATATCTAATAACCAGGATGTTGAATCATTGATTAACACAGAATTACCTTGGAATGAGGAAGCCTCCCTAGTGGCTTCAAACTTATCTTTTCCTTCTAACATCTGAGCACATAAACCTTTGCCTCTAACCAGCTTGGTTACATAAATTTGCACATCATATTCCATAACCCTTTTCATCCATCAAGCCCTTTTTTAATAGACATCTTTGTTCAATAAGAACTCTTTAATGCTAGGATGTCCAACCATTAGATTTATCTTATTCCTAGCAACCAAATTCTTAAACCTTTTTAAGGATTTAATAACAACTAGCATATGTTTCTAAACAAAACTCTACTTTTGCTCATAATCATCCATACCTTTGCTAAAAAATACAACTGGCTACTCCTGTTCATCCTCATTCTTCTACACCAGCATTGCTGAAACAGTGTCAAAACCACCATAGTCATATAAAATAAAATCCTTAGAGAAATCAGGATTAGTTAAAGTAGGGGCTAAAGACAAAGCCTACTTAATCTATTCAAAACTCCTCTTTCCCTCAGCAGTCCAGCTAAAAGGTACGTCCTTTTTTAACATAGCAGTCAAAGGTTTTAACAAGTTTGCAATATCAAGGATAAAGTGTCTAACAAAATTTATCCTTCCAATAGAACTCTATAATCCTTTCTTATGTTTTGGCAATGAGAGTTTAAGAATTGCATGAATCCTTTCTGGATCAATAGTTGTACCTTCTTTAGACACTTGGTATCCTAAATTCTTGCCTTCTTGTACTGCAAAAATAGACATTTGGGTGGTTAAGAGAGACTCCAAACTCTCTGCATCTTTGTAATACTTGTCTCAGATGATCTATGTGCTGGTTTGCAACCTTACTGTAAATTGTGACATCATCTAGGTATACTAGAACAAATTTATACATTAAATTACTGAAAGCTATGTCCATTGCTTTATGGAATGTAGCTCCTACATTTGATAATCCAAATGGAATTCTCCTATAAGCCATTGTACCCCATTTGGTTGTGAAAGGAGTTTTAAATTGATCTTCATCACTTACTAGTACTTGGTTATAGCCAGAATAACCATCAAGAAGGGAGAATCTTTCATAACTAGAAACATATTGTAAGATTTTTTCCATGGATGGAAGAGGGTGTCTATCTTTTAGGGATGCCCTTTTAAGGTCTATAAATTCTACACAAAGTCTTATCTCTCCATTCTTTTTTCTTACTGGTACTAAATTGGAAACCTAGGATGTATGCTTGATTGGAAATATGATAGCACCATCCAGTAGTTTTTTCAGCTCTTTTAACATTAAGGGATCTAACTTGGGGTTAATAGGCCTTTGTCTTTGTCTGATTGGCTTAACATTTGGCTCTAGTTCTATGGTATGTTGGGTTAATTGAGGATCAAATCCTTTCAAGTCTGCATACTCCCATGCAAATACATCATTATATTCTCTAAATAAATCAATAATAAACTCTTTTTCTTTAGGGGAATTAATGTTACCAACCTTCAAATACTTGTACTTGAATATCTCCACCTCTTCATAGTGATCTTCCTTGATCAGAAAGCTAGTTTTATTCTTTCTGAATTGATCATCAAAGTTGAAAGCTGACTCTAGGATGACCAATCTCTTTGGAATCTTATTAGTCTTCATTTGAATGATTTGATTTTCCATTTGTTGACTGAATTTGTCATTCTTAGAAGCTGAGAAATCTTCTATTTCAGTCATAAAACTTAAAATATGTTCATCAGTGTTAAACACCTGCCAATTGATATCATTGTCTAGGATAGATGGCCTTATAACAATCTTGACATGTGACTGGTCTAAAATCTGCCCTTTATTTTCAATAATTGAAACATGTGCACCAATACCAGCCAGCCTATCAGCATGCATATTTTTTCTTCTAGCTATAGAAATGAGGTTAAATCCATCAAAATCATCTAGAATATCAGAAACTCTGGATTTATACAAATTCAAAAGATCATTTTTAACAACATTGATACCTCTCACCTATTTTACTATTAACTCACTATCCCCAAATGCCCTCAAGCATTTGATTCTTCTTTTCCTTGCCCACTCTAAACCCTAAATAAGACTTTCATATTTAGCTACATTGTTAGAACATGGAAAAGATAATTTGTATGCAACATAAAATTTATCATCATCAGGTGAAACTAACATCACCCCTGTAACAACACCATCTTTATTCTTGGATCCATCAAAATATAGGTCCCATAGCTGGTTAGATAATTCAGATTCAGAACATTGATTTTTAATTAGATTAGGCAAAACTGCATCAGATTCCAACATCACATAGTTACCTAAACCAGCATCAAACACATCATCATCAAGTGATCATCTCTAGTTTCCCATTTATCAAGAACAATGTCAAGATATTCCTCAGTTTGTGTGTTATAAGATTAAGGATCATTAATCTCATCTGAATCCATAATCACACAACTTACATTAATGGGTCTAGGATTATTAGGATCTATGTGATCCTTGGCCCATAACTCTGACTTTATGGTAACCTTAGTACCATATCTAATTCTGAAAAATAAATGGGATCAATCTGATGATAAATATCCATCTATTTTGGCTATGAAATCTCTTGACAGACATAAGGCAAAATAAGGTGGTAGGTCTATAACAAAAATGTCTTGAGAAATTAAAAAATTTGGACTTGAGCGTAAGGTCAAACTTGCATTTTTGACAACCCCTAAGGTCTTGACTGAAGTACCATCAAGCTAGACCACTCCTTTCTCAAGGGGTTCATAGGATAAGTCTAAAAGGTCAGCTATTTTCTTTGGCATGATAGTGTTGGTTGCACCACTGTCTACCATACAATTATGCACTAACTTGTTTCCAATTATCAAAGAAACATAAAAAGGAGGAGGCTTATTATTTTTAGGTTTCTTACCTTCCTTTTCTATTGTATTTTGCACATTTTCTAGCCTTTTATCAACTGTCATTGTTGATTGCTTCAAATCTGCAATCTTTTTAATCACTTGTGTTGTTGGTTTCCTGCACTTTTGTAGGCTTCTTTTCTTCTTTTTCTATTGCTTCCTAAAGTTTAGAAGGCTCTGAATTAGCCATAACCACCCTAGGAGGTTGATGAAAAGCTTTCTTTGAAGTTTTTGTCCCTTTAGATAGCCCTTCCTTCAATAAATCAACTTTCCCTCGAATGACTAATGAATCCCACATAGAAATAGAAACGTTCATCTTCTTCATATTATCAATAATATTATAGGAAACAACAAATTGTACCTTTTGAGGTGATTTACCAATGGTCTAATCCGTCTGCCTCTAATTTTGTGGTTATTTGTTGGCAAGAGTGGAGTGACCCTTTAGAATAGAAATAGGAAGAACGAGTGATGATTGAAATGTGAAAGAAATCTTAGCAGTTGACTGCTTTGATTCTAGAGCTCTCTTCTTGGCTCTTGTGTTTGCTGATACAGGTGAATCATTATTTATTCCATAGAACTCTTCCTCTTGCCAATTCAGAAATGTGGTGTTCAAAGTAGTCAGATCAGGCTATTGTTGAGTCTATTCAATGGATGTATTAGGTTGTCAATCAATCACACTTTGAACCATTACGGCTTGATTAAGCACTCCATTGGTGCATTTAGACTGATTATGAGGTTCATTACAAGGAAAACACCACTCATAATCAGAAAAAAGATTATTTTGGCTAGGAACAATATCCCTAACAATATTAAGAGGTGCTGGATTATAAGGTCTATAAGGCCTTTGGTTCTAATTTTGCCTATCGGTATTTCTATTTCCTTTGTATTGTTGCTTATTACCTTGGTAGATGGGATGATTAGGCTATTGGGATGAAGAACTAGCAAACTGGTTTTTGAGTATGGGCTATTGGATTGCCTTGAGATTGTTTCCTTTAAAGGTTTACCAACTCATTTATGAAGGTTTGTAATAAGCTCTCAATCTTTTGCTGGCTGTCTTTTATGCTTTGTAACTCATTGGAAGGAACATTGGGCATTATCTCTTCAATTTTATAGGATGGTAATGGAGCCAAAGGTGGGGTAATCAATGTCATATTGGATTGGATACTAGGAAGGAAAGGCATAGGTGTCTTGGGAGCTATCTTCTCTTCATGAATGAGGCTATTCTCTTCCCTAATTACAATATCAAAAGCTTGAGGTAAAGAATTTCTCCCCATAGATTGGATCATCACTGGAATATTACTATTCAGGATTTTAAGGAAATACAAAAATGCATATTCACCAAATGGTCCTACCGTGGCAGGGATCCTATTCCAAGTCTTTTGAAATCAGAGATTGAAATCACTTATCTCTTCCCATGGAGCCCTTTTAATAGTAGTCAGTTGTTCCACCAAAGAAAGATTGTCAGATTTATCTTCAAAAAATTTAGACAATTCCTCACCTAGTGCATCCTATGTAGCAATTTATCCAACTAGGAGAGTTCAGAACCATTCCAATTCTTTTCCCTTCAATGATGTAGCTAGAAGCATTAAAGCTACATCCTCCTTCGTGATATGATGCACATTGCAAAGAGAAGCAACATCTCTAATGTGCTCAATGGAAGTTTTTTTTCCTTTTCCCATGAAATATGGCAATCCTTTCAATGCTTCCAATGGTATGTTGTTGTGATTTGTAATCCTCAAAGGACTGCCTTCATCAAATGGCACAAAAGGAAATCTTCTAGCCATTGTTGGTGTTGTTGCAGAAAAATTTGCAACTGCTGGTGGTTCTTCTTCTGCAGGTTGTTCAAGAACAACTTTAAATTGGAGTGCTGGAGGGCTCTCTGAAGATTCTTGATCTAAATTTGGTAAATCATCATAGTAAGTGGGAGGGGCTGAACTTCTCTTAGATCTTCTCTTTCTTGGTCTTCCTAGCTTCCGACCCCTTGCTATAGGCTGGAAGGAGAGCTCTTTTGGACCTCTAGGATCTCTCTGCAAAGTTCTTCCTCTCCTAGTATGTGATAACTCCAAATACTCAAACTCTTTTCCACTCCTTGTTTGAATCATTTTCATGTATCACAAGGAGCCCCACTGGGGGTGCCAAAAATAGTTGAGGTTTAGAATTACAATTCCAACTCAGGCATTGGGGCTTCAATAGTATTCTATCCTAACAATGGAAACCTTCTTGAGCTATGGGTGGACTCTGACTAAGGAGTCTCCAGATTCTAGGTCGGTTCCTATTTGATGTAGACTATCACCTTCCTGATTGAAAACATAGAGGGAAAAGGGAAAAGGAAAATTTGAAAAAATGGAAGGGAAAGTGACGTGATACACCAAAATGAAATCAAACTTTGATTGGAAAGCAATATAGTGACCCTAACTCATACACCTAAGCTCGATACTTTGAATCTCTAATCAACATATAGGTTAAAGACTTAGCTACTAGGGTATGGACCACAAATAGCTTATTCCATCAACAAACATACATATTCTTCATAAGGTTTGAATTTTGTTCACATAGAGGAGGAATAGTAAAACATTCACTTCTCCTAGCTACTAAAATGCATAAACACTTATAAAGAAAGATGAAAACAAGATTTGAACTCACAAATCAAAAGACATATGTGGAAATATATCATCTACTTTATTATTCTCTCAAAATCTGACAAATAGGTTACAAATAATATCTCAAAGGCAGCAAGGAACAATATTCTCACTTTTAGCCCTTTCTCCAAAATCTGCATCCCCCAAACATGAAGTAAAAGGCCAACTATATAGCCTATATGACCCATTTTCAAAAATCACTTCTCCCTCCAAAAATTCCTCCAAAGTAGAAAATAATCAAATATAAGGCTTAATAAGTGCCCTAAATCTAGCCATAAATCTAGCTCTAAACATGGCCACTAAAGTTGGTGTATAAAAGACTTCATCCTTTTTACATATATACCAACCTTATTACAATATATAGAAAAAAACCATCAAAAATACATAACTCCAAATGCATAAACTAAAACTCATAACCTGACACCATAGTATGGAACCCTAACTCCACTAAGCCGACAACATTGTTTAAAAACCCTGACTCCAAAATCTGCAACCATAGTTTAGCTACGTTAAGCTAACTCTAGCTCCATGCTCGATCAAAGATCATTGATGTCATGACCATACCCACTGAAAAAGATATATTGTTGTCTTTATGGCATAGAAGTACTATTGCGGTAGTGCTTGGGGATTATTGAGGCACTATGAACTGATAATGCATTAACTCACTTTTGTAGTGGACTCAAAATTTGGGTAAAACACATTGCATAATGTTTATTCATCTTGTTTGCATAAAACTTAGGGTTATCTCTGGTGCCGCCATGCTTGGTTGAATCTGAAGTTTGGAAGCCATAATCAATGGTGTTGTATCTTCACTTTGACTATGTTGAGAAGCTCAAGCTTCTCGGGCTTTGTGGTAAACCGTGAGTTTGAGCATTGCATGCCATAACATATGACACCTTCTGTGGATTTTTTGTTTGAAGATACATGAGTTTGGAGTTTTGTTTGCTCGCACTATAGTAATATAAATCAGGCTCTATAAATAGTGAGTCGACACCCATGGATTTCATTGCATGGCAACACATGGGAAATAGCTTGAAGAGCTCGAGCTCTTGATGTTTTAATGTCATAACATATGGCGCTAGATGCATGTGTTGAACTTGGCCTGGAGTTAATGGGTTTTTAGTTAACCACTGTAAGCTTGGACTAGGTCTAAGCTGTGGTTGAAAGATGTGGAGTTACCCTTTGAGCTTGGTCTTGAAACTTGGCATATTTCAGCCATAGGTTCAGACTCATTCCTAGATTACGGTGTACCATTAATGAAAGTTGGGAAAGTAGGAGTCTTTGACCATGGCTTTTACTATTGAAACATACAGAGCTCGAGCTCTAGGCCTTCTACTGGTCTCTACCCACAACACTTGGCATCTCCATTGCATCTTGAACTAGGCCTTCTTGACATGTCTCCTCTAGATAGGTTACACTCGTGCTCTCTTTTGCTTCTTCATGACATAAATGCATACCATTGTAATCAAGTTGTGATATTTTGCATTTTATTTAAGAACTCAAGTTTTAGTAACTCGATCTCTCTGGGCTATTTAAAATATTTACATCTTTCTAGCAACAAATTAGGGTTTTTTAATTCCTTGTATCAATTCCTTCATTATAGCATGAACTATCATTTATCTTCGAGATTTTCTTGTCTATTGTTTTGTCTGTTGTTGTCTCCTTCATTATTGCTCACTATTTTTAGATGAATAGCAGCAAAATAGGGATACCCACATGGCTATTGGATACTCCATTTATTGTTTTTCAAACACAACAATACTGTCACAAGCATAAAACATGTATCTCTCTGTCAAGACCAAATTTTATCTTCATTGTCTAAGAAACGCATAAAGTTTTCTTCTCTAGCATGATTATAATGTTATAAAAACAACATTCTGTATCACTGGTGAAACCGTGAGCATCTTTTTATCAAAATGAAAATATTACATGTTCAAACACTCTGAGAATGTAGTTCCTCTTAGTGTAAAAAAGCACATTGTTATTCAATTATATATCAGATACCATCCATAGTGTTCGAGCATAGGCTCGTGACTCCCATGGGCAATACTCATAATAGGAACCTTATTTATACATGCATATACAATAAGCAAGACTGTATACCTTGTATGCATGATGAAAATTGCATTTCAATACACTAGAATAAGATCTACTTCCTCTATTGCCCTGGATAGAATCATCACTTTGAAATTTACACTAAGGGCATGGATGTTGTACTCTCTTGAAGTCATGAATCACCACAGCATCATTGAGTTCTTTAGCTGAAGAATACACCATTTTTTTCTTGCTCACAATATAGTTGTGTTTCTATGAATGCTAACTCTATGAAAGCATATAAACATATTGTTTCTTCAATTCTTGCTCACTATTCTTTATGAATAGCTCATATGTAGCATGCCAATTCTTTTATGTATCCCCATTCTTTACAAACCCTACTATTTTGTAAGAATAGATATAAAAACTTCATAACATGAAACTAACAAAACATGATTGATCACTAGGCATGCATTTTCCATAATTGATCCCAAATAACTTTAATTCATATGTCTTTTTTGCATCTGCATAGTTACTGTAACAACATCACTTCCACTTCTCCTTGCATGATGATAGTGAACATTTTATCCTTCTTTTTTGCATATTCCTTTGTAGGACCCTTCATTTCCCATGTGTCTCTATCAAAAATCTTGACTCTTTTTATGCATATGCATCTTTTCCCCCTACATGAACATGAACTGTAACCTCTTGTGATGCATACAACCTGCTTGTGTGTAATACCTTATGTTAATTTTAAGCACGGGCTCATGACACTCACTACATTTCTTTTGTTATCTGCATTATAGTTACTTGTTCACCTATTGCACACATATCACCAATCAACCTATTAGGTTAGAAGATAAAATGAGCCAATTAATGTTTGTGTGTGAGTGTCATAGATGAAGGCTCCTTTGTGCTCCAAAATGCATACTATTTAGAGAGAGAGAGAGAGAGAGAGAGAGAGAGAGAGAGAGAGAATTCATTAATGAGTTGAGGGACTCATTAATGGTGGTGTAAGAGCCATTAATTCCTTGAGCATTAATGAGGTGTTGGGACTGAAAAAAGCAGTAAGGGTTTTTGAAGTACCATGTTAAAATTTTGCATTTTGACCCCCTAAAGTGCTTTTTGAGCCTATTTGCCGTGATGAAATTATGAGGTCTACCATGCATGTCAAGTGCTAATCACATTTTTTTTTACATTTGAAGACATCTCAGTTCGTTAGTTTCAAGTTTCGAGTTGTCTCGTGATGCCTTGTTCTAGGCACTTGTCAAAATCTGCATTTATGCCTAAGTGTCAATTTGCTGTAACAAGCCCAGTTCGCATTTGAATAACTTGTGTCCTATTGAGTATCATAACCTGCCACTTTGGGTATGTTTAGTATGCATATCGAAGATCCTATGTTTCAAATCCCAAGTCATTTTGATATGTTTTGACTAGTTTTCAAACCCCTCAAAGTTGGTAGTTTGTTGTTGTCATGCATTGTGTAATTGATCAGAATTCTGAGTAGCCCTGTTTGACTGACCGTAAGTTTTGACCTTATGACCTAATTGAAAAAATTATTTCTATAATCCATTGTAGAGGTCAAATAATTTTTTTTCCTCCTTATTCAGGTCATGACAAGTCCATTTGGTCAGTTTGCTAAGCCCATTCCATTTGCAGTTTCTATCAGTGTGCCAAACTGTCAAATGCAGATTTACGAGTGACCTACTTTGAGGTCTTACAATTTCACACCTAGTTGAATGGAATAGATAATTGAATTCTCCCTTGTATTCTATGCATGGCAATGTGCTATCCTAATGATTTTAAGGCCATGATGAATCCATTTGTCCAATTTGCCAATCTGATTCCGTTTGCAGTTTCTAACAATTTGATGCAGATTAGTTGCACTGTTTGGTCAGAGGCCCTGTTTGCGAGGTTATATCTTGAATGTTGTGATTGGTCACATCAAGAAAATAGTTTCCCTGAATTATAGGAAAAATTTACTTCAATTTTTCTAGGTCTCAGATCCTGAGGCTTTTGTTTGCACACTTTTCAAGTTTCTTTCCATTTGCAAAAATCGATATTCCTTATGTTTTCAGTTTTCTACATTTTCAAGTGGCTACATTCAAGGGGCCATCAAATGTGCCTCGATGATTGTCAAAAGGCACCCTTCTGGATCTGGATTCTCCATATAGCACACTTCCAATATCTAGAGGCTCAAATTCCTAGGAGGTCGTTTGACTTGTTTTCAAAGTCAAAACCAAATGCATTTACCGCTACCTAACAGGGTGATTTGTAGAATTGTTCTGAATAGCCAATTTGGGCGACTAAAATATTTTCCCCTGTTTGGTTCCATCAGACGTCACTTTGCAAGATGGAAGAATGTCAATCATGGAATGAGTATGCCCATCGCCATGTCCCGGTTGCTGGATCTTGTCAGTTTTTAAAGGCAGCCCCAATGGCCAGTTGCAGTTTATCAGATTATTTTGTAGAAGTATAAGGGGTGGATTGGTGTGATCATTAATTAAAAATTTTATGTTTTGACCTCACTGAAAGTCATGTTTTGATAATTTGAAGTGAAAATCATTTTCAGAATAATGATGTTCAGACCAAGAGTTCAATGACTTGATTCTTATTATTAAGGTTAAGTGCTTATTTGATGTGAATTCTAAAAGGATATATAATCATCGTTAAATCATTTTGATTTAAGTGATAATGTTGTAGATGTACAAGATGTTTCAAATGGCATATCAAAATCGACATGAAATAATCTTGCAAGAATTGTAGTCTTGTGGCTAATGAATATAGACAGCTAAGTAATTTGTTGAAGATTCTCAGAAGCCTAAAATCAAATGAGGCTCACAGATAAACATTGATTACTATATCTCAAATATCCTTGATAGTTTTCAAGCCTCTATGTTGCTTATTGAATTGGAGAGTTCCTAGTTAATAGTCAAAAGTATTACAGAGGAGGCTTGGATCATAATACGAGCATCTATGAAGCCGTAGAAAGTAGTTTTCATCAGATATCAGTATAAAGGTAGCAAAGCATAAACAAACCATGTAAATTTTGTTCTATGCCCCAAGTGGATCGCATAGCTCGCATAGCTGAGATTTGTTTATAAGTAGTTTTCAAGCCAAACATTGGCAAGGCTAAGGAGGTAAGGGGGTGGGAACATTTTTTGGAGGAAGATGGGGCCTCGATTAGAGTTACTCACCGACCTCTTCATAGGCACCAGGTTATCCATTATCCATTCACCATTCACCACTTAAGGCACTCATTCCATTCAGCCTGAGCTTCTGGGGTACCATTTTCGGGTGTTCATTCAAACACTTCTCCATTCGTTAAAATAGTAGGGGAATGAATAGCCCTCCTTAACACCACGAGAATGCCCACTATAATATTACAAGGTAGGGGCATGTGAACGGCTCCTCAGGCCTTGATTGGGAAGAGCATGATTCAGGCTTCTGGCGGGGTTTTGAGGGACTTTAAATAGCCAATCCAAAAGGCCATGCCAGACACCATATGGAAGCAGAGAGAAGTTTAAGACCTCCAATTTGCAAAGAACCCACGCATTCTAATGAAAGAAAGATGCAGCAGGCAGTAAGCCCACACACAGCCAAACATGGGAGGAGGAAATACATAGTGTATGTTCAAAATGCATTTGTTGATAAGGCTGTCGAAACTTTCTAGCAATGCAATCCATAGGTGTAAAGCTACATTCCACAAAATGCCTTCAAGCTAATGCCATCGGCTGGTGTAAAGCCGAGTTCTACGACTTTGCCAGTATCCTCCCTGCCTGTTGTCATCGTCTTCCTTGCCGATGCAAAAAATAGAAGCACAGACAAGGCACGTAACTGTTTGACAGCATGCCTCAAAGAGATGTCATCTCATGAAATGAAATCATCGCAAGTGTAAACGCCAGGTTCCACAACCTTCATCAACATGAAGCCCTCGCCACCAATGAGCTGTGCACAGAATGGATTTGTTGGAGGCTTTAGAAACTTTCAAGCAATGCAATTTGTAGGATGCGCACAAAATGGATTTGTGATAAGGCATTTAAACTTGCAAATGTGGTATGGTAGGTGTAATGCCAGGTTTAATAGACCATGCAGGGCATGTGCACAGTTTGACAAAATGTTTGTGCAGGATTTAGAGCAAGGGGGCGTTTCAAATTTCCATGCAAATATGCTAACAGATGTAACCACAGAAAGAATTCCACAGCCTTGGCACCAACAGTTGCACAGATAGTAGATGGAATGCAGTGCATGGATGAATGAAGGGCTACACAGGAAGTGTTAGTCTTTTTTAAAAGAAAAAAAACCAAAATAAATGCCAAGTTGAATGAAATTGCTGTTCTGCGCAGGGTATTAGGGGGATTTTCAAAACATTGAACAGCAAATACAAACTGTTTGGGCAGCCAACACATGTAAAAAACATTAAAGCCAAATTCCATAGCAAATGGAGGAGATTTTTGAGTTTTTATGTTCAAATCTACAAATGTGAATCCATGGGAGGGGGCATCCATACCTCTACAAGACATTTATGGTTTTCATTTGCAATGTAACAATGCAATTTGTGAGCAGAATCCATAGGAAGTTTCATAAAACTTGAAAACTATGAAAATGGGATATCCCACATTTGCTGTGGCGGGGCATTTTTAGGCTTTATATACTAAATGACTTAGTATTTAATATGAAGTGAAAGGAAAGGAAGTCCATGGTGGGCCTCTTGGCCGGCTAGGCCTGGGCCCCACCCTAATTTTGGATGAAAATGCACAGATGACAAGTGGCGCCCAATTGGTGGTCAGTGAATTAGAGGACGCCACGTGGCGCCTAGTAGGTGCCAAGTGGCGCAATTACAGCGCAGCTCAAAAGGACCAATCATAAATTGACATGTGGCACCAAATGGACCTGTGGACCAATCAAAGGGTGACACTTGGCACATTCTGGTGAGATGTGCAAATTTCATAATATTTTTTATTTTTGAAATTCTTTCAACAAGTTGGTTAAAAAGTGTGCATCTTCCACAAGATCCAACGGTTTTCTTATTGGCTTAATGGAAAGATGCACATAATTTAACGTATAAGAAAATAAGCCCTTGCACCAAGTGTCACCTTGTGGTTCATTTTGGGAAATAATGAATTAATGGAATTATTTGATTAATTTCATCACAAAAGGCAAATGGTTAAAAAGTGTGCAACTCCAAAAAGATCTAAGGTTTTTATTATTGGCTTAATGGGAAGATGCTCACCATCTAACCTATAAGCCAATAAGTCATTGGCCCACTTGTCACTTCAGACACATGGCACCCAATAGATCTGCAGGCCAATCAGACGATGCCACGTGTCACTTTTTGGAAAAAGGTTTTGACATGATATTTAAAAGGCTTTTGAATCCGTGACATTGAAGTATTAAAATTAAATATTATTCAATAGTCAAACTATTGAACTAGTGCATAATTTTAAATATTTCAAAGTATTTAAAAGTTCAAAATTGAAAATATGCACGGGAAGGCAAACTGGAATTCAAGATTCAGAGGGCAAATTTTATCCGATATACCAAATATCATATATCGCCGGAAAGGTCTCAAAATGAGGATTCTGATTTTGCAGACCATTTGAGTCCAGATCAAATCAGATTCTCGCAATTTAAGTTTGAGTAGTTGTAGATATTTTTCTGGGGATAGACAGGTGTCGGTGACGGAATTTTGTTTTTTCCTTTCTCCTATATCTGGTTTTTTCTCCACTGTAACAAAGATGGTGAATTAAAAGCTGCAGAGTAGACATCAGATTATGGTTGAATTTTGAAGCTTTGTGTCTTTTGAATGTTTTTGAAGCAGAATGACATTAATAAAATACAGTGAAATCTCCAGTTTCAGATCTGTGATGTCTTTTTGTATTTTTGTTCATGCTCTTGTATGTTTGGTCTGTAAGGCATTCTAAACATGGTGGTTATAAGGTAACTATGTTGTTACTTATGAGCTTCCTTCAAGGAAGGAGTCAGTCTTGTGAGCAATCCTAGAGGGCAGGGTATTAGTATGAAAATATGATAAACAAATGTGAAAGTGAAAAGATAGTTTGTAAGGCACTCTATTTGGGATCTTGTTTGTGTTCTTATTAATTGGGTTTCTGTTGATTTACATCTCATTGGACTCTTTGCCTGGGATTAGGCACTAGTCTAAATTCTGATAAGCAGTTCTCATCATCAATTTTAAATCAAATTAAATCTTTACATTTCTATTTCTGAGAGCATTCATGTTTGATTGTATTGAAAGGATGCAATTCATCTTGCTGATTCCTTGAAGAGTGAATCATAAGGTTAGCCTTCCTAAGTCCAGGGACTTTAAAAAGAAGAAGGATGAATGTCCTTAATCCACTGTAAGGTTTACTGTTAAGCAGTGAGTCTGAAGATAGGTACACCCGCCTGGGTCTGTGGAGCCCAAAGTGAAGAAGGATTTTTATCCTTTTTAATTAGCCTTGTTCATGTATGAATCTGAGTTGGGTATAGAGGGTCAGGCACTTATTGTCATTATAATCGATTCCTACAAGAAAAAGAGCTAACATGAGGCATGGAGGAGACATGGGCTTAAGGAATCTTCATTAATGAGACATTAATGAAAGCCTTAAAGAAGCATGGGAAGGGTGTAAGACTCAACTTAGCAAGTTGGTCCCTTAGGAATGTCATGCTTGAAAAAGTTGACTTTCTCAAGTGGGTTGAGTTGTTAATCACTCCTTTATGGAATCTGACAACATTAGGAGGTGGGTTAGGGTTAGAATTAGAATTAGGATTAGATTAGCATGGGGGACTGGGTTGAGATAGGTTAGAACCCAGGGTAGAAGTGGTTGAGATAGGTTAGGTTGGGGTTTAACTGAATATAAATGAAATGAATCAAAATTATTTAATTCATTTAAAATATAGTAATGTAATTATTTAAGCATTTTATTTCTTTTTAATAATTAGGGGACTATAGCCATTTTAATTAAATTAAATAGGCTAGGGGAATGGGTTAATTGCAAGTGGGTAATTGATTTAGAGATTTATTTAATTTCTAGCAAATTAATCATTTTTAGCCATGTATTTGGTTGATTTTGATTTTGGCTAAAAGTAAATAATTTAGTGATTTGATCACTTTTAGGAGATTTAAATTGATTTCAAAAGAATTATTCCAAGTAGTAACAGGGTCATTTGGACATAATTGGGGGTATGATCACACTTAGGGAAAATAGGGTCCATAGTTGCAACAGACCAAATTCAAGTGGTTACATTTGACCCTCTTTGAATTAATGTGCGAGTAGCACATTGATTCAAAGAAAGGTTTTGATTTTGACTTAAGAAAGATTGAGAATTCCGTTCTTGGTTGTCGAACGAAATGTTGATGAGATCAGTCTCGCACTTGATTGAACTAAATTTATAGAAATTGATTTTTAACTTGATTGTCCTCCAAAGATCAATAAAAATATTCTAAAGATACCGATTCTGAACTTGGTTGTCATCCAAAGATCATAAAAAGATTCTAAAGATACCAATTCTGAACTTGGTTATCATCCAAAGATTGATAATATTGATTCTGAACTTGATTGTCATCCAAAAGCCAGTATAAAGCTGCCAGGAGCTTAATAAGAATCTTTTAAAATGAGGAAACATAAGATATCTAGCTCATGAGAACCAAAGTTTTCTATCTAATAGTTTCGACTTTAGTCAAGGAAACTCTTATACCCCTAGTTTGTTTGATAGTGTGATCATGCCCCGTCGGAAATGAAATCAAAGGAAAAGAATAAATCCCTCAGCTGAAAGAATGTATCACTTGCAGGAAGCAGTTAGGTCAAGAAAGAATGGAGTAGAAGAAGTGGGAAAAGATGGTGTATTTAAAAATAAAAACATAATTATCAACTTAATTATGTGAAAATTTGAGTGGTGAGACGGATTAAATGATGTCAGACCAAGATTTATGATAAAATGTACAATCTAACAGATTTTTGGAACAAATGAAGCAAATCTACAGTTTTTGAAACTATCACAAAAATGGTACTGTGCTTCTGAAAACCTCTTAGGCACCTTCGATTTGGTTCCTGATTGATCAAAAAGATAACACAAATGTAATTGTAGTAGCCCGGGAGGAGTTTTGGAACTCCTAAATGTCTCAAAAGACCAATATAAGTCTGAAAATTTACCATTTCACTATTCATTTTCACTTTCATCCATAGTAATTTAGAGAGCTCTGTAGAGAAGATGGTAGTCCCTATGAGGAAGCATCATTTCAAGATGAGCCTGCGACATCAGCGCCCAGCTGACTACCCACCGTCTGTAAGTGCTCAAAAAACTACCTTAAGAATTTTTCAAATTTCAATTTCATGCACTTTTGTAGTAGTTATGGCTTTTTGAATTTTGAATCGCATCCAATATTCTAGATTGCAACCTGTAAATCCCGTGTCACATCTGGTATTTCCCGGATCACATCCATTTTTTCTAGATTCTAGCGTTGCATCCAAGATACTCTTGATCTCATCTATTTTCATTATTTTTGTCTTGTTTCTGGGTTGAAAGTCATCAGTGTGTCGTACCTTGTTGGTTTAGGCTTGTACCCTACATTTAGGGTCGCATCCCATATTTCAAGGATCACATCTGGTAAACTCCATCACATCTTGTATTTCTAGGATCATATCTGGTAAAATGGATCGCACCCTTCTATTTCAGAATCACATCTGGTTAGGAGACTTAGAAATTTAATCTTTTTGACCAATTTGTGTGCTGCAAACTTTGAATTATTTAGTTGATTAGGAGCCTGCCCCTTTGTTGTAGATAGGATACTAATGCATTGTCATTTTTTTCCAAAATAGACCCAGTTTGAGGTAGTCACATTCTGTGGCACTTACCCTGGTCGTGTGCTTTCATTGTCTAGCCTACTTTTGGATGATGAGTAGACTACCATTATTTGATGTGGATTGTGTTCATTGATGGTTTTACCAGAGATCGGGGTAAACCGTGGGTTGTTGAACACTCTTGCCGAGAGATGGCACTCAGAGCACAACACCTTTCATTTGCCAACTAGTGAGATCACAGTGATGCCTGAGGACCTTTGGCGGATACTTAGGGTGCTGATGATCAGGCATGAGGTGCGATTTGAGTCGACGGCGGCTGTGGCAATTGGTGCTACACGTAGATATTTCTAGGATGACACCATTGACCAGAGATATCTCTCTTCAGACTATATGGTCGATCATTATGATCATTTATCAGTGTACTTAGCAGGTCTGGTAGGCAGCATCCTGATGCCAGATAGGGGTCAACATGGATTCATGGTTAGCAGGGTAGATATGGTAGAGTAGATGGTTACCCACAGACGGTGATTTTCTTAGGGCAGCTGTATTTTAGCCCACATGTACAGAGAGCTTCATGAGATAGTATACCATTATACACGTAGTATGACTGTTTGGATCCTTATTCTTCATATATGGGCCTAGGAGCACATCCCTATGACACGGTCAATTATAGATAGACAGAGGGCACCGTGTTATGAATGTGGAGCCTAATCAGACTCAGTTTCTTTTGGTGCAGTTTCCCCCCTAGACATATCTATTTGGGCCACATGCTCGGGGTCAAGGGGTAGAGCCCCTTGTGGCATCTTGGGGCAGCACCCCAGGTGGGATCAAGGGGCAGAGCCCCTGATGGGTCGACCATTGATTTTCTATTAGTCATAGTATTTTTTTCCCTAATTAGGTTAGGTCAAATATGCTTGTGAAAAGGGCTTAGGGTTTTGAGATTTCATTGTATGGGGGATTTTTGTAGCTTCCTGTGACGGTATTGAGTTGCAGGTTTAAGATTATAATCACTGGATAATAATAAAGATATTGGACTCATTGTTGGTGGACGTAGCCCAGGGATTAGGTAAACCACGTTAAATCTCTGTGTCATTTGTGTTCTCTTCCGTGTTTATATTTGCATTTTTTCTGCTTATTATTCTAACAAGTGGTATCAGAGTGAGGTTTTTTTGTTCGTTCTTCCATCTATTCTCTGAAGCAGGTCTCACGAGTTAGTGGGAGAAACTCTCAATTAAGTGGGAGAAATGGCAGATGAGGGTAGGCTGAAGGTTGATAAGTTTAATGGGCAGAACTTCCAGTTATGGAAGATGCAAATGGAGGACTATCTCTATCAGAACGATCTATGGCGGCCATTAGAGGGAATAGCCAAGAAAGAGGCAGCAATGTCTAAGGAAGATTGGGATGTTTTGGATAGGAAGGCACTGGGGAGTATTCATTTATGCCTAGCACAATCGGTGGCATTCAATATTACTAGAGAAACGACAGCTAAAGATCTGATGGAAACCCTAGCGAAGTTGTATGAAAAGCCTTCAGCTTCAAACAAGGTATTTCTCATGAAGCATTTATTTAACATAAAAATGGTAGAAAGTGGATCAGTCACTGATTATTTAAATGAGTTTAATACAGTTACAAGTCAGTTAAATTTAGTTAAAATTACCTTTGATGAAGAGGTTAGGGCTCTCTTGATTTTGTGCTCTTTTCCAGAAAGCTGGAATGGCTTGGTAATGGCTGTTAGTAACTCTATTTCTGGTTCTAATACCCTAAATTTTGATGATGTTGTTGGTGTTATATTGAGTGAGGAAATTCGTAGGAAAAGCTCAGGGGCATCC
>MU225829.1:360165-371414 GCA_018584345.1 Thuja plicata | reverse complement strand
ATTCTACATGAAGGATGCCAAAGCTGTCACTACACCTTTGCCTGGTCATTTGAAATTGACCAAAGAAATGTGTCTAAAGACACCAGAAGAAGAGGCAAAAATGTCCAAGATACCTTATGCTTCAGCTATAGGGAGCTTAATGTATGCTATGCTATGTACTAGGCCAGATATTGCACATGCAGTGGGAGTTGTTAGCCGGTATATGAGTCACCCTAGGATTGAGCATTGGAATGCAGTCAAATAGATTTTCAGATATTTGAGAGGTACATCCAATAAGTGTTTACACTTTGGGGGCTCTTCTACTACTGTTCATGGCTATGTTGACTCATATTTGGTAGGAGATATAGATACCAGATGGAGTACTATAGGTTATGTATTTACTGTTGGAGGGACAACAGTGAGTTGGATTTCTCGGTTACAAAAGGTGAATGCGTTATCCACTACAAAGGTAGAGTATGTTGTTGCTACAGAGGCAGCCAAGGAGATGATATGGCTTCAATTCTTCATGGAAGAATTGGGACATCCACAGGAAGATAATTATTTGTATCTAGATAGTCAGAGTGCCATTCATCTTGCAAAGAATTATGCTTTGCACTAAAAAATAAAGCACATACAATTGCGATATCATTTCATCCGGTCAGTTTTGGATGATGGACAGTTAAAGTTGGAGAAGATACATATAGATGATAATCCAGTAGATATGTTTACAAAGGCAGTGACAAGGCAGAAGCTGAATTCCTCTTCAGCTTCAGTTGGTCTTCTAGACTGAACAGAATAAAAGAACAGCAGAGTCCAGGGTGGTTTCATTATTCTAGTGGGAGCTACAGGTTTGGTCGATCAGTCTCCAACTAGGAGGATATTGTTGTGGAGTCTGATCAGTCTCCAAGTGGGAGATTGTTATGTATGTGGAGCCTAATCAGACTCAGTTTCTTTTGGCGTGGTTCCCCCCCCAGACATATCTATTTGGGCCACATGCTCGGGGTCAAGGGGCATAGCCCCTTGCGGGGTCCTAGGGCAGCGCTCCAAGCGGGGTCAAGGGGAAGAGGCCATAATGGGGTCAAGGGAAAGTGCCCCTTGTGGGTGCCCTATGGGGTAGTGCCCCAGGGTGAGGTTGTGGGGCAGCACCCCCCAACGCTAATAATGATTTAATAATATTGTAAAGGGTTGACCATTGATTTTCTATTAGGTGGAGTATTTTTTGCCCTAATTAGGTTAGGTCAAATATGCTTGTGAAAAGGGCTTAGGGTTTTGAGATTTCATTGTATGAGGGATTTTCATAGCTTCATGTGATGGTATTGAGTTGCAGGTTTTAGATTGTAATCACTGGATAATAATAAAGATATTGGACTTGCTGTTGGTGGATGTAGCCTAGGGATTGGGTGAACCACGTTAAATCTCTATGTCATTTGTGTTCTCTTCCGTGTTTATATTTGCATTTTTTTTTCTTATTATTCTAACACACCGTAGTAGCCGTATGTTTATATGTATGCAGGCATGATTTAGCAGCCCCATCTGGGCAAGGTTGAGTATTGGCGTTGCCTTTTTGATGATATGATAGAGGTTGTTTGGTGACCATATTTAGATTGCGAGGAGTAGACCTCAGACACATGACAGGTGCCATATCTATGTCAGAGCTGATATCTCATTAGCATGACCAGATATGTGGTAGAGCGGTTTGTGATCACAAGAGTGCTGAGATAGTATGGTCGTCAGTAGGGTAGGACAAAGGAAATCATTGTATATGCCTAGACCAGAGATGAGACACCATTATGGGGTGCGCAGTTACAGTATGAGATAGCACACTAGGAGATTTGTGATATGGTGGGAGTAGACTATGATTTCCGCCTTGATGTAGTTGATGCAGGTGTCTCTGATGGATATGCTACAGAGATGCTTTGGTACCATTTTCCTCATTTTACAGTATCAGAGGAGATCATTCCTCACATAGAGGAGCCTTTGGATTATGATCCTGAGGATCGCTCAGCTAGGGAGAGAGGAGGAGCGTAGAGAGACATGGCCTAGGGTAGGCATGGAGCTCAAGATGGTGGTAGGGATGGTAGAGATGGTTGGTGTCCTCCTTCTAATGAGGGTGATGGTGGAGATGATAGGGGTGGTGGTGGTGAGGCTGTGGATACAGGTGGAGCTAGTGGCAGTGGGTAGGGGAGGAGCTAGAGGTTCAGATTTATAGCTCTGCAGAGAGATCCTGGTCCGCTCCTTAATAGGGATCAGTAGAGACAAAGATAGCAGAGGTCACAGGATCGACCTCATGATAGGGGATAGGACAAGTCTCAGGATCAGGATACAGGTAGAGACAGAGATCCTCTTTCTAGATGTGAGTAGGAGAGAGAGAAGCTCTGAGCTAGGATTACTACATTAGAGGCCCGAGTTACCACTACAGATGCCTTACTAGAAAATAGGGATACACAACTTGAGCGGCTGAGAGCAGAGAGAGATAGATAGGGTGAGATGCTCAGAGCGGAGAGAGACGCCCATGCTCAAACGAAAGTTCACCAGGGATAGAGGGCCACTTATTATTATGCACTTTATCATGTAGCAGTACTGGAGGGCCAGAGAGTACCTTCCTTTTCATGATTGGCTCAACAGTCAGAGGGGGCTATGCCACCTCCAGCAGCCCCTTTTGTACCACCTCCTCCTCCTCCTCCTTATCAGGGAGACGGGGCAGGGCAGATTTGATATTGTGTACCATCTATATGACATGTGTATCTTGAGATTATATTTGTATATATGGATTTGCTGAGATCCCCCTTTTTTTGTATATGACATTCATACATGTATATCTGATTTATTCAGCCTCACTGATACTCTGATACTCTTTATGCATACTATTCCATATTTTGATCTGTACCATGTTGTGATATATATATATATATATATATATATATATAATGCAGCTTCCTGATTCTGACATGTTTCATGAATTCCCTTTCCTTTGATAGATGTGGTAGATGTATTTTACACATGTGATGATATCTTGGTCTCTTAATGAGTTAGATTTTAGACATCATTTTGATTTGATTTGATTACTGATATAAATATTTTTTAAATGAGACGCATGTGAAAATGCAAATGTATATTTCTTTTGACTTAAAATAGATGTATGGATGCACTTGAGGATGAAAAGGTACAAATGCAATACATGGATGCTTTATTTTTGTATTTTCCTGTTGCTTCTTTTCATGAATGCAAAACATATGTTATGGATGTGCAACGATAAATATATCAGTAATATGGATGTTTGTATTTAAGTTGATTTTTTAGAAGAAGAAAAATAGAAATTTGGAGCTCAAAATGCCTTTAATGTTTCTCCTTTCTTGTTTATATTCCATGCAATTTATCAAAAATGTAATGATATGCAGACTCTTAGGACTTTGTCACTGGTATGCAAATGGATAGCTTGTTCTCATCATTGGGCACTTTTTTAGAATGGATACCACTTGATAGTACAACCATCACTAATACCCACTGATATTATGAAAGTATGAATACTATGTTTAATTGAAATGTCAGAAATAGACTTAGGCATCAAGGCATAGAAGCGAGGATAACAAAAGTAGTCACCTTCCTTTTAATATACCAAATTTTGATTAAGGCAAGATATTGGACCCGCAATGACCTTGAAAATTCTTATCCTTGTGTATATTATCATTTGTATACCTTAGTGAGAATCTGGATCAGGAAACAGACAAGGAAAATTGTGTCAAACTCACCGTAGTTTACACCTTAACAAAGATCAAGATATATGTGGCTATCCACCCATAGTGGCAGCTCTTACCATAAACATCCAAGTTAGGTGAAATTTATAGGATCATGTGAAACAATTACCATACGCAAAAAACCAAGAAAACATTATGCCCCCATCCTTATGACACTTTGTCTTTGCAAAAATGTCACTGAGTAACTAAGAAGACATAATAAATCATCAATTGAGAATCAATCAAATAAAAATTTATAATTGCTTAGATGCCCCTAGTGGAATACATCATCAGGACATAAAATAATCATAATCAAATCAATATCAAACTGTGTGTTTAAGTAGTACTTTGTTCATTCATATGCCAAAAATAGTAAAGATTCATCAATTTGAAAATTGGAATACAAGAAATATGGTATTCCATGTCGGTGTATTGGTAGGATAATCCATTTTTTGATCCAACATAGCCTTGTAGGAATTCCGTTATTGTAAATTTCATATCTGGATATGTGATGTTTGAAAAGACACCCTTGTCTTGAAAAGTGACATCGTTTGGCATGTATCAAGAAACATTGTGTCTATGAGGCAAACCATCCTAGAGAAACCTAGAAACCATAACCTACCATACTATAAAAGATTGCCCCAGTGTAGAATGACTTATTCCTAAGATGTAAATGTAGACAAATCCCAAGCGAGGATAAGATAGTCATTTAGAAAAATGAAGTCAGCGTAAGAGCACAGGTAAATTTATGAAGGCCTAGTATCAGTGATGCTTTGATAGATGGAGTGCAAAACACAAGTGATGCCTGATTTCTAGTGTATAGAAGATTTTTAAAAGATTACCAATTCTCAAGCATGATCACATTTGTGTGTCCCCAATGTCTAGAAAGATGTAGGGTGTTATGGATGTATTGATATCTCATAAGTGGATTGGCAACGGTGGAGGAAGCAAGTGAATGCCACCCTCAAGGAGAGTCTCCTCAAGATTACCCAAGCTAGGGAAAAATAATATAGCAATGTAGGCTCATGAAGCAGTGCTAAATATTAGATAGGATAGTGACCTAATGTCATGAAAAGTATGTAGGATAGCATGCAGTCCAAAAGAGTGAACATGTCAAGAGAGTTCTTAGAACTTTTTTTTCATTTTAGTTTGTTCTTCCTTTTTATCAAGACTAAGGGGTCAACTGATAGGACAACATCATCAAGGTAAGGCATGGTGTAGTGAGTTTTGGCTTGGAATAAGAAAGATCATGATAATGTGCAACAGATAAGAGCAAATGAGTAAGATATGCAATTTGTTCATAGATAGTCTCAACCTTGTCAAGATCACCAAATGGAAAATGGATGGAAGATATGATGGAAGGATCTTGCCCCTAAGTGGAGAGTACAAGTAGGAGGAATTATGCGTAACGCATGTTTGCCAAGTTTTCATCACGGTACTTATCCAAGGTGCCACAAGAAGTGGTTTTCACCATAGGATGAATCTTTTTCTCTTTACTTTTTCTACCAAGGTTCCTGTTTACCAGGCTTCACCAACGCACTTTTTTTTCTTTTTTTTATTTATATTTTTTTTTCTTTTCATATTTCAAGGAGGAATTTATGCATCTTTATCTTGGGATAGTTCTCTTTTGAAAGATATGTTATGATAGGCCAAGATCACTGAAAGTATGCTCAAATATGTTGATAGGGTGATGAAATGGAGAAAAAGGAAGATGGAAGCCAAGATTTTATGCAATGGACTGGATGAGAGGAAAAGAAGGAATGTAAGGACCCAATATGGAAGGATAGTAGGTGATAAGATCAACATCAACACACTCTTTGAAGGGTACTGTATGGATTGATTTTTTGATGTATGCATGGATAGGGATCTTGGTACATAAGGACCCAAGATGGAGGAAGTATTCAAGGTAATGGATTTTGGGACATGAGGACCCAAAATAGAGTTAGAAGATGGACAATGTATGAAAGAAGATGAAGTGGAAGCCTTCGGAAGATTGGATGCCAATTCTGATTTTTCCTTTTTGTTCAAGCCTTTTAAGAGAGACTTGGGAATCCACATAACTCCTGATTTTCCTTTGCTTTTGGATGATTTAGAACATAATTCTTCCATGATGGTTTTAGGAACCCATATTTTCTTTGATATTATGTTCTTCTCCATGGACCTTTGTGGTCTCTTGAATCTTTCTTTTTTCTTTGTACTCACATGTTGATTAGATTGGACATAGTGATCTTCATATGTAAGTGGATTATTGAATTTCTGATTTCTTTGTTTGGCATCCAAATTGCTTCCAAAAGGCTAGGGGAATGGGTTAATTGTAAGTGGGTAATTGATTTATGGTTTTATTTAATTCCTAGCAAATTAATCATTTTTAGCCATGTATTTGATTGATTTTGATTTTGGCTAAAAGTAAATAATTTAGTGATTTGATCACTTTTAGGAGATTTAAATTGATTTCAAAAGAATTATGCCAAGAAGTAACAGGGTCATTTGGCCATAATTGGGGGTATGATCACACTTAGGGAAAAAAGGGTCCATAGTTGCAACAGACCAAATTCAGGTGGTTACATCATTCAATATTATGTTTATAGATCAATTAGTTTATCTGGAAGCCAAAACAACTCAGCTTGAATATAATTTTGATTGGAAACAATTCTGCAAATGTGATTCTGTTGATGATAGTTAGGAGGCAGCCATTAATCATGGGCTAACCAAAAAATTCCCCATTATTAAGGACCCTCCTGGCATTGTAAAAATATTTACCGGGTTGCAAACTGTAAAGGATTTGCTTCATAAGATTTCAAATTCCTTTGGTCCCATTCTCATAGTGTGCTTTACTAACAGAGATTTGGATCAATTTTTGGAGGGAATATATGAATACAAGAAAAGTATAGCAAGATTATGATCTAGAACTCAGAGCTCAATTCTTAGCAAATGTACTCTTGACCAGGGACAAGAGAGTTGATATCATATTGTTTTCTTTGGTACAAGAAACATTGAATTTCTAATTTGAATGTAAAAACATCAGAAAATGTAGGATTTCTTAACATTTCAAATAGAACTTGTGTTGCCCTTTCCGGGGCTAGTATTGGTCTGGATATCTTTTGAAATGCCAAGCTAGTCTTAGACAATTCTCTAGTGTGGAGTGATATCATAAAGTACATTTTACAGATAATGGGTATGTCAGTAATGGAATACCACTATACTTTCCTAAACATTCGGATGATGTTGGACATGTTGTTACTAAATCTGATGATTTAAGGAGGTATTGTGATGGAAGCATGAGATTTTGTACCAGGAAATGCAAAGAAAAATTAATTTGCGGTCATCTTTGTCACACGAAATGTCATCATGGAGGACATGTGAGAGTTGGATTTGCAAGGCCCGATGTATGAAGAAGTTTGAATTTTGTGGACATGTCTGCAGGAAGGTCTGTCATGCAACTTCCTATGACCCCTTTCGACACATTGGAATAATCAAGTGTGTTTGTAGGGGTCATAGGACCCCTTAGGACACACTTGAGTGTTTTAATGTGTCGAAAGGGGTCATGGGGACTTTCTAGGGGTTCTAGTACGCCTTATCACATGTTAGGAATCCTAGGAAGTCCCCATGACCCCTTTCGACAAGTTTCAACACTCAAGTGTGTCCCAAGAGGTCGTAGGACCCCTTAGGACACATGTGAGTGTTCTAATGTGTTAAAAGGGGTCATGGGTACTTCTTAGGGGTCCTAGTATTCTTTATCACACATTAGGACTCCTAGGAAGTCTCATGACCCCTTTCGACACATTGGAACAATCAACTATCTCCCAAGGGGTCCTACGACCTCTTGAGACACACTTGAGTGTTCCAATGTGTTGAAAGGGGTCACAGAGAATTCCTAGGGGTCCTAACACATGATAAGGTGTACCTTCCAATATTTTATTAATGTCTTGTTCTATTTCACTCACTTGAAACACCTATGTACTAGGAAGGTATTAAATTGTAATAAATTGTATGAAAGGTTGGAAGATTGCAGAAAAAATCATGGATGACCATTGAAAGAAGAAAAGGAAACCAATCGACCATTTAAAAAAATTCATGGGTGGCCATTGAAATAAGCTATTTTTCTAGAGGGAAGACCAGGAAAATTTTGTTAATTTGTAATCACCCAGAGCGATGGGAGAAACTCTACTTCCAGATGTATTTCAGGTTTCCCATCTATATAGTTTGGTGAAGAAGTGTGTGCATTTTCTGATTCCTACTACTCCAATTGTTACCAATTTGTGCCTCCTAAATACAATGAAGATTACCATGTACATGTCTTCTATACGAACTTCATGGGGTGAAGGAAGAAAATAAAATACTTAGGGTAGAGGGTGAGAAACAATTTGGAATTACTGAAAATCTGTGAGAAGAGATGAGATTATTGTGAAAAGAGGGGGAAAATCAACTGGGTCAAATTATACAAGCCCTCAGACATCGAATTTCATCATTGTGTGTAGAGAGCGAGAAGCAATTGGGAACATGTCAAAGAATGTAAACAGAGATTGAAATCTTGCAGGTAGAGGAAGTAAAACAAACTGAGAGTGCAGAAGAGGAGATTGGGTTTCTTTGGAAAATCTCAAGGGAAGCATTGGCTAATCTAGATGTTACGCTATGTTCTTCTGATGGTTCAACATTTCAAGAACATTTTCTCATTGTCGTGAGTTCTCTTTTCATTTTTCCCTAGTTTTAACATTCCTAAGAGTCCTAACGTGTGATAAGGTGTTAGTGGACCCCTAGAAAGTCCACATGACCCCTTTTGACACATTGGAATGCTCAATTGTGTTAAAAGGGGTCCTACGACCCCTTAGGACACACTTTAGTGTTCTAATGTGTCAAAAGGGGTCATGGGGTCTTCCTAGGGGTCCTAGTACGCCTTATCATGCGTTAGGACACCTAGTAAGTCCCCATGACCTCTTTTGACACATTAGAACACTCAAGTGTGTCCTAAGGGGTTTTAGGAGACTTTGGGACACACTTGAGCATTCTGATTTGTCAAAAGGGGTCATGGGGACTGCCTAGGGGTCCTAACAAGTGATAAGGTGTATTAAGACCCCTAGGAAGTCCCCATGACCCCTTTCCACACATTAGAACACTCAAGTGTGTCCTAAGGGGTCGTAGGACCCCTTGGGACACACTTGAGCATTCCAATGTGTTGAAAGGGGTCATCTAGACTTCCTAGGGGTCCTAACGCGTGATAAGGCCTACTAGGACCCCTAGAAAGTCCTCATGACCCCTTTCAACACATGAGAACACTCAAGTGTGTCCTAAAGTGTCCTACAACCTCTTAGGACACACTTGAGCATTTCAATGTGTCGAAAGGGGTCATGGGGACTTCTTAGGGGTCCTAACACATGATAAGGTGTACTAGGACCCCTAGGAAGTCCTCATGACCCCTTTCAACACATTAGAACACTCAAGTGTGTCCTAAGGGGTCACGACCCCTTAGGACACACTTTAGCATTCTAATATGTCAAAAAGGGTCATGGGGACTTCCTAGGGGTCCTAACCCATGATAAAGAATACTAGTTGGCCTGAAGCGAAGGGAGCAACTCTACTTCTAGATGTATTTTAGGTTGCCCATCTATACAGTTTGGTGAAGATGGGTGTAGATTTTCTAATTCCTACTTCTCCCATTGTTACCAATTTGTGCCTCCTAAATACTATGAAGATTACCATATACATGTCTTTTATATGAACTTCGTGGGGTGAAGAAATAAAATAAAATACTTATGGCCGAGGGTGAGAAACAATTTGGAATTACTAAAAATATGTGAGAAGAGATGAGATTATTGTGAGAAGAGGGGGAAAATCAACTGGGTCAAATTATACAAGCCCTGAGATAGAAAAGTTCATCATTGCATGTAGAGAGCAAGAAGAAAGTGGGAACGTGTCAAAGAATGCAAAAAGAGATTGAAATCTTGCATGTAGAGGAAGCAAAACAAAGTGAGAGTGTAGAAGAGGAGATTGGGTTTCTCCAGAAAATATCAAGTGAAGCATTGGCTAATCCAGATGTCATGCTCTGTGCTTCTGATGGTTCAAAATTTCAAGTGCATTCTCTCATTCTCGTGAGTGCCCTTTTCATTTTTCCGTAGTTTTAACATTTCTAAGGGTCCTAACACGTGATAAGGTGTTAGTGGACCCGTAGGAAGTCCCCGTGACCCCTTTCAACACATTGGAATTTTCAATTGTGTCAAAAGGGGTCCTACGACCCCATAGGACATACTTTAGTGTTCTAATGTGTCAAAAGGGGTCATGGGGTCTTCCTAGGGGTCCTAGAATGCCTTATCATGTGCTAGGAGCCCTAGAAAGTCCCCATTATCCCTTTAGACACATTAGAACACTCAAGTATGTCCTAAGTGATCATAGGACACTTTGGGACACACTTAAGCTTTCCAATGTGTCGAAATGGATCATGAGGACTTTCTATGCATCTTATAATGTGATAAGGCATACTACGACCCCTAGGAAGTCCTCATGACCAATTTTGACACATTAGAACACTCAAGTGTGCCCTAAGGGGTCGTAGGACCCCTTGGGACACACTTGAGTATTACAATGTGTCGAAAGGGGTTATGGGGACTTTGTAGGGGTCCTAGTAAGCCTTATCACACATTAGGATCCCTAAGAAGTCCCCATGACCCCTTTAGATACATTGGAATGCTCAACTGTGTCTTAAGGGATCCTACAACCCCTTAGGACACACTTGAGAATTCCAATGTGTCAAAAGGGGTCATGGGGTCTTTCTACGGGTCCTTGTAAGACTTATCATGTGTTAGGACCCCTAGGAAGTCCCCATGACCCCTTTCAATACATTTGAATGCTCAAATGTGTCCTAAGGGGTCGTAGGACACCTTAGGACACACTTGAGTGTTCTAATATGTTGAAAGGGGTCATGAGGACTTTCTAGAGGTCCTATTAGGCCTTATCATGGGTTAGGACCCCTAGGAAGTCCCCATGACCGCTTTTAAAATATTGGAAAGCTCAAGTGTGTCCCAAGGGGTGCTAAGACCCCTTAAGACACACTTGAGTGTTATAATGTGTTGAAAGGGGTCATGAAGTATTCCTAGGGGTCTTAGTATGCCTTATCATGTGTTAGGACCCCTAGGAATTCCCCATGACCCCTTTCAACACATTGGAATGCTCAAGTGTGTCCGAAGGGGTACTATGACCCTTTAGGACACACTTGAGCATTCCAATGTGTTGAAAAGGGTCATGGAGTCTTCCTAGGGGTCCTAGTATGCCTCATCATGTGTTAGGACCCCTAGGAAGTCCCCATGACTCCTTTTGACACATTAGAACACTAAAGTGTATCCTAAGGTGTCGTAGGACCCCTGTCGACACACTTGAGCATTCCAATGTGTCAAAAGGGGTCATGGGGACTTCCTAGGGTTCCTAGTATGCCTTATGATGCGTTAGGACCCATAAGAAGTCCTCATGACCCCTTTAGACACATTAGAACACTAAAGTGTGTCCTAAGGGGTCGTAGGACCCCTTTTGACACACTTGAGTGTTCTA
>MU225829.1:345508-359517 GCA_018584345.1 Thuja plicata | reverse complement strand
ATGACCCCTTTTGGCACATTGGAGTGCACAAGTGTGTCCCAAGGGGTCCTACGACCCCTTAGGACACACTTTAGCCTTCCAATGTGTCAAAAGTGGTCATGGGGACTTCTTAGAGGTCGTAGTATGTCTTATCACGTGTTAGGACCCATAGGAAGTCCTCATGTCCCCTTTCGACACATTAAAACACTAAAGTGTATCCCAAGGGGTCCTACGAACCCTTAGGACACACTTGAGCATTCCAATGTGTTGAAAGGGGTCATGGGGACTTCCTAGGGGTTCTAGTACACCTTATTACATGTTAGTACCCATAGGAAGTCCCTGTGACCCCTTTTTACACATTGGATTGCTCAAGTGTGTCCCAAGGGGTCCTATGACCCCTTAGGGCACACGTGAGTGGTCTAATGTGTCGAAAGCGGTCACGGGGTTTCCCTAGGAGTCCTTGTTATGTGCTAAAAATGTGTCACACGTCTATGAATTATTGTATCCAAGATTTCTCAAGAATGAGATCTCGAATGGCGACTCATAGCTCTCCATTCATGGAGGTCAAGGGTTTGTAATGGAGGCCCTCAGATTGACCTAGTTTGTGCCCATGCAAGTACACTATAAAATGAGAGATTCAAAGAGGAAAAGCAAGAGTTCTAGTCTCCATGATCATCAAGTATGCATGCAAATGAAAGCTATTCTATATGATAACAATGCAAGAAAGGAAATTAATCTATATGATAACAATGCATGATTATTCTATGAAAAGAAATACAAATGCAAGATTAATGTAAGAAAGTAAACTTGAATCTAATCTAACATACAAGTGCAAAATTAATCTAAATGGATTGCCATGGGGCATGAATGAAGAAGACAAGAAGAAGAAGTTGCAATATCCAAGCTTAAGTGCTCAAAATATCCTCCAAAAATTACTCTCCAAACCTACAGTGTAACTATAGCATGAAAAAGATGATTGATTTATTGATTATTGATTATTGATTATCCAAATGAGAAGGACAGGTTTCCTTATAAAGAGGAATGGATGGTAGAGATTAAGATGCAAAAAGAAAATAAGCAATGGTGGAGATTAAATCTTGGTTGATCCTTGTGCTCATATCTTCAAAAGGGAAAATCAAAGGCTATGATTAAGAGGCAAAAAAGCCCACCACTTAGGACGATGTGTAGAAAAAGGAACTTTATTTATTTTTATTTAATTTATTTCCTTTTTCAATACAAAGAGGGATTTAAGTGGGGGTTTTATTTATTTAATTAAAAGAGGGATTATCTTTTAATTAAATGAGATTATTGAATTTAATTAAAAGGGATATTTTCATTAAATGAGATAATATTATTTAATTAAGAGAGATTTTAATTAAATAAGATAAGATTATTTAATTAAAAAGGAATTTTAATTAAATAAGATCATTTTATTTAATAAAAAAAGATTTTTTTCTTTTAATTAAATAATATTTTTTGATGAAATGATCAAACCTTAAGAAATATTGAAGTAATTGAATTCATTACGATTTGATCAAGGAAATTGATTTGAATTAAAATGTTGCAAAGCATTGATTCAAGAATTTGATAAATTGATTCTGTCATTTGATAAATTAAAGAATGGGGGCTCATAGTCCAGGCAACCATTTTAGGGTGCATACATTTTCCCCTCTTTGACTAATGTGTGATCTTTATGGGAACACATGTAGTCAAAGAATGCAGTTGAAGTGTGAGATCGATTTGGGATCACAAAACAACCCAGACATGTGATTGATGGACGAGAACACATCAGGATAAAGATAAGATGTTTGAAAAAGACAAGGTCAACACCCCTGTAAATAGGTAATTGACATGTCCAAGATAAGAATCTCAGGCAAGGTTGCCCCAAGCGGAGCACTTGATAGGATTGATAAAGATGAATCAAGGATTGAAGTTTGATAGGTGCTGCCCCCTCATGGTCGAAATCAAAATGAGATTGAGGACAAACAACAAATTGATAAATTTAATCAAATCAATCTAAAGATAAGGTTCTTGATGTAATATGAAAGATATAAGGATCACAGAACCAAGGTAGATCATCCAACATGAAATATTATGCCCCAAGGTTGAATTAGAAGAAAATAAGTTGGGTGAAAGAGAATGGAAGATAGAAGTTTGGAAGAGGTGGAAAGAAATGGAGAGAAGAAAGAGAATTTTCCTTAAGAAAGAGAATGCCCCAAAATCAATCAACTGTTTAAGATAGAAAATTTTGATTAAGATCATGAAAGAAGATAAGGAAATGAAGATCAAAACATGATCACATTTGATTAAAAGTCCACAAGAATGATGAAGGAAAACCCTCACAAACTCATAATGCAGCCTAAAAATACAAACTAACATGACGTCTAACAGTGCAAGAAACATGAAAATGCAAAGGTGTACTTGCAATGGAGAAACTGTAACATAGGACTTTGTGTTCATCATTCATTAGAGAATGTTAAGGAACTTATTTTCATCATTTGGCCATTATTAACGGACATCAGAAAATCACACAATCATCACTAGTGATAAGCGCAACTATGAAGGTATGAGCATGATTTATATCAGATTGGAATGTGAAAAGATTCTAACATAAGCATCAAAGACATAAAGTTCAAGATGGCTATGATGTTAGCTTACCCAATTTAATATAGAAAAACCAAGCTCGCTTCAAAGCATAGATGCCAAGATGACTAATAGAACGGTTGTGCAAAAATAGTGAAGCATAAAGTAGGAAGAAAATAAAAACATGTTCCATGTCCCAATTCTTTTAGCTATGCATCCCGGAGAGACTTATTAGACAAGGATACTCAACAAAAATCAATAACAGTCAGCACACAAAGAAAATATCATGACATAGCTCAAGCATTATGTGTCATGTTTAAAAATTTGTGTGTTAACTAATACTAAGTTCTGAGGATAAGGATTGAATGATTGCAAGCATGTAAGACCACATGACAAAATAGGGTAAGACCAAATCGATCAATGATAAAAAAAAATCAATGTCAAGGGTTGTATTGAAAAATACAGTTGGAGTGGTGTTGAAAAACACTATTTGTGAGATGTCCTAAAGACTAACGCATCCAAGAGACCAAATCTAACACAATTATGCCCCCTAGACAAAGAAAAAGACCAATTCCAAACCAAGGCAAAAAGGAAAAGGCATGATGGAGAAAGGCTAAGTGTCGAGGACACGCACTAATAAATAGGGGTGCAAAGGCCTCAAGTAGCATCAGTTTCCAGGTTTTCACCACTTGGATTTTATTACAATTTTTTGCTACCAAGGCGCACGTTTCAAGGTTTTCACCAAGGCACTTTTTCTATTTTTTTTTGATTTTTTGATTTTTTGATTTTTTTGTATTTTGGAATATGTAATTTTTTGGAGGTACATCAAAGTGCCTGTTGCTAGGTTTTCACTAAGATGATCATTTTTTCAGGACATTTTCTGATTTTCAAAATTTTTGACAATATTTTTATGGATTTTTTCAGGATCAATAAGCATGTACAAAGGATGCCCCCAGATAGAATGGGCATCATGGATAGAATTTCTTCAAGTGAAAGACATTGATAGGATCAGGGAGCTACTCTCCCTCTATTGTAGATAGTAAATAAGCACCTGACCCAAAATTTGTTGTAATGATGTAGGGTCCAAGCCAATCAGGTTCAAATTTGCCCTTTTGATCTCTATGTTGTTGATTCTTGGGATTTTCACGTAGGACAAGAACTCCTACTTGGAATTCTCTAGGCCAAACCTTTTTGTTGAAGGCTTTGGAAATGCACTTTTGATAAACCCTCATATCATCAAATGATGCTTGACATTTCTCATCCAGAAGTTCTATCTCTTGAAGTCTCATGGCGCGGTAGTCTTCATCTGTAACTAGACCTTTGAGGGAAACTCTAACTGAAGGAATCTCAACCTCCAAAGGTAACACTACTTCAACACCATATGAAAGGGCAAAAGGAGTAGCCCCAGTAGGAGTACAAATACTCGTTCTATAGGCCCACAAAGGGATTTATTTGTAAGTACCAATCTCTACCATTCTTACAGAGTATTCTATTTAAGATTTTAAGAATGGTTTTGTTTGATGCTCTGCTTGACCGTTTCCTTATGGGAAGTAAATGGAGGACCAATGTTGTTTAATCTTGAATTTCTTACAGAGTTTTTTAAGGTCCTTATTTTTGAATTGGCCTCCATTGTCATTGATAATCTCGAAAGGAACTCCATATCGACATATGATATGGTTCAGAATGAATAGAGAGACTGTCTTGCCCGAGGCAACAGGAAGTGGGACAACTTCTACCCATTTAGTGAAGTAATCAGTAGCAGTGATAATAAACTTGTGTCCACCTGATGAGTTGGGATGAATCTGCCCAACAAGATCAAAGGCCCAGTGATGGAATGGCCAATGAGATATAGAAGGAATGGCTCCCTTCCTGGAGCATGTATCAGGTTACCATGTTTTTGACACTTGTCACATGACTTTGAAAAAGCTATTGCATCAATCTGCATCATAGGACAATAGTACCCTGCCCTAAGCAACCTTTGGGCCATGGAAAGACCATTGGAGTGTCCCCCACAGATGCCCTCCTGGATGTCAACTGACACTTGGTCAGATTCTTCCTTTTCTAAGCATCTAAGAAGTGTTCCATCTAGACTCCTCCTATACAAATCACCAGAGATAAGGGAATGGCAAGAGGTGTTTCAGGTAACATTTCTATGTTCAGATCGGTTAAAGGTTTCAGGTATAATGCCATCATGAAGGTATGAGTAAATGGCACCATAACGGGATGACTCACGACCAACAAGGGTACAAATGACATGGCTTTCTTGGGAGTCATAGATAGGCTGATGTAGATCTTCCACCAGGAATTCAAATCTAGATTCATGTTGCTCTAACTAAAGGAGTGAAGCAAGTGTAACCATAGCATCACCTACTTTGTTTTCTACTCTAGGGATTTGTTGAAACATGACAAATGTGAATTATCATTTCAAGGAATCAACCATTTTCTTGTAAGGTACCATTTTCTCATATTTTGTTTGATATTCATCATTAACTTTGTTGATTATCAGTTGTGAATCCCAATAGATGTGTAACTCTATGATTCTCCATTCTATGGCCATCTTAAGTCCATTTTTTAAAGCTTCATACTCAACAATGTTGTTTGTACATGGGAACAATAACTTGTAAGACTTAGGAATCGTGTACCCATGAGGAGAAACAAACAACACACCTGGTTAAATAAGAACTAAAGATCTATCTTGAAAGTAGCTAGGGAGACAATCAAGTACCTCATCCTTAGGCACCTTAGAGAGGTTTTCACCCTCAGATACATCATTTATTTTTACTTTTTTTAGTTCTGACACCGCCACATAGTGGTTTTTGCCATCAGAACTCCTATTCTTTTGATTTTCTTTTCTTTTTATTTTATGACTAAGGTACTTGATGTCTGGATTTGTCATACTGGTAGCCAGCTCACTGGTGGAAGAGACTATGGGTTCAAGGGCATTTAGGTAACATGCTATCTCATAATCATTCTAAAATTTTGAGAGCTCAATTTCTTGATAGCGTTGGGACCAATCAATGAGGTTAGGATGAACTAGAGGAAAGTCAATGAATGGTTCAAGGTTGTAAATGTGAATGATATTATCACTAGTGACTGAAGAGTCATAGTATGTCCAATATCCTTCTAAGCTACCCAAATCAGGATTCATCCTAACAAGTGAAGAATCGTCCACTAAGGAAAAACGTGGGTTCTAATCTTGCAATCCTACACGTGACTCGTCAGCTACCTTGGGTTGAGAACTATAAGTGTTAATAACATCAATATCTCTATCAACTATGGAAGACTCTGAGAAGGATTCTCATTCATACTCATATGAACTTGTGTCTGAACTATGACTAGGATGTTTACACCATGAAGGTTTGGGACATCGTGATGTGGAAGGTCTAGTGTCATCAAGGGTAGCACCTTCTCTTTCCATTAAATGAAAAATATTATTTTGTTGACGTTCTCTAAAAGGATTTTCTATATATGATTCATCTTGTTCTAAAGTTGCAACTGACACATGAGAGATCGGAATATCTAAATCTCCCCAAAGGAGATTAGTTGAAGGGACCAAATCTTCACACATGTCTTGCTGATTTGTCAAATTAGGTATGTATTATGGATCATCTTCACTATCTAACTTATCAAGGATAGGAGTAGTATTCTTATTGAGATTTTCAATTCCTAGTCCAACTGACTTCTTAGAATTGCATCCAAAAAATTCATGATCAAGAGGTTCAACTTTAGCATCCAATCTATGATTAAGAGGGGCATGTCTGAGATAGCCCATCTATCTGAAACAATTATACCCTCATCCGTAAGCCTTAGGAGAGGGAGGTAAGTTCTCATTGTACATATATTTCTCTTCTCTATACATCTAGTCTCTAACAAATGTCTCTTATTTCTCATCTTAAATAGGCACTGAGGATTCTACAAACGTGCTAAATAAAGTCATAGCTAAAGAGGAAGGTTTCTTTTCTTGTGAAGGTTTTCCATAAGACCTAGGAAAAAATGGGAGTGTTGTGAGGGAGTTGAGTTGATAAACCCCCCCCCCCATGCCAAGGTATACTGACTTAAGCTTGTCTTTACATTCAGCTAAGATTGCATCAAAATCTTCTTCTTCTCTATTGAGGGGAACATGAGTTCATGCTGAAACTTAACACACTGATGATAGGTAGACAATACCACTTTCATATCATGAATCCATTGTCTACCGAGTAAGATATTATACGCAAGGGGTCTAGCATCAACTATTTGAAATAAAATGTCTTTTTCCTTAGGGCCAATCCTAATAGGAAGGATGGCCAACCCCTTGGAACTCCTTTCGGCCTCATCATAGGCTTTGATGGTGATCCTTTTCCTGGTATCTATGATTTTTTCTAAATAACCCAACTCTTTCAAAAGACTAAAAGAATAGATATTAACCCCAAAACCCCCATCTACCAACACATTCCTAACATAGGTTCTGTGAATCATGACCTCAATATGAAGGGCAAGATTGTGTGGGTGTCTCAAAGCTTTATCATCATCCTTTGAAAAGTGAGTTAATGAGGGCTAGAAATGTGGTTAACCATGTTCTGGAATTGATCAACATCTAAGTTGTTGGGGACGTTTGTCATGTGTAAAGCATCCTCAAGGACTTGCTTGTGTCTGGGGGACAACTCTAAGAGATCAAAGATCAAAATCTGAGCTAGGATTCTTTGCAACTGGTCAACAAGACTATAGCTTGACTTAGGATTAACTGCTGGTTTTGAGGTGATATTCTTGGATGCCACTTGCTTAGGTTTACTTGATTAGCTTGAATTGGGTCCTCTAATAAAAATGGGACCTTGGCTTCATGTGACAACATTAAGAGTTTGAGATGACACTCTAGAGCTGGGAGCCCTTAGCACCATGATGGTTTCTTCATCAAAGATAGGAGGAGAGTCCACGTCTAGATCATACCCATATGGATCTTTACCCCTCATCATATTGACATTTTGTTCTACAAATTCAAGCATGTTGATAGTATTCTCCAGATCTGTGTAAGTGTAATTTATCTTAGCCTTGCCATGCTTAACTTTAGAGGTTTCACCCTTCTCATACTTGGGAAACGGTTCCTTGAATGCCTTATGGTTGGAATTACTATTCAATCCATCTATCTTAATTTGTCCACTCTAAATGATATCTTGAATAAGATGCTTGAGTTTGTAGCAGTTTTCAATGTCATGTCCAATACCATTTTGAAACTTGCAAAATGCCTTCTCATCCCACCAATGTGGCTTAGCATCTGGTATATAATGTTTCATAGGATCTTGAGGATGTGCAAGGTTGTTGGCAATAAGTGTTTTCAAGACATCCTCATATGAATCACCAAGCTTTCCAAATTTACATCTTTTTTTCTTAGGCATATCTTGGTATCTCGGCTTGCTGTCTTGTTGATTAGATGTATTGAGTTTCATGGCTTGAAAAAAACTAGACAAGTGGATCATGGTTTGATCTTTGGGTTGAGAGGATTCTACAACTCCATCATTGACCACTTGTTTGTTCCTATTCCAATGTGAGTTCTTCCTTTTATCCTTGTTAGAGTTGTTATTGTTTTGACCATTATTGTTGTTGTTATTTCCATGTTTGGTCAAAATTCCTTGTTCTCTTAAAATATCCTCAATCCTACATGTGGTTTCAACCATGGTGTCAAAGGAATCAAAAACCATTTTTCTAACTTCATACCACATTTTGGGAATGAAGTTTCTAACAAGGATGTCAATCTCCTCATTTTCAGGGATGGTTCTAGAGTAGCAAGAGCATTTTCATCTCCGCCTTTGAAATAAAGTGACAAAGGATTCCCCTTGATTTTGTTTTAAGTTATACAAGTCCAACATGGTGATTGATATTGAAAGGTTGTATGCAAAGTGTTGAAAAAATCTGTGGACAAGATCTTTGAAAGTCTTAACGGGAGGTGTTATGTTGGTGAACCATTCCATTTCTTGACCCTTAAGACTCCTTGGGAACAATCTCATATTGTATGAGTCATCTTGATGGAACTTAAAACTTGTGGTATAAAATTGGTGCACATGATCATGTGGATCTCCATTCCCATCATACTTGTCATATTGAGGGATCTCAACCTTTCTAGGGAACTCTTTCATGTTAACACTTTTGTCAAAAGGATTAGGAAAAATTGAGATGGGCCTTGCTTCTTAATCTTTTTGTCCACATAAAAGTGTTAGGGGATTCTAGCACCCTTGTTGATTAAACTCTCTAGGAACTTGTCTTTTTTTTGCTCTAAATATTTCTCCACATACGGCTGGAAGAGTGGTTATTGCTGCATTTTCATAAATTCTTGGGAGGTGAGGTCAAAACTTGAGCTAGTACCCCAATATTTTGAACCATGATGAGCACATTGTGAAGGTTGTCTTGAGTTCCTAGGAGGTGTTCGTCTTTTATAATGATCATGTCTTGAAGCCCTTCTTCCTCTAGGGCTAGGAGATTGTGATGGCATCCTTGAATGCCTTCCACTTCATGGAGTTTCAAGAGGAGTGGATGGAGGAGAGTTATTTACAACACTAACATGAATGTTATTAAATTGGTCATTGAGTCACTGAGCCAAGAGTCTATCTTTCTCCTCTTGGAAGGATTTCTTTTCCATTTCCACCAAATTTTGTCTCTCCAACTCTAGGAGTCTAAATTTTTCTTCCTTTTCAGCTTGTTCATCTAGGAATGCTTTCTTTTCATGCTCAATCCTCTTAAGTCTTTCACTTGTGTATCTTGAAGATGTTTTGAGTGGTGAACACGGTCTTGAATTTCTAAACAAGTTGTTGGTATAGGTTGCATTTACATGAGTTTCATAAAGTTCATCTCCTTGGTTCTCATGTTGTGATAACTCATACTGATAAGCTTACCTCTTACCTCTCTCAACTCTTTGGTGTGCATCGAGATATATAGTTCAGATAAGGAGTGAAGTTGGTTGACTGTCATGAGAAGAACAACCAAATGAAATAGCATCTCTATGCTTCACAAATATGTCATCAAGACGTTTATCCATGTCTTCCCTCTCTCTTTGAGTCATTGTGTAACTCATATCCATATCTGAGTGAGAAGATGCTAAGGGGGTACCCAACTCACTAAGGTGACTCTTGGAATAAAACCAAACTACTGAGTTGTTCCTAGGTGATTGATCAAATATGGGTTCTTTTCCCTTATGTTTTTGGCAAGTTTGAACTAAAGGTAATTGGTTGAAGACCACTTGAGGTCATTTTCCTTGATTTACTTGATATCTTGTTGTAACTGGAATGAAAGAAAAGGTACTAGATGATAGGATGATCCTAAGAAATGTTGGTACCAAACTAAGATAGTAAAGGCATTAACTTGTCCAAAAGAGAGATGGTAAGATAGAATTTGTAAGAGGTATAAATCAACACTGCCACAAAGATGCCCAATAAATAGGTGAATACCCTAACACATATGGATCAGGAGGATGATTTACCCAACTTATATTGATTAAAATTGAATTTTTATGAAAGTGAATGGACAAGAGACTACAAAAACTCTCCAAGTGTGTTATCAAAGAATCTAAAGGTTTATCTTCTCAACAAGGACAGTTTCTAGCTTACCAACTCCAAGCAAGGTCACTTGTGAAATCAAAGATTAATAATGCAAAAGGTCACAACGAAAGAATCCAAAGTGTAAACAAGCTTCTAACAGTGGGGTAAGTGACCAAATCTGACCCAGATCGACCAAGGAAGACTGGAAATGAAAGGATAACAAATTCAGCAAGTTGTAAAAAGTTGGTTTTTCGACTCGGGAACTCTTTTTTTGTTCATTTTATTTGACCAAATAGATGCATTAACATTTTTTTATCATTAATCAAGCAAAGAAGATAGAAATCAAGAAGTTCAAGAAAACAATTGTGTCCAAACAATGAGCAAGGGACAAAGCAACCTTGCGCATGAGCAAGAATAGTGTCATAGTATTTCTACTCTCTAAGGATTGTACTTGTGTATGTTCTCAAAATGGTTTTCAATCACGTACATAGTCCTAGATAAGAAAAAGTTGGTTTCACTATGGTTTGTAGTAATGGTCAACTCTACAACTTTTTCAATCTCAAGTGGGTGAAATAAAATCTTGGCACACTGAGGTTTTGATATAGTCCAAGAATTTAATCAATCAAGAGCTGCTAAGGAGATCTAACCACCCAACAAGAGACCACACCTATGGAGATTTATTTCACAAGGACATTTATATAGTTGTTTTTGCTACCATGGAAGAAATGGATATAATCACTTGAGGTTCTGTCTACGTGGTTTACCCAATAAAGGGAGTGGCTGCTATGGTTAACCCTCTCTAACAAGGAATACTCACAATATAGACCACATGGTGACTTAGTTCGGATTCAAGGGTTCCAAGTTTCTAATTCTCCCAAAAGGGAAAAGAGAATAATCCTCTAGCCTCTTCCCCTCACCCAGAGATAGCAAAAAAGAATAATTGATCCACTAATTTGAAATCACCTCACCCAAGGTTGATATACCAACAACAATGACCACTAATCTCAAGAGAGAAATTACCGTCAGAAGTTGAAGACCAAACCAAGTGAGATAAAAAAAAATCCTTCCCTATAAAGGGATCTATTGTTAAGAAGAGCTTCACATGTAGGAAAAGAGAATGAAGCCCACTCTCTCAATATCACCACAAATAGTGTTCATAGGGCCTAATTACTATGTAAAACATATATGCAAGAAAGCAAATCTAGGTTCATTCCTTTAGAGCAAAAATTGGAAATGTGATCTATGAAAGAAAGAAACACTCAAGCTAAACACATGAGAGGTTCATTTTTATTTCTAAAATCCAAATTTTATAGAGATGCAACAAAATAACTCAAGTCCAAAGCAACACACTTAGTAGATTTTACCTTATTGTTTCTTTTGTTGAGCTTTTCCATGAAAGCAAGCCACGAACTCTCCAACAAGCAAGACAAGCAAACAAGCAAACAACATATGCAATGTATATTCAACTTATACAAACCCTAGGGTTATGTCTAAAAATGAATTGTTAGGAGCAATAATAACTAGCAAATAATCCAAATGACAACTCACATCATGCATTGAACCATGTGAAAAATAAGTGCAAGCTAATCATTAAATGCCCTTTTTTTATTTTGATTTTTGACCTAGTCAAAAAGATTGGACCTATATGACATGAATTCGGATCCCAAACCCTAAATGTAGAAAAGACACCATTGTTAAAACATAGAGAGATTTACAAAAATGTCAGAATTTTAAAAAGATATTTTCATTTGTGCCCTAGGGAGCCATTTTCCCAAAATAGACTAGTTTTCATAAATCGGCCAAATGAGCTATGCTATTGCATCCAAATTTAAAACACAAAGAATGGAACCCTGTAGAATTTAAAGACCTTTCCGAAAATGTAAAAATTTCCAAAAAATATGTTGATTTGCGCTGAATATAATTTTTTTATATCAAAAATAAAGAAAAAATTATGAAAAATGCAAAATACCTCAAAAAATTCTGATTTTTTTTACTGAAGCTTCTCAAATATGTCACCAACCTGAAAAAAATTCAGACCAAAACTATAAGTCATTTTAGAGATATAATCAAATCTTTGAAAATCTAGGGTTTTTGTCTCCTAGCAAATCTGGACAAGGGGGTTAGCTCCAAAAATAACAAAAACTAGCATAAAAAACTGGGTTGCCCCACGGCGGGTGCCAAAAATGTGTGCTAAAAATGTGTCACACTTCTATGAATCATTGTATCTAAGATTGCTCAAGAATGAGATCTTGAATGGCAACTCATAGCTCTCTATTCATGGAGTGCAAGGGTTTGTAATGGAGGCCCTTAGATTGACTTAGTTTGTGCCCATGCAAGTACACCATAAAATGAGATATTGAAAGAGGAAAATAAAGAGTGCTAGTCTCCATGATCATCAAGTATGGATGTAAATAAAATCTATTCTATATGATAACAATGTAAGAAAGGAAATTAATCTATATGATAGCAATGCATGATTATTCTATGAAAGAAAATACAAATGCAAGATTAATCTATGAAAGGAAACATGAATCTAATCTAACATGCAAGTGAAACATTAATCTAAATGGATTTCCATGGGGCATGAAAGAAGAAGACAAGAAGAAGAAGTTGCAATATCCAAGCTTAAGTACTCAAAATCTCCTCCAAAATTGCTCTCCAAACCTGCAGCATAACAATATCATGAAATAGATGATTCATTTCTTGATTATTGATTATTGATTATCCAAATGAGAAGGAGAGGTTTCCTTATAAAGAGCAATGGACAGTAGAGATTAAGATACAAAAAAAATAAGCAATGGTGGAGATTAAATCTTGGTTGATCCATGTTCTCATATCCTCAAAAGGCAAAATCAAAGGCTATGATTAAGAGGCCAAAAAGCCCACCACTTAGGAAGATGTGTAGAAAAAGGAACTTTATTTATTTTTATTTAATTTATTTCATTTTTCAACACAAAGAGGGATTTAAGTGGGGGTTTTATTTATTTAATTAAAAGAGGGATTTTATTTTAATTAAATAAGATTATTTAATTTAATTAAAAGGGATTTTTATTTTTTTTTATCAGTAAAAGGTCGAGGCCAATAACTTTATTAATATTAAACTTTTAAAATTTTACAAAGATTCCATTCTCTGTGGGCACTGGTAGGAAAGAATGAAGAAGAAAACCTCCAGTCTTTGCCCGGAACCCTAGGTCCAGATAACAACTTACAAATATAATGACCGGGACCCTATGTCCAAATTTCAAATTACAAATATAATGAGGGCATTCCGTCATTTACATAATAGATGAAGGCATACCTTCTTAGAGTTACAATTGATACTAGTACTCTGAAAACCAAATTTGGTATCCAATACCTAGTCTAGATGAGGAGAGCCACTAGGTTGGCTATTTGCTAGTTGAATCCATGTCTTTTCCTTTGAATCTTGAGATTATATATTTGGTGTTTATTACCTATCCTGCATTCATAATAACTTGGGAAACATATCTAATAATTTTTATAATGGTTAGAAATATCACCTTTTAACAATTTTTAGTCCTTGATTCAATATTTTGGGACTACTCAATAAGAATACCCCAACCATCTAAGAGCATAATAGTTAGGTTTTAAATGAAAACTGTAATGCCCCACCAGGGAACCCAGGAGAACTTAACCTAAACATGACACTAAGTTAACAGGATAATTTTTTTTTAAAAAATGTTTACAAACAATAATGATAACAATGCGGAAGCAATGAGATACACGACATAAACATAAGAATCAACTCATACACAGATAACAATCCTTGAGGGTTCCTTGACGTAGAATCACTTAAGCAAGATAATATACGAATAACAACTATAAAGAACTAACACAAAGGATACATCAAATGAATCCAATAATATACATCTCATAACTCACATCCTCTGCACATGTCGCAGGGTATGTAGTAATCACTCTAAT
>MU225829.1:278744-289263 GCA_018584345.1 Thuja plicata | reverse complement strand
ATTTTTTTCCTGAAATTTTTGTACTGCTGCATTGAAATCTATACTTTTCACCAATCATATTAACTTTTTTTCAAAAAAGGCCTAGTAGTTTAGAAACTACATTCAATTTCCTACAGATTCTATTCTTCCAACTTTTTGATATTAGGTTGATAGCTAGTTCAATTTTTCACGTCAAGTTTACTAACCCTGATTTTCTGATTTTTCATTGCCACTTAAGGGCATAGTTTGGCCCCTAATGATCTTGCACATACCCCAATGTGAGGGCACAATATTCTGTATTATTTTTTGCTTCAGTAAGAAGGATGCCTCAAGAGTCTATTGCCTAATTTAATCATCGATTCCTTCTCATGTATCAAAGGCTCCAAGATTCAAAAAGGATGGTGCACGATTTGAGGTTAAAAGAGCATTATTTATGGTGTTTGCATGTCTCATTTACAAAAACAATTAGATCTTTGGGTGAGATTACTACCTTACATGATGCATTCAACAAGGCTCTTTTATTGGCACAATGTGGATGTGATGTTACAAATGGTACAAGTGGTCCAGATGAAAGTTTCAATATGCAATTGATTTAATGTTGCCAACTATTGCAGTACTATGTTAATCCATTCAAAATACCATATCAGCTGCAATCACACTGTTCAACCGATTACAACTTGCCTGATATCCAAATGATGCAATCAACCAATAGCAAGAATCAGATCAATCATTTTCAAGATTAGAGTTGGAGTCAAAATTCCCATGCTACAACCTTGGATGCAAGCATTTCATCTCCAAATGATGGTATTTTGACTATATTGTCATATTCTTGTCATACTCCAACACTTGATGCATCAATCCATGATGATTCTTCAAATGGAGAGCTTGTTGGCCAACCATATGAGCATGATAAAAGGTGCAACAATGAAGATGAAATGGGTCTAAAAGTTTACATCAATCAAAAACTCAAGTTACCAAATGATTTTTCTACAAAAAATGGGTCATGAGGTATCAAGACATGACAAATGAACCCAAGAGGATGAGACATATTAAATGCTGCCCCAGAATTATGGTCACAAATAATCAACAAGAAAGAAATATTTGACATCTTCACAAGGTAATTTTGATGACTCTTTTGAGGTTGAGAAAGGTTCAAAAATTGAAGATGAAGATACTCATAATCTCTGTTGGGTGGATATTCCACTTGAGCAAAGTAGACTGAATGGGAGGTTGCAAGAATTGGGTATTCCTATGTCATTATCAAATTTTGCATGGATGGATGGATGTAGGATACACCTCACAAGTCAACATTGTGATGTGGATTTCTTTGTATTCCTTGGGAAGATGGAATTATATTTGGAAGGAAAGATGACTATTGAAGAGGTGTTGAGTCGTATAGTGAATCATTGGGATAGTCAATCAAGGAGGGTATGTGTAGGATCATGGTATCCAAAAAGTGGAGATGTGAAAATGGAGTCATGATTAGTAGACTGATGGAAAAATAGCTATAGCGTTCAAACAATATAACATTTTTCAAATCCGAAACATGAGTCACATTCTATGCTTCACCTACTAAAATAAAAAAATAAAATATTTTCAATTTGATGAAGTTTAGACTAACTTAAGGTGGTCAGACATAAGATTTTTAATATTCTGGAAAAGTTGTAGTAGAAAAATCATAATTAACTATTTACTTGGAAAAAAATTACAAAAAAATATGCATCACATCCGGACATGAGTCTAATACTTATATATAGAATCTTGTAAAAAAATAATTATCATTTGGTTGTGTTTAAGGTGGTCAGACATACACCTACTTCTTATATTTTTAGTCCTGATTGATAGAATGATTGAAAAATAACTATAGCTTTCAAACAGTATAAAATTTTTGAAATCTGAAACATGAGTCACATTCTATTATTTTCCTACTACAATAAAAAAAATGCAAAGTTTCCAATTTGATGAAGTTTAGACTAACTTAAGGTGGTCAGACATGAGATTTTTTATATTCTAGAAAAGTTGTAGTAGAAAAATCATAATAAATTATTTACTTAGAAAAAATTACAAAAAAATATGCATCACATCCGTACATGAGTCTACTACTTATATCTAGAATCTTGTAAAAAAATATTATCATTTTATTGTGTTTAAGGTGGTCAGACATAGACCTACTTCTTATCTTTTTCTTGAAATTTTCATACTACTGCATTAAAATTTGAAATTTTACCATATCGAATGTTTTTTTTTTAAAAGGTCTAGTAGCTTAGAAACTAGATCCAATTTTTTACAAATTCCCTTCTTACACAATGTTTATATAATATTGATAACTTGTTCAAATTTTTATGTCAACTTTTCTAACCCTGATTTCCTGAATTTTCATTGCCATTTAAGGGCCTAGTTTGGCATACCATGATCCTGCACATACCCAAGAAGAAAGAATATGAATGTGATCAAACCCATGAGACTTTAGAAGATAGTGGCATTCTTGATGAGGAAGTTAAAGTGATTAGCATACAAAAGAATGATGGTGAGACAATTCAAAATGATGCAGAGAATAAAATTATAGACACATTCATAGCCATTTTCATGATAAATGAAAATGAAGAAGTGCATTCTCATGGAATCATGAGTGGAGATGTCCTTTAATGTTTAAAATCTAATCACGATGAAAATAAAATGGGGGAGATACAAGAGTTTCAAAAGGATGATCAAAGAGTTATACTAGGGTCTGCAACACTCACACAAGGCTAACAATGTGGAACAAGCGACTTACCAATCAAGAAACAAGATGACTCTCTGTCTCTATTATCAGATGAGGTAGATAAAGTGCTTGATCTAGTATAATTTTTGAGTAAATAAGTATCCATTTATGGGTATTCCATGCATATATCAGACCTTGCAGTATCTAATTCATGTAGTGTTCATCCATTTTATCTACATCCAGAAGTAAGTTGTCTTGACTTCATGCTAGCTTGGGAGATTTCCTTAGAAGGTAAGAACAATTTTGAACATGTTTCTTTAAATTTTGAGGGAGAAAATTATTTGATTGATGATACTAATGGTTCTTACAATTAAAACATCATCTTTATGGTTGAAGTTGTTAGTCCTAATGAGGTTAAATGTGACGATTCCTAATGATGATTATAACAAGGATCATAGTCTTAATGCTTTTCCTTTTGAGCCTTGTTGTAATGATAGGTATAGTACATCACCAATTCCTATGTCTTCTTATGGTGTGCATGTACTTGATGAGGATGGAGTGGAGTACCCTGAGTTAAGACCTCCAGAAGAAGAAATCATGTTGTGTGAGTATATTCCCATGGTTGGAAACTCACTAAATCAGGTTGTATCTTTCCATTATCCCTTACAGTTTCATGGTTTCCAATTTGAATATGGTGCTAAGGGTGAAAAAACTTGTTTGTGGATTAACCATCATCATGGACAGTTGCCACAACTTCTAATTTTGTATAATTTGTACCCAAAATTTGAGCAAAATTTGTCTAAATTTTATTTTTCTGAGTACAAAGATGAGTTTGCATTCCTTAGAACTATACAAAGTGCGTTATTGCTACTGCATGGAGAGGAAAATCAATTAACCAATAACTCATATGATTTTTGTTCTAAGTATTTTTTATATAATTTATCTTTAGTTTTGAATAGGCAGGTGTTAGTTTTTTCTGTGTTTTAGTACAATTAGTTTTGTTTCTTGCTTTTTTTTTCTTTTTTCTTTTTTTTTTTTTTTTTTTTTTTTTTTTTTTTTATGTCAGTGTGTCTTTCTTTGTTCCTTTTTTTTTCTTGGTTGTTTTTCTTCATTTTGTTTGTCAAACTTAGGGTAAGTATTTTTTTTTCGAGGCTATTCCTAACAAGTGTTCCATCCCAGCTGGCCCTCGATGAGGAACAAAGGTATTTCTTAGTCAAAATTTTGAAAGAGATGTATCTTTCAAGATGTTGTACATGGGGATCATAAATGGTGATAACTTTTTCTAGAAATGAAGGTGATGTTAAAACATTGATCATCCTAAATCACGAGATATATTAAAATACGACATTGGAAACTTTGATTTTTTGGGTGGTTTTTATTTAGAGCTAGTACCAATGTGTTGACACGGGTACCCACCAGTCCCAGAACGCTTCTACATCTGCAACCTGACTAAAAACAAAGGGAGTAAGGGAAGAGAGGATAAAATAAAAATAATGTGAAAGAAAAATGAATCATTCAAAGCTATGGTCAGTATGGTGATCACAATCTTATACCAAGGTAGCACTGCCTAAGCGTTGCCTAGGTTTATCAAAAGAAATAAAATGAAGCCATTCAAGAAGTAGCATACTTAGAGAACAAGTGACCTGAAATGGTTGTTGGATATATTTCCAGTAATCTGAGTCATGCTTCAAAATTTTGGGTTCCTAGTGTTAATTTTGCCCGAAATGTCAAGACCTATCCAAAATACTATCAAATTTTCCTGCAAATATTAATCTCCAAGCAACGAAAGCAATAAGAATTGTGAAAACTCTAAGCCCTAGATCTTTTTTTTCCTTGTTGTGTAAAAAAACCTAAGTGTCAAGTTATCCTTTTTCAAATTTGAAGTTACCTTTTTGTCGAGTAACATAAATCTTTTTTAAGTCATGTGCTTTTAAGTGAAGGCTTTTATCTCCTTATCTTGCAAAGTGGACCGAATATTCTATTCTATTTAGCAACTTTGAGATAGCTTGTATCTCTTAATCTCAAAGAAAGTTGAATATGCTTTAAGTCATTCAAAGACTTAGTGACAGCCGTGGATTAAGTTTTGATCATGTGTATATTTCTAGATCTGTTGATTAAACCCAAGTTACAAGAATTACTTAGGGACTTGGAGGTTTTCTCAGTCACGTAATCTCTTAATACACCTGAGGTTAAGACAGAGTTCATTTTAATTTGTCGCATAATCTCTAAATGAAATCTGAGTGAAGTAAATGGTTCAAAGATTTAACGTTGTTCGTTGATCTCTCCCAAGATGAGTGGCTGTCGCATGATCTCAGAGAAAATTCCAAGGTCAAAGTTTCTTCTAGCGACTAAGACATAACTGTAGATATTTTGTTATCTTTGACTTGATCGTGTGGCCTACGTGAAGTCTCCTGATTAACACACCAGTTAATAAATCCTTTAGTGATTCAGAGATAAAGCTTGTTGTGAAGTCACCAGATGAACCTTAGTTAAAATAAGGTTAATTGAAGTTCCTTTATGAGACTCAAAGATAACCTAGTCGCGAGATCTCAAAAGAAAAGTGCAGTTAAGTAAAGTTTCATGAGATTAAGCGAGGACCGTAGATGTTTGGTTGATCCTATAGATAGTGTTTAGTTGCAGAATGAAAGAGTAGTTAAGTAATAAGTCTTGAGATTAAGAGAAATTTGTCAGATGAGAAAGAGATCATGGGTTTCAACATGATATCTTAGTAGAACCTGAGCTAGAGAAATATTTCAGTGACTTCGAGTTTCTTTAGTCACTAAGTCTACAAAGGAACCGTGGTTAGTTGTTGTTGAGACAAAGAAGTCAAGTTAGGAGCAGGTAAATTTGAGTCATGCATTAAGATTTGATCTTGTGGTCCATGTTGAATCTCATAATAAAACCTAGGTAAAACTAAACTCCCAGCAACATAGAGACAATACAGTCATGCAATATCCAAGAGAATTGTGGTAAGATTAAGGTAAGGTTGCATGGATTTGTTCTTGCACCATGAAGTAAAAAGATAGCCTATGAAAAGGGAAAGATTTTGAAAGAGTGTGTGAGATTTGCTCAGGTGTAAAAGGTAGAGGAAATGAGTCAATCATGACTGAATTTAAAAGCTTAATCACTTATAATAGGGTTTTTAAAATTGGGGAAAATCACACATGACCTATCCAAGCGGGCTTTTCAAATTCAAAGTATCTGTCAACTTCAAGCGCCATGGCTAGGAAAAAATGATGTCAAGGTGGGCAGAGTAATGACAGAAGTGACTGAATAACAATTCCATGATCTCGACTAGACTGGTGCATTGATTTCTCAGAGATTAATAGTCATAGCCTTTGTTCATTTCAGTTTACCAAAGTCTTCAGAGCCAGAAATTGCTTAAGTTCTGGTGCTTTCAGAAGTAAAGAAGTGTCTAAGTGTCAGAGCGAATTGTAGCAAGGAAATTGAGTTTGAAAATAGATTTGTTTCAATATCGATAAAGATGAGTCAAGATACACCAAGTAGAGCCTCAACCAGTGGAAGACATGGAGATGCAAAAGATGATCAGAAGGGAAAAATAAATTATTCTGATGAATTCATAGCTCTATATCTAGGAACCAACCAAGAGAAAAAGGTAAATGAAAAAATCCTCATTGATGTATGGAAAATTGTAGAGATGCATGTAGCCTTGGAAGTTTGGGTTATCATCTGTTTAATTATTTCTATTGTAATAGGGATAGGGAAATTCCAATCTGTAGTCCATGGACATCAGTGTTAGCCAAGCTAGTTGTTCCAGATGTCTTTGTAGATGTAGATTTTCTTATAGAACTAGCTATGAATTATGATTCTCTTTCTAGAACCATTAAATCGAGTGATGGCATGCCTTTGGTTACATTGGATAGGGCTTCATTCATGAAGGATTTTTACACATGTAGTCCCTGCACTACAGATATTGATTTATAAAGGTTAGAAAATCAATATGTCAAAGAAACCATCATTGTTGCCAAACTAATTCAAACTCATGTCCCCAAATCAAACAGGAACTACATAACTGCCATACCAAAATCTACTCCCCCATATTTTTATAAGGATTTGAATTTTTATGTGAATTACATTGCTTATGCATTGTGTCTAGGGTTCTGGGAGTAGATGGGGGAAGTGAGAGAGTATAGATGCAAATTTATTAATGATCATCTTAGACATGCAAAATTCTCATGCAAATATTGATTATGATTATATTCAGAATGTTATTGATCAGATACATCAAGGCCTTATAGATTTCCATAGCAAGGAAAACCCTAAGTTTTTGCAATATTCTATTTTTATGCATCTAATTTTATATTTCAATATTAATAGAACGGATATACAAAATTTGAGGCCTGGGATGATGTTTCATGGCCAGCCAAACCCAGTGCAACTTTGGGTTAGGGTTTGGAATTTTACTTCCAATGAACATGAGGTTTGTGGTTATCAGAATTGGATTTCATATCCAATTCTAAATCTCCTAGGTGAAAATTTAACCAGATTGCCAATCAAGGTGCTGCAAATTCTTAGACCTAGTCAATATGTCGAGAAATGGGCAGGAGGTCGTAAATGGGGAGAACTTTACCTTGATAAGGGTCTATGGATGTTCCTATCCCCCACATATTTTTCTAGGATGTGTGCCACCAATTATAGCCATAATGGAATTCATCTAGAAATTAATGAGGACAAATAAAGAGCACCTGGCTCCACATAGGAAGGGTACTTTTACTCCTTGGCAGTTCAAGGTTCCTAACTTAAACATTGGAAAAAGAGCATATGATCTAGTAAGTAAATGATTTAACCATTATAGGATGAGTGTGGCCCTGTACAGATATGTAGACCCAGAAGGATTTATAAAGAGTGCAAATAAATTTCCAACTCCCACCATTAATGGTATCAAAGAGCATGAGGAATGTGTGGAGGAAGATCTCATTAGGAAGATCTTGGACGAGGATGAGGTAGAAAGAAGAACAATTCAATAATAGGATCTAATGAATTTGGAACAACACATAAGGAAAATGGGGATTCCCTTTGGAGGTTTCTTTCCTAGAGTGTCATATCTTTAAAGACTCACAAAAATGATGGAGTCTTACAATACATTGTATACTAAGCTTGAGGGGCTAATAGAAGATAAGGAGAGAGGCCCAGAGAAGAACTCTTCTTCAGAATATAAGGAAGAAAGTGAATGAGGTTACCCAATCCATAGCCCTCCTCCAATGGATCAACCACCCCCAATAGAGAAGAATATAGAGGTAGACCTTACAAAGGTGCCTGACACTAAGGTAACTAATGAGGCCCCTAAAAAGAAATAGAAAGTGAAATCAGGGGATCCCTCTCATGCCAAGACATAGGAGAAGAAAAAGATAAGGTGAGTGCCCTAATCACTAGAAATAGAGCATATGACCATCACCTTAGAAAAACAATCAGGGAAGTAAAGAAAGTGAAAAAGGATGATCAAGAAGAAATTGAGCTACCCCTTCTGTTATGTGAGGATGAAAGAGAAATTCACCAAGAAGAATTCTTAAGTGATGATGCTTTCATCAAATCTAAAGAATTCAAAGAATTCCTAAGTTGGAGAAAGAAGAAAGAGGTAGGGGCACAGTTACAACTAACAGGGGAAAGCTCAGAGCCAAGTGTAGCTTTTCAAGCCTTGTAAGCATATGATCCAGAATTAGAGATTATAACACCAAATGAATCAAGGCAACTGGTTAAGTATAGTGGGATGTTTCTTGTGGAAGGATGAGATTTATCCTATGGATTCATAATTGATTAGATCATAAGGAAGCATGATGCAAATTTGTCTTCACAAACATAGATTGGAGAAATGATCAAGGGATGTGGATATGATCCACGATCCTAGACATTAGTTATGTGGTCGTTGGCACCTAGGACACATGAGCCATCTCTAATCAATATGCAGGAAAAAATGTATGGGGATAATATCATTTGGTCTATCCATAATAATAGTGACTTTGAAATATCCCAAGCTCTTACCCATTTTGTACATCTGAATGAAGCCAAGACAACACAAATATCCAAGAGATACCAAAATCTTTTTGATCAGTCAAGTGCTATAGTAAAGGATAGGGAAATATGCTTGATTAAAATAAAGGCATTAGAAGGGAAGATAGAAGAATTGAATAACAAGATACAAGAGGCCCCCAAGGCTATTCTTGCTCCTCCCAGATAGGTTGTAGATGATAAGAATGAGACTATAGAAGACATTTCAGCCGCAACAAAGCAAGCAGATAAAGATCAGAATAAACTGGCTTTGGAAGCCCTATGGAAAATCTTGGAGCAAAGGGTAGATATCCTAAAAGGAAAAGTTGATTTGGTACATAATTCTTACAGTAAGATACCTGACCTAGAGATAGAGGTCAATAACCATATTGTAAGTTTGAATTCTTATTTTAGTACTTGGTCAGGAAGGACATTATCACTTTTTGAAAGGTTGGGAGTCTTACAACCACAAAGGATAGATCTCCCTAATATATAGAGATCTTTTCTTTGATGGCATCCCTGATTATCCCAATGTGATTCCTAATGAGGTAAGAGAAAAAATCCCTAAGTTCACAGGAAATAATGTTTTAACCTATGAGGAACATTTAAAAGCTTTCACTGATATGATAACTGATTTTGAAATAGAACATGAAGATGTTAACATGAAGCTTTTTGTTCAGTATTTAATAGAAGATGCAAGGGATTAGTTTAGAAATTTTCTTAATAATAGCATAGCATCTTGGGAAGAATTTGTTAGGCTTTTAGGGAATAGTATAGAGAACATGTAAAATCCAGTTATATGTTGAATAAATTTAATAATATCAAGAAATTTCTAAATTAGAGGATGTCATATTTTAACAATAGGTTCCAAAAGGCAATGAATAAAATCTTCCAAGTATTAAGGCTAGATGAGGAAGTATGTCTGGTTACTTATTTTAATGTTGTTGATAGGAAAATGTCCTATCTTCTTAGAGATAAGAACCCAAGAACTATGAGGGATGCCTATAAAATAGCAATAGATATTGAAAGTAATCAACAAGCTTCAAGGAAAATGGGAAAGAGAGAAGATGGCAAGGTTTGGAGAGAAAAGGGACAAGCAAACAAACCTTCTACGGAGGATGATAGGGTTGATAAATTGATGACTTATATGAAAGATCTTACTGTTAAAATGGATAAAAATGATAAAGGTTATCATGATAATAAATACCAGTATCAAAGGTATGATAAAAAACCTAATCTAAAGAGTGTGCAATAAAAAATAAAATAGAAAGATGGTAAACCAATCCTTGAGGATCAAGAAAACCAAAATTCCAAAGAAACCCCCGATCTCCTGAAAAGTAATAGTACAAATTATGTAGAAAACACTCCCTGGTGTACCTCTTGTAGCATGCCTCACTCTTCATACCAATGTGTGGTAGCCCAATCCCTAGCGAATCAAAAGGGTGAGGGAGATGAACAATCAGGCCCTGAACAAGAGTGTCCTGCTATGAACATGTGAACATACTTAGGGTCTAGAAATCCATAGGTTTATCATTATTACAAAAACTTATCTAGCTAATGATATTGCTATCTGGATTAAAAAACTTATGTAAATCTGATTATCAAAACTTATGTAAATCTCATTATCATTACAAAAACTTATGTAAACCTAATTATCAAAACTTTTCATTATCTTGTGATATTGCTATTTGGATTCAAGTGTATAGTTTTTTGAGTCAAACTCATTGAATCGTGTTTCATTCATGAATTTGACATGCACAAATTGCTTATCACGTATAAAACAATATATGGCGCACAACAGCAGCAAGCATGCAATGACAGCAATAACATCAT
>MU225829.1:236728-271788 GCA_018584345.1 Thuja plicata | reverse complement strand
ATGGCTGAAAAACCATCTGGGCCAGGAGCTTTGTCTGAATTCACTGAAAAAACTACATTTTTTAACTCCTCCATGGTAAATGGGGCCATTAAGAACTTGTTGTCATCCCTGGAAACAAGATGAGGAAGAGCTTGAAGAAGTTCCTTTTCTTTATCTTGTGAGGGAGCTGCTTGTTCTGAAGGGGCAAGCAAGCTTTTAAAGTAGGTAATACCTGCTTCTTTAATTCTAGTGGGATCCTTGAGTAGTTAACTTGATGAGTTATCTTCAATCTCAAATATAGTGTTAGCTGCTTGCCTCTGTTTAACAGACATATGAAATAATTTAGTGTTTTTTTCTCCCTCTTTTAGCCATAGCTCTCGGGATCTTTGTCTCCAAAACTCCTCTTCTCGAGAGCAAAGTTCTTTCCATTCCTCTTTTAGCACCTTTTGCCTCTTGTAAGTTTGGCAGTCTAAACCATGAGCAATGATAGACTCATGGATTTCTTGAACTTTTTTTTCCACTATAGCTTTTTGTTGGAAGATATTTTTAAACACAGACTTGTTCCACTGTTTAATTTGTTTTTTGATGTACTGTAATTTCTTATATAACTGGAACATTTTGGTCCCTTTGCAAAAAGGAGAGCTCACCAACCATTGTCTCAAAAGGGGGAGAAAATGTGGATGTCTTAACCACATACTTTCAAATTTAAATGAAGGTTTTCATTTTGTTAAATTTTGCAAATTTTTTACACATATTAGCTGAACTGGATAGTGATCTGAAGCTGTGAATGTAAGAATCTCAAATGACATGGAATAATTACTGAGTTTCCAGGTAAAATAAACTACAAATCTGTCAAGTCTTTCCGCTATATGTAGAAAGTCAGTCCTATTATTATTCCAAGTGAAGACGCCATTTGAGGGAGATATATCTGAAAGTTCATTATCTGAGATGAATGATTAAAAATCTTCCATGGCTCTAGGTGGAGGAAAGATCTTGCCCTTCTTTTCTTGCCACGATGTAATTGCATTGAAATCCCCACCGAGAATGATATGGGGATCTTCCATATCTTGGATTAAGTCTGATAAAAGTTTCCAAAGTTTATATTTGTCAGAAGTTGCTTGTGGTCCATAAATGTTAAAAACTTTGAAGACTAAATCAAAATGCTGAAATGCTAAAAGCTTCCAATTATGATCCTGATTGACCAAGTCACCCACCACTGTCTTTGGATTCCATAATGTTGTAAGACCCCCTGATGCACCAGCACTAGGACAATGTACTGATTTCCAATTTGACCATTTATTAATCGTCTTGAGGAAATTTTCATTCGAAAGTTTTGTCTCTTGAAGAAGAACAATATCTTCTTGAGAGGAATCAATTTGTTGTTTGATTCCAAATCTCTTGTCAGAGGCATTAATGCCTCTGACATTCCATGAGATTAATTTCATTGTTCTCGAGGAGAGCAGTTGGCTCTGCTCGAAGATCTTCTAACATTTGTAAACAATTCAGTGATTGTGGATTGGATGCCTGCTTCAATATCCGCTTTGGCTTTCACATGCTTAGGTTTCCTACCTCTGCTTTTAGGAGTCTTTTTGTCTAGTGATTCCAATTTTGTAGAGGGAGCTTGTTGTATGGATAAGAAAATTTTGAAATCTAAAGAATCCAGTTTTTGATCAAGATCTTTGTTGATAAGATGCTTCTCTTCTTTTTCCAGATTTTTGCTGATTATTTGATAAAAATCAGAGATTAAGCCATCTACTGGATGCTTATAGAAAAATTGTAAATTTTGATTGAGGCACACCTCGTCTAATTCCAGGTCTTTGATGACCGGTTGGGAGCAATCTAAGGTTGAGCTAGCAAAGTAATCCATAGGAATCAGCTGTAGATTTTTATAATTATCAAGTTGATTGGTATGAGTAGCAGTGCAATACTCTGTAGGTTCCCCATATAATTCTTCATCTGCTATTTCCTCATTCATCTGAGAGGCCACAGAGGTAGAAATGTGATCTTCCATTAAAGATAAGAGATTTAAAGAACTGGGATAGTTTCTTGGAATCCTGTCCCAATGGGCCATATATCCAATATCGCACTGTATAGTTAAGATCCTTGGAAATCGCTTTGCACTTGTGAATTCTACTATTTTATCAATGGGCTGCACTTCTGGAAGAAATAATGGCAAGAATGCTTTTAACTTCTTTGAAGGATGACATTCCTCTGATATTAAAAACCTTGATTTAGAATTGTTTCCATAGGAATTGTGATAGATAGAATTTTGCAAATTGTTGAGTATTCCTGCAGGAACTTCATATCTAACATGGCTACTCAAATCCTGCAATATGTTTCCCCTTTGTTGTTTAATAGTGTTCCTCAGACCAAGGAAATAAAAGATCATATATAATATATTAACAAAAGACGCTTGTGATAAATTCTCATGATTTTCTGTACTGATGACTGGTTCATGAATATATTTATGATTAAAAACCATCACATCTTTTGAATGGGCCAAGCCCCTACTTTTATACAAAGAACAACGTGATGGATCAGTACATGGATCCTTACAGATAACAACTTCTTTAGTGAACAAGCTGCAACATTGATACGTGAAGTGACCTAAGTTGCTTGTGTGGTTATGGACTAATTCCTCCTCATCAATTCTGACTGTTTGACTCCATTTCCCAAACTTTGATTCGATTTCAATTTCTGATGGCAAGGATTTATTGAGTCTTATCAGAATGCATACCCTAACAGTGCGAGTGAGGTCTTCAAATGGAGTGAGGTCATGCTTCAAAAAGATCCCTAGTTTGTTTGCCAAGCTTTCTATAATGTTCGGGTCCTTGAACTCCAAAGGGAGTGAGGGCAAAGATATCCAGAAAGGTAAGAAACTACAGATATGTGGTTGAGGGTGAAAGTGAGGAAGCCACAGAAATGTGAATAAGCCTGAACCTTGACAAAACCAATTTTTACATGCATGGACTGAATCTCTGAAATTCTTAGACTCAAACAGAGCAATTAAAAACCCAGATCCAGATTCAATAAAAGAAATATCTTTAACCCCTGGCCAAGAAGACTCTGTCCAACAAGTAATATCATGCAAATTTAAAGAGGGGTTTCCAAACTTCCCAAAAAGAGCTGAGTATTTAAGAAAATTGACATTAGGCGAAATTACAGAATCTAGTAATGAAAGCACAGTCTTTGTAGAGAAGGTGTCTTTGGCGGTTTCCTCTAGGGGCACCATTTTCTGAGATGTAGTAGGGCTTTCCTAAAGATGCAAGGATTGATCATGACTCTTTTTTCTCTAGAACTTCGGCACTTCAGTAACAGGATGATTTTGAAGGTTCAACCTTTGACCATTTACGCGTCTCTCAAACTGAATAGGAATGTTATTTGGAGCTGTCAGAAATTTAGGGTTTTGAATATTTAGATTATTTGGAGCAGAGACATCTGATGGTAATGAAGTTGCAGCCTGAGGGTGGACACTGCATTTCTGGGCCCTCCCATTGACCAGCTCATCGTGGGAAGATTCAGCATTCGTAGGTCAAAAGACCAGCATATCAGGCCCATCCCCACTCGGAGATCGAGGAGGCATCCCATAGCAAATGTCAAAGACTGGTTGTTTTTTAGGAAGAGGGCGATAGTTGCTAGATCTGGAGTTTCCTCGACCTCTTCTGAAGTCTTCGAAGCAAAACCCAGATAGATCAGATTTCCAAGCCTTTTCCCACTCAAATACAGGTTTAAAATCTAGCCCACAAGAAGCCTTATACTCTGTAGATCTAGCCATACGAGACGGTTTAGAAGATTCCCCGATTTTTGTAGAAGACTTTCCTTCAAAATCTGCTCTGATGAGACCAGAAATAAATTTTTGCCCTGTTTTTCCCTGTGTAACCCTGTTTTCAAAAGTGTTTGCAAATTTTTGATGCGTGGCATCTCCAGAGCTTGACGGATCTGATTGGCCTTTGATCTTCTGATATGGAAGCTTTCTGCTAAAATAAAAATGGGGATTTACAAAGAAAGGTTTTGCAGGTTGCACTATTTCCTTCCCCGCAAATATATTAGGAAATCTGGTTGTATGAGTTGCGCTAGAGTTTCTGTTGACATATTTCTAAGCAAATGCAGATCGCTTGAGACCAGCTGCAAACTCTTTGTTCGCTGCAAACTCTCTTCCATGTCTGAAAGCCCTCTGGGTCGCCCATCGGATCGCATCGCCATGCCTCGCTCTCCTCGCTTCCATTTTTTGTGTTAATGAATTCTTGATTAGTGTTGTGTATTAATGGTTAATGTTATATTATATAAGTGAATGTTATTCGATTGTATTGATTGAATGTTATCGTTCATAAATGGATGAATGAATGAATGAAGTGTGTAATTAGATTTTAATGGGGAATTTATATTGATGTTAGGGGGAGGGGGGTGAGGCCAGATGAGCTTCCAACTTCATGTGGTTGGCTGTGTTAAGTAGGGAATATTAAAGTATTCTCAAAACTAAGTGAAGCTCAAACTAACATACCATCATTATTTAATCAATTTCATTCGTTTTGGGTCTTTTCTCATAAGTGCATTTTGAATGTGTCATTTTTCAGGCAACTTTGTATCGAGCTCTTCCCAATGGATGACATCTTCAACCTCTATCACTCTCAAACTTGCCTGCTTTTATGATTTGTTATGATCTTCATATCCTTTCATGTATGTTTGTCTATGTTTAATATTGCAGTCCCTCATGTCTAGTGTTAGTATATAGATTTGTCCCTTTAATAAATGTTTACCAAATGACTCAAGAATTCTTGAATAATATGACATGTCTGTAACTAATAGCTGAGTCACTTGCAATGGCTATGTACAAGTGCTCTGTATGTTTTAATACAAAGGCTCAGCTCCCTTCTTTCGATCTTTCTCTCCAAGACAGGGAGTATCCAAATGCTTTCATCACTTTACCTTTGTTGCAAGTAGTTTCAATCTTCATATATGTGTGTTGGAGCCAAGAAATTTGAGTTCGAACCTTTGGGCTTTGAACTTTAAAGTCGCAACCTCAGAACCTCAGGGGTCCACTTCAATCAAATTTGACTTGAATGTGTGGATCACCTCAGAACCATCTGCAATGTGTATAGATCTAGGTTAAAAATTTCATGCTCATATGTGGTTGCTAGCTTGGTCTAAATATAAATAAGTTAATATTTGACTACAGATGTAATACTAAAGATATGCTTTATGTAAAACTCATCAACTAGAAATTGTTTTGCTACAGGTCCCCCTTGTTGTGAGTCACTTTAGTTGCATGGTCAACCTGTAGAAGGAGAATGCCTTATCTTTTCAGTAGTTTATAAAGGAGGGTAAGAATCACTTATCATAAAATTTCCCATACTGCGGTAATATCGTTCATTGATTTCTACCCATGATCAAAAGCACAACATCATTACTCAATTGATAGAATTCTTTCCATAGAAATCTACAGTCACGTAGAGGCAGACTTTGACATCCCATCAACATTCCCCTATACCCACGATATACACAGTTGCATCATCAGCATTTCATTCTAGTAGCTTGCACATTGGAAAATATAGTATACACTGTGAAGAAGCTATTCATAACTGCGATTTGGCGATAATTAGCTTAGACCAGTTCACCGTTCATAGCTAGCCATTCCAAGTGAACGACAGTCACATTCTCAGTTCGACATCATATAGTCATCGCCAATTGGAGATATACCCAAAATTTATTGGTATATTAGAGTCACTGCATATTTTAGCAGCCCATCATCCTCAGATTCTTACATATATTCTTATTGGGCTTATTATACATACCTCCTAAGAACATCAAGGAATATCAAAGACAACACCATTTATTGGAAAATTATATATATAAGAAACACCATCACACTTGATGCAAATCTATAAATTCTCATTTTAAATAGCAACTATATCGCTGTAGAGTTATTACCATATCAACCATTACCTGAATTGAAGTAAATACTCGAGACAACAATCCTATCACTACAAGCAATATCTGCTTAAATCTCATTGCATACGTTTAAAGATAAACATAGAAATATAATTGCAATAATAGACTATAAGAGAAGATGATCTTCTATATTAATCTTCCATATCTAATATATGCTGGGATCACATGATCATTGAACTAAGTGCAGATTTACCTACAAGATAACTCATTACCAAGAACGTTTTACGTGCAAGCTATTAATAGAGTTAAGTCTCTTACAATTTTGAATCATAGGATTAAGAAATAAGTCCAAACTTTAAGTGATCTCCTAAGGGGGACATTATAGTGGTATTGACAAGGCACCCTTTTCTCACCAAATTGAGATCTAGGTTACAAATTTCATACTGATATGTGGTTGTTAGCGTGGTCTAAATATAAATAAGTTAATATTTGACTGCAACTGTAATACTAAAGATATGCTTTATGTAAAACTCATCACCTAGAAATTGTTTTGTTGAAAGTCCCCCTTGTTGTTAGTCACTTTAGTTGCATGGTCAACCTGTAGAAGGAGAATGCCTTAGCTTTTCAGTAGTTTATAAAGGAGGGTAAGAATCACTTATCATAAAATCTGCTATGAATCTGTTTGTATGGTAATCTGTCACATCCTAAATATATTTTCTATGGATTATATCTAAACTTGTAAATGTGATACTACTTTTTATTGCAGGGAGAAAGGAGATTGTATTCATGAGTGGGTTCGATAGAATAGTAATGGAGGCTTAGACAAACTAAGCAATGATGGTGAGCCACTTTTAGTAAGATTTGAATTTTCTTTAAATAAATATTTAATGTGTATGATCACAATTAATATTTGTAATAATTACTAGTTGAGAGATCCATGTACATTAAAAATTTTGCCCAAAGGGAAGAAGCCTCTCTAAAAAAATATAGAATAGCTTTGACCCCTCTCCCTCCAAATGGAAAGAGAAAGGACCTCGAGAGTAGGGAAAGACCAGGTATGCCCCCCACAAGATGAAGCCTCCCACACTCCCAACAAAGTTAACAAATAAAAATACTTTCTTTACGTGAAGGTTTTGGTAAAAATATTGGCAACTTGCTTGGATGTTAGGCAATAGTAGACTGATGACTTGTCCATGAATGAGATCCTCAATGTAGTGTATCTGGATGTCAATATGCTTGGAACTTTGATGATGGATTGTGATACATGAGATTTGAGTAGCACATTGATTGTCTCAAAATATGATTGATGGTTGTTTAGATTGAATACCAAACTCAATGAGAAGATTCTGAAACCAAATAGCCTTAGTTTTTGGTACTCGGCTTCAATAGAAGATGGACCAATAAAAAATTGCTTCTTTCTCTATAACAAACAAGTATTGAACCAAGTGAGAAGCTATAACTTGAAGTATACTTGCGATCCAGAAAAATACTTACACAATCTAAATTTGTGTAGTCCACCGAGTTAAAATCAATCCTTGTTGTGTAGTGAATCCCAAAAATTTGAGTACCTTGATTGTAGTAGAGAATTGCTTGGCTACTTTCCAGTGCAACCCATGGGGCCCACACATGAATCAAGAGACCATACCCACAACATATAAAATGTCAATTCTTGTTAGTCAAAGAGATGATATACCCAACAACTTGTTGTTGCAAAGTACCGACAATCAAGTGTGAAGAACACTAAGACTCAAGTTTGACTCTAGAAAGAAAGGGACTTGGAGTAGGCCTAGAGTAACCAATGTGAAATCTTGAGAGAAATTTGAGAGCACATATGGATTGTGTATTATGATCGTGGAAGTAGGAAAAGATATATCAATCTCAAGAAAATAGTGCAACAAGCACAAGTCAATCATTGAAAACTTGTCACGGAGAGTAGTTTTCACTGCAACAATCATGGATGAGGAACTCCCTCTGATCTATAGATCATCAACATAGAGAACCATAAGGAGTGAATTACCTTGATGCATACCATGCACCTGAAGATAAATATCTAGACTAATCACCGACTAGGATGTCGTTGGTGATTACTCTAGATATTGATAAGGTTTTCCAACTGGCCCAAATGATTCTTGGTTGATGGCAACTGCCAAAACATGAATTGCATCTTCGTGAAAAAAGTTCTCAACAAGTTGTAATGTTGCAAAGTTGTCAAATTGCTAACTTTTGCAACTTTTTTGCATTTTCTATCAAATGCTAGCTTCCTTGCCTAGATGTGATAAAAAATCATGCAAAAATATCATTTGACATGATTTTGTATCACATCTAGGCAAGGAAGCCAACATTTGATAGAAAATGTAAAAAAGTTGCAAAACTTATCAATTTGACAACTTTGCAATTATCATTGCAACTTATTGAGAACTTTTTGGACAAAGATGCAATTTTTTTAAAAAAAAAATTCAATATTGGTCAAAATTTTGACATCCCTTGGTCGAAACATTAACTTAGACCGGTTTACGTTTCGACCATTCTGTGTCGAAAGTTTGTGTCATGGGTTTCGCATCCTGGTCGGATGGCTCAAACATTTTGACCAAACTTGGTCAAAACATTAACTTGGGCGAGTGTATGTTTTGACCATTGTGTGTCAAAAATATGCGTCGTGGGTTTGACATCCTGGTCGGATCAGTTAAACATTTCGATGAAAGTTGGTCGAAGTTTCGACAAATAATATGAACATTTCAACATGCCAGTTGCGACCAAAGCTTGCGTAGAAATTTTAACTTAAACTAGGATGTGTCAAACTTTCAACTAGTAAAATAGCGACGAAGCAATTTGTGGATCATTTGACCAATCTGGGTAGATAATTCGACCAATTTGTTTTGAAAATAGGGGCCAATTCTACTAGTGACTTATGAAGTAGGAAAAGCCTTTGAGAATTTGAACCAATAGGTAGCTACCCAACCTGTCCTCTTGTTACCTAGTTTTGACAAAATATTTACAATAGAGTGTGATGTAAGTGGAGTGGCCGTAGGAGGAGTGTTGAGCCAGGAGGATAGGCCTATAGCATTCTTTACTAAGAATCTCAACGAAGAAAATAAAAAGTATTCAAATTGTGACTTAGAGTTGTATGCTCTAGTACAGTCACTTAGGAAATGGAGGCATTATCTCCTACCTAAGGAGTTTGTGGTATTCACAGACAACCAAGCCTTGAGTTATATTAACACACAAGAAAAAATTGAGCAATAGGCACCTAGAATGGATGGAGTATCTACAAGCCTTTACATTTACTATTAATCACAAGAAAGGACAGTTGAATAAGGTGGTAGATGCTTTAAGTAGGAGATTGATGACAATGCAAGAAGTTCAAATCCAAAGCATTGGCATAGAGAGTTTTAAGGACATCTATAAGAATGATGAAGACTTCACAAAAGCCTACCAGGTATGTTCTTCTTTTCAATATCACTTTCACAGTCAAATTGCAAAATATACATTATAGAGTGGTCTTTTGTTTAAAGCGAATCAACTATGTGACCCTAAGGGTTCAATGAGAGAAAATATCATTCTAGAGAAGCACAATGCTAGCCTCAGTGGACATTTTAGCATCAACAAGACCATGGATTTAGTACAAAGATTTTATCAATGGCCCAAGTTGCCTAGAGATGTAAGAAGGTATGTTGAGCAATGTGTTGTGTGTATGAAAGAAAAATAAATCTTGTTTTATATAATCCAACTCTCTCCCCATTAAAAATATAATTAGAGAAAATTGAAGATGAAGGTTCTAAGTTCATAAAGCCTCCAAAACATGGCAAAAGCTTGTTGATCAAAAAGTTTGGAAAGAGTTTTTGAAGAAATAAAAATATGATTTGTTGTGTGTTTACAAAAAAAGGCCACTCTTTTCTTCTTGGCACAAGCATATGTTATAGAATCTCTTGAAGAGGCTTATATATCCTGAAATTAGAGTAAATTATCTTTCCAATTATATAACTTTTGTTAGTTTTCTTGGTGATAAAGGAGGTTTGAATTTTTTTTCTATAATCAGTCATGACACCCTCAACAACAGGGTGTATATAAAATATCTTTAATATCTTTCTTGTTCACTATTGGAAAAATTCCAAAATGGGAGGATTTGAACATATGAGTCTTCTATATCAGATTCTAGATGGTTTGGACTAATATTTAATAATTTTTTACAATGGTTTGATTCTCTAGGTCTTATTTGGGGTAAAAAATGCCTATTTTTCATGATTGTGAGTGCATTTTATAAACTTGGTGGAAATATAAGGGGTTTCAACACTCTAGATTGGTGAATTTTATTTTTTTTAACTTTTTTTCTACCTCTCAGTGGTTTTGTTTTATTTGTATGGGGTAATTTTGTGGTAGTTGTTGTGTAATGGTGGCCTAATTAGGCCTTAAAAGTATTCCAACAGTAAGTCTATGATTAGAGTTCTCAATTGCTCTTGGTGTCATCTTTGAATATGCATTCTGACATGTCAAAAGGTGTCCCATATGGTTTTCCATTGGTCTCCAAAGTCTGTTAGTGGATTTCCAATGCCTAAACCCGAGTAGACAGGGCTCGTAGGCTTAATTACCCCCATTGAAGTGAGAAGCATGTATTGTGATTCCAAGGTGATGGAAAGTATTGTAACAATTGTTTGGTGTCCCTTGAATTCCAAAGATTCCTAATACTATGGCCTTGATAATGTGGTGTGTAATTCCCTTGAGGAGGATCTTGTATCCATGATTCGTGCAATGTCATGTAGTGTTGGTGAACCTAATTTGGAAACCTATGTCAGTCTGTTGTGTTGTCTTAGAGTGTCTTGACTAATTTCTAGCCGTTGTAAAGAGTGTTCTGCATCAAAGCCTTAAAACATTGTGAATATAAATTAATAAATATGGTAGACTATTCATGATGACATTCATTATATTTTTTACAGGTGTAGACATAGTAAAATAATATAATGCATAGAATGTTAATACAACATTATTGATAAAACCAAAGGTTAATAAGATCTTATTAACCTGTGGTGTTAGTAAACCACACCTCAACTACATAATCTAAAATATATAAGATATAACCGAAAATAAAAATATACATCGCCAAACCATAAGATGATATTTTCATGAAATGTCCAAAAAATTCAAAACCATAAAAAATATATGTTTAACATGGAAAAGGTAAAAACCACAATTAGAAAATAAATGACTTTAAATTAAATCTATAGAGCTAACTATTATTATAACCTAGTTATGGGTAGCATACAAATATGTCTCTATGATATTCTTAATATATCTTGATAGTACTCACCAAGTCTTCTTTCTCTAATCACTCCTTGTTGTAGTAGATTGATAGATCTTTATCAATATTTCTCACTCCAATGGATTTATGTTAGACAAGTGCATCTAGGAGAATCACATGTACAGTGAAGAATAATTACCAATCAATAGATCCAATTGTCATTTAGGAGTCCAATTATATAAATCTATAGGTTATCATTTTTATGAGTGTCCAATGTCTAATGCCGCAATTATTTTGTTTATTTAAAAATTTATTGTGCTCCATAGATCCAATTGTTATTTAACAGTCCAATTATATAAATGTATAGGTTGACATTTTTATGAGTGTTCATTGTCTAATGCCTGAACTATTTTGTGTTATTTAAAAACTTATTGTGTCCTTCACCAATAGAAATGTTCTTCTAAAAGGGTGAAAATTAACCAGTGGTTTTTTATGGTATTGGCAAGGTGAGAGCTTTGGCTCTATAGTCATCTACATATCATTTAAGCTCTTCCTACTTAAAGGGTAGATCCAAATTTAAGGCTTCACTTCTTAATTATTACAACTTTATGGTGATGAAAATCTGAATTGGATTAGTTCCTTCATTTTTCTCAATTTCTATATTCACCTTGACAATAGATAATCCAATTTAGTCCAAGAATAATGATAATATCCTTGTTATCAATTCTAACAATATGTATATTTTCATAATATTTAGTTTTTCGTTGAGTTGGGTTGGTTAATTTCTTTGTTGTAAGGTTGAAATATTACCATAAATTCATCTTTTGTAAAGCCTCTTTCAAAATTTTTGATTGAACTATGTTTTATCTTTAGAATGTAACTTAGATCTTCGTTTTATTTTGATTCAACTCTCCGATTTAACTAATATGACATTTCAAAAAGTAAAATTTAGAATTTTGTATCCAAAAAACATTGTACTTGTACATATGTAAGTAGTTATTGTTATCATAAATCAAAAATATGAAATCATAAATATCGATAGATTCCATATCTATTAAAAAAAAATGATCTTATATTGTAGAGAAGTTAAGTACGAGGACAACTTTCTACATTAATCTTTAGAGCAGGATAATACAAAATCTTGTACAGTTCTTTAGAATAGTTGGAGAAAATTAACATAAATAAATATTAATAACAAGCATACCACAACACAATGACTAATGTGGGAGAAACCTTTTTAAATGAAAAACGTCACACTCCAAAAGTTGCCTAATATATTATTAAGAAATCAATAAAAGAATACAATATACTTGCAGAACAAGCTTCTCATAGGATTACCGCCAGCGGAGATCCAAATGTAGCTCAACATCTACTCTCACAATACATGATAATATATCTCATGCACCTAATAAATAGGAGATACAAAACATGAAACTGTCAAATGGTATTACAAAACCATAGGCTAAAACCACCTATAAAAAGTGTGCAAAATATCTACCATTGGACTTCCGAATTAATGATCAATAGTTAAGACTCACAACGATAAATTATATATGAAATTTCATTTCACGGTGATATCCCTGAAAACTCCCACTAGGGTATGCTTTTCCCAACCCCTACTACCCATGGGGCGAAAGTTGGCAAGGGTGTACACCCCCCATCCCCCTTATAACTATTGTGATCACATATCAACAATAACTCTTTTATCAATAATACATTTTAATTATTGTAAGGTGGAGACACCATTTTCTCAACGTATACATTGGGAAAAAAATATAGAATTGAAAATGGAGCACGAAACAACTAATTAGACTACATAAGAAGAAATCACTAGTCATCTATTACTTTATAAAAAGACACAGAACAATCTTGTACTTTATTATATATCAAACCAAAGAAAATTGAATAAGAAATACTCGTGTTCACACCAACAATCATGTTCACACCAACAATCTTTTGAAGTACAATTTAGTACATGAATATAAAGACACATAGATGATATAAGGATGATTAAGCTATATTAAGTACCCTTATACAAATAAAATAGTGTTGTTGGATGGAGGACTCAACAAAAACTGCACTCAACGCGATAATTTATTATAGATCACACCAAGGAAAGCCACATGTATTACATACCAAAGGAAAAGACAGCAGCCGCTCACTCTTCAACTTCCAATGAATCATGGTGGTCCGCAGTGATGATATAAGCAATGGACCTGGATCGCAGTAAGTGCGAGGACAGTGGCTGCTGCCATGCCTCCAACCACTAGCCATGGCTTTGAACCATAAGTGTTCCAGAATTCATTCCATATTCGCACCACAGTGATTCTCTTTTTTGTATTGTAGTAATCCGACAGTTCTTCCCGTGTTATTTGAATGGGATGGCGGCTTGCTGGTGAATGCGATTGCTTACACGACCTGAAGAGTCGGGTGATTTCAGATTCTTGCAAAAGATTACCAACAATGACACCCTTTTTTCTCATCACAGCTGCTCCTTCCTCCGTTTGGCACAGCTCATGCATCAACTGAACAAATGTTGTCATTCTTTTAAAAGAGAAATATGGGGAACAAATTTCAAGAGCAATTAAATTTCTGATGAATATTTCTGAATCGGACTCCAATTTTATGGGCGGGATATGCAGAGTTCTTCCGTCAAATGTAATGTTCTCCAGAATTTTACCAGATGCCTTGATTTTCACTCCCCCGTTCTTTAATTGAACCGCCGACGGGACCTTATGTCTCTCAGACTGGTGCCTCTCCAAATCTTCCACATACCTTCCTAGGAAAACCCAAAGTTCTTCATTTCGATTTTCCACCCGCGGCTCTTCTGCCGTTTGAATTTCTTCCAGGGGCTCTTCTGCGGTTGGATTTTCCACCAGAGTCTCTTCTGGCGGTTGAATTTGTAAAGGGGGCTCTTCTGCCGTTGGCTGTTCTGCTCCAAGACAACAGTGGTAATAAATGTCCAAAATATGGTTCTTCTTGATGGATTCACCAGAAATGACATAATCAAAAGGCCGATAATAGATTTTATTGAACACCGCCTTGAGCAACAGTTGAAGACTAGACTCGGCTCTCTGACTATCACCTCCCAGCTCCCTAGTAAGAACTTCTTCCAAGACAAAGAGTGGGATCTGATTCTCCAATTTTATCAAATCCTTCATTATTTCCGACCTCACAACAGGGTTGAAATTTGATCCAAATTTGGGGAAAAACCTTTCCAGATCCTCACAATCTTCCACAGATTCATTAAATAAACATCTGAAGAACTCAAGTATGAAACAAGCATCCAGAAGCATCATCTCACTCAGGTACTCTTTAGTGTAAGATGTTACTTTGTCGTAGCACTTTCCTATGCGACTCTCTGTAAACTTTATCTCCATTTCTTTCAACACCTTTATCATCTCACTGTTGATAAGGTGCTTATCCTGTTCGTTGTGCCGTATCTTACCTTCCTTGAGAAGAATTCTTACAAGCACTCTACTTAATGCTTCCTTCTTTAGTCTCTCAGTTTCGTAGAGTTCCTCCTTAAAAGATGGATCGTCGTCACCGGCTACCTGATGATGGTAAGGGCCGATGGAAACAATTCGAGGCACATACGCATCTTCACATTCCTTCAACAGGGCCGGTGATACCCTGAAAATGAAAGGCGATGTCTCATTTTCACCATGACTCTCGTCAAGCGTGAGAAACCTATGGAGATAATTATACCAGGGATCCGATGCCCCTTTCTCTGATCCCTCATTCTCCTCGGAAATATCCGACATATTCAACAAGATAAGCAGAAGGCTAATATCTATTGATGGCTTCTGTAAAAGAAGTACCCACCATTGAACTCTACACAGGTTTGCACGTTAAATGAGTTGTCTGAATGTCAGGCATAGTTGATATATTTTAATGATACCATAATGCTAGCATGTGCGACACTATTCACAAAGCCAAATGTGAACATTGCAATACCACCTATTGGCTCATATAATCCACCGTTTTATTTTCCACGGAAACATTTTAATATTTTCTTCATTTTGGGCAACTCAATTAGTTAAAAACATTTTTGTTCGTATTATAGCAGTTGGCATGTGATTTCAAATAGCAAATGGTAATAGTAAACAATTGTTTATCTAGCATCGCCATTATTGCCTGGTTTTCTGAATCCTACATCTTTGTCATTACATATGTTTGTATACATGTCCATATGCATAAGGAGGACAATACAAAAATTCTCAAGAACATATTATCTTTTTCTAAATACGGTTTATGTTTAAATGTATCAATAATATTGAGGGTATATTCTATTATATTTCAAAACCTTATATTCGTAATAATAAACTAGCAATTGTACTCCAACAAGCTGCAATGATTAGGCTAATAGGGAGATACAGGGGCATAGAACAACATAAATTTTGAATTTAATAATTAAATTAAAATTAAAATATAATTGTATTTTAAAATTTATTTTAATAAATTCTTCTATATCTAATTTTTGTTATGTAAATATTAAAGAATATAATTAACTTAAAAAATGAAATATACTTGTATTTTAAAATTTAATTTAATTATTAAATTTAAATAAATCTTATTAACAAGTCTTTTTATATCTATAAAGCCAATTCTTGTTTTGAATTGAATGTATTTACTCCACGGAAAAATGTTTAGTATGAAATCACAACATCTATTACAAATCCTCCCATTATAATCACATTTTGAAATGGTGTACAAAGAAGTAGTTGGGAAATATTACAATGAATGGTGCTTTCTAAGACTAAATAAAAAATATACAAGACACTACACAAAGATAAATAGTTTTTTCTAAGACTTAAATAATTAATTAAGCTGATAGGCTTTCCTTGCGGAGCAAGCTCGCGACCATACGCACAATTTATTGTCTTGTGCCCTGAAACCTGTCTCACACGCTACACTGTCTCGTATATATTTTTTGCAATGAAAGTGGGAAATAAGAACGTATTAAACCATGTTCAGCAGGTCCTTTACCTTTCCTCTGCATCTGTTGGTTCCCTTGGAGGTGCTCTATTGTGAGAGGAATTCAAGGCGAGGGAGTTTGAGTTGTTTTTGATAGCAGGAAGATTCTAAAGCCAAAGGAAAATGCAGATCTTACACATCGAAACCAAGATGGTTTTTCTAGTTTGCTGGAGTTCTTTGGTAAATGGGCATATTGTGGTGAGATTTTGTTCTCTTTGGTGCCCTTGGTTGGCGCAGGGTATTTATTTGCAACATTTTTTGTTGTGCTTTTTTTGTGTTTCCTTATTTAGCACTATTGCCCTTCTAGATGGAGGGATTCTTGTTGAAGCTGCTAATTTTAATGGATCCAGGTACACTTTGGTCATAATTTGGCATTTTGTTGCTAATTCTAGGTGATGGCTCTTTTTTCATCTATCTAGGTGATGTTGCCTCTATGGATTTAAGCTATTTTATGGTCTTAGGGTTTTTTCTTATCTTTGGTCAACTTATAGTTTTTATTTTGGAAGCTGGTGGTTCTGTGTGGCCACATCCCAATTGATGTAGTGTGGTAGCCTCTTTAAGGCCTATTTGCGATGGTGGAGTTTTGTGCGAGATAGTGTGTTGGCCTTTTTGTGTGGAGTGCTTAGGTTGTATTTGGCCCTCTTTGTCTCCTTTAACATCAATAATTTTCTTGTAGTTGGAGAAGGCACCTTTTAGTTGGTTATGTGCATATTTCTGTAGTTTTCTGTTCTTGGCGAATTTGAGTTTGGCATTTTTGCTCTATTTTCTCTCTATGAACAATTTGTTTTGATATTACCATTGGCATCTTCAGTTGGATTATGTTTCTCCCTTAGCTTTTGTTGTGGAATTTTTTAGTCTTTTTGAAGCCTTTTTATGTGCCTATGGTCCCTATGGGTTCTAGGCCAGTTTCTATCGTTGGTTTTTTCTTAGGTGTTTTTTTTCTATTTTCTTTTCCCTTGCATCTCCTATAGAGGCAAAGATTTCTGTGAATAAAATATTTTTATGAGATCTAAGATTTCATTATGATGGCTACACTAGACTCTTCATTTCCTATCATAAGTATAGTCGGCTCAAATGTGGTGATTTTTCCCTCTCTCTTTACCTAGCTCCTATTCCTCCTATTGAGGTGCAAAATGATTTTGTGAGTTAGGATGTGATAAGAAGGTCCGAAGCATTAAAGCCAAGGAAAGCATAGATTCAATGATCTTCAACCTTTCCACCATTAATGACCACAATAATATCATAGCCTCATAGGTGAGAAAAAAGATGCCATTTCAACACTGGTAGATCTATTGCGCACAAGAACTCCAAGAGACAAATAAAATGTAGTATCAATGCTCTTCAATTTAGTTGTTTACAAAGATAGTTCCCTCAAAATGGTATAAACCAGTTTTGTTCCACTCCTAGTGAAACTTATGGGCAACAATGAACAAGAATGACATATTTTTGGAACTCATAAAAAATTCTGCTTGAATTTACTTAGCATAAGAAAGGAAATATATTATATATTTCCTAGTATTTATTGTTTCTCTTTGAATGCTCAGAATAAGATCTGATTTAGAGTATTGAGATATTTTTATCGAATTGAAGTTATATTTACTTCTTCCTCATAGAAGACATATTTCTAGGTTGGAGAAGGCTCATTGAGATTTACGGTCTACTATTTATGAATTGCAGGAAGGTAGATGGTTTAAGGCCACACAAGATTTAAGCCATCTACAATTAAATTTAAAATTAAGTTTATCTACTAATAGCTTGATTATAGTTCTAAATATTATTTGTGTGGCCCTACAATAAAATAACATATATGATTCCTTTAAAATCTTACAATATACTTACTTTATTTCTTACACACTTCTTGTTTATACATCAGAGAAAAATAATTACAATCCAAGCTTCGTAAGGCAGCTGTCAACGGTAGTTTGAATTTACCGATGTCTACAAAACCTTTAAAAAATGTAAAAGTAGCATCTACTTCAAACAGAGGATGTTGGTAAGGTTTTTCTTTATATACCCTTTTTGTGAGTATACCTATTTATGGGAAAGTAGAGAGTAAACTTGACCTGGCGTATGGTTGAGGACGCATGAGACTAATGGACTTGATTTCTTAGGTTGTTCATAATGGTGGCTGCCATGTTCTTAGGTATAGAGTTGTTTCCTTAAATCTTCATATGTGTGCCATTGAAGACTAGGATACAAGGGCCTCAAGTCTTTTAGTCATTCATTTTTTAAGGTTCCAATATATTCTTTCTTGTTGCTTTTTTATTGGTGCCTTGAAAGTATCATTACACAAGTGTTGCTAGCTCACAAGCTAACATTACTTCCATTGTTCAATAAAAAAAGTGCTTTGGGTCTCATTCTATTGCCATTTGTATATAAATTTAATGTTTGATATTTGGCAGCTTGAAGTTAGTCAAATTTGTAGATATCTAGTGATGCAGTTAGTGAAGTAATGGAAGTTGCATCCATGAATGAAAATGAGGTTGAAATGGCTCATCAATCAAATACCTTCATTGGGCTACTCGGTATTTGTTGTTAATATAATCATCCAAAATTCAAAAAGTTGCAATGTGTATCATTATTAGATGATATTTTAACCCTTTTACCCTTCCCTTTAAGATAGAAGGATGATGAGATTCTCTTTTCTGTTGGTGTCTACTTGGGAATTTCTTATCATATAATATGATATTTTATTCTTTTCTTTTAATTAATGCAAATCCTACTAAATACTTAGTGGTTGGATTATTTATTTTATTTTGTAGACCTATTAATGACTGTTTGACATTCTTCTATGATTGTCATTAAAGTTTTGGAAAATGAATTGTTCTTGTATTGTGCATAATTCAAAATGCACAAGACTACATTGTTCTTGTATTTTCTATCTTTCAAAATACTAAAAAATAATACAAAACATGTACAATACAAGTTCTTGTAGTTCTTTAAGCCTTGAAGTTGTCCTTCCTTGAAACAAACTATGAGCTGCCATTGTTAAGTATGTGTTGATAGTTGTAGATTATTCAAGGATGATCCTTGATATCTTGTTTCTAAGCACATCTACCTTACAAGAGTTATATCTTTTGCTGATACAGTTGACATATGGGGCAACTCTTGATATATTTTGCACTATAAAATCTTTAATTATTCTATTACTCTTTATGTTATGGATTGCCTTTTAAATGAGGCACTCTTTCTATTGTCTTTCTAGTGGATATATTTTATGGATGTTGTGCATATACATTGTTTTGTGCTACCTACATGCATTTTTTTCTCTTTTAGATAGATAATTTTAGATGTCTTCAATGAATGTCCTAAGGGGTTGAAGAATTCCTTGTGTTAAGAGTCCAAGACCCCTACATAATGTAATACCGGTCTATTCCAAGATGTACTATGTGAGTCTTTGATCTTTGTGTTAATTTACAATAATTGTAGATATTGAGAACTCTCCTTTATGTCCCAGTGTATCTTTCCAATAATCTCTCAATCCAAATTGAGAAAGCAAAAAAGGAAGCTCCATGCACACCCACGGGAAGTAGCTTGTGGACCACTTTCTATTCTCTTTGATTGCCCAAGATTATCATGCTTCTTTTCCTCTTAGATCATTATGTTTTTGGTCTTTCACTGTCCATAAAGACAATGTCCTCATTGTCATTTTGAAAGAACTATTTTTGTAACTCGTTCATTTCTTAGTATAAAGAGTGACAATCTTAAAACCTCACGACTCTGTTGTAAAGGATTGTGATCTATACAAGGTCTGTCATATTTATTCTAAAGCTTCAAAACTTGTAGCTTGTAGCTTCTCTTGAACAACAATAAATTCAAAATGTAGGGATAGCGCTCTTTTTGTTTATATGGAGTAGATTTTCACAATCTATAAGTTAATAGTGTGTGCTTCTAGATTTGATTGTATGAGTTTTAAAAAAAATGGTTCCAAACTGAGTGCACAATTTTAGATGGATACAATTCACAACGCTAAATTTAGCCATGACTTTTGTAGGATCGAATTTACACTCATCCTTTCTATGAAGTATGAAGAAGTTGTAGGAGTGAATTTACACTCATCGTTTCTATAAATTATGAAGAAGCCAAATATTCTTTCATTTAAAAACTAAAGAGATAATACAATACAAATATTTTCAAGGAGATAGTCCCCAATATATAGGATCCTTTTAATATACATTATAAAGATAAAATGTGAGTGAAAAGTGAGTAATATGATCAACATTGGTAACACATGGGGCATGAAAATCATACATGTGTGACTTCTAGTGCTAGTTATCAATGTACCTTATTAGTATATGACATCTAGTGCCTATCATCTCATTATAATGATGAGAAACATTAGCAGGTAGATATTTTTGTGAACAAAATTGTAAGCGTAGTGCCCTTTTTTGTTGTTGTATGTAATGTGATTCACTACGACGTGTTGATTAGTCTATTTTTTGTTTGTTAGGCTATCTTTAGATGACTTATGAGGCTCCATTGGTACAAGGATGCAAAGAGATAGATCTTATTACATGTCTATGTAATAAAAATGTTTTTGTTATTAATGTGCTTTTGTGTTATCCTTTGTGGATGATGTAAAGTCTTGATACTTTCTAGTCTCTTCCAAGTTAAGCTAGAAGACCCTTTGCTTACTCTTATTTTATCTTCCTTATTTGTACTTTTAGTTCCACTATATCTAAGGATGAGAATAATTTAAAATAATCATATTGGTATAAATTATTTATCACATGTACATACTGACCCCATATTTGTCGATTCTTTCTATGCTCATACATAGTTTCTACATAATATCCAAATGACTTGAATATGTTTAGGGCATTTAGTTATTGCAACATACTTATATTTAAATGTATACTCTCTTAAGGAAATTACTCTTTGTTGAAATACTGAATCACTTTAAAGTGAGGGCATACATTCCTCCATGCATTTCACTTTATGCACATATATTGAAATTAGTTTGTACACTTGATCACATGCCATAAGATGTTTTGGTCTATTCAACACCCTTTTGAAACGCTTATCAAGATTACTAAACAAATTGATTTTTTTCTGGCCCTTTTGAGATCCTCACTTATTTAGTCTCTTATGACCTAATTATTCGGTCACTGGCATTCACCTGAAAGACGGATTGATCATGAGAACACAAGTCGCTAGTAAAATAATTTTTCTATCTTTGGCTATCTTTCTCCTACTTTAAAGAATCCTTAGATTCAAACTCCATAAACCAGCGAATCACATGTTGTAGCTTTTAGAGGTGTTGGTCAGATCTTGAACAAATAGAGGGAAAACCAATCCGGTCATGTAGTTATTCATTTCCCTAGAATTGAAAATAGTTGTGATAAGTATATGTTTGATCTTTCAAAAAGAGGAGGATTTGGTCTATCTCCTAGGAGATAAGATCAACATTTTAAGTATGTCAAATTTTGATGTGGAGAAATGGATGAAAGAAGTGAAACAAAATATCACTCTTAACATGAAGTTGATAACATAAATTTCCATTGAGGGCAGCCTTTCTTGACTTTGGCGCAGCCTCATTTCTAGACTACTTGCAGTCCTTATTGACTTTGCAATCCTATATTCAATATATGGTTGTATGTGTTTATGTTTATAGTTGATAGTTGGATCTCTTTATAATTGTAGTTATATGGTTGGTGAATATGGTTGAATCCGATAATGCCACCTCCCTTTTGGTTTTCTATATAACAGATTCCTTGCCTCTCTTTTCTTAAGGAACTTGGGGCCTTTTCATATTTGTTTGTCTTGTGATTATCAGTTCACCATTTTTGCATTCATCTGGTATTAGAGCCAATTTGATAAATTTGTGTTTTATTGTAGGTGATATATAAGAGATCAAAGGGCAAGCTAAAGGTTGAAAGAGATCCAAAGGTGAAAGTTGAGAGATCCAGAAGAGATCCTATCCATCCATTTCTATTTTTGTTGTTGTATGGTGTGTTTTTTTTGCTGCTATTGTACATATTTTGTTTTGGTTTTTTGTTGTATATATTTGTAACTTGAAAGGTCATCCCTATAAGGACGCTCAACAAAGAGGTGTTTGCAGCTTGGTACAACATTGTGTGCTCACAAAGAAAGAAAAAAGAAACATTTTAATATTTTAAACATAAGAATTTATGGTTCAAAGTTTATCAAAGTATTGACTCCATGTTATAAAGTGTTAAAGTATTTTTCAAGCCTACTTTTCTTTCAAGGAGATTATATAATTTTTTATGGTGTTATTTTCAAATCTCTTTTATATTATAACAAGAAAGTGATATATTGGGGAATTGTAATTTATTTAAAAATGATTATCAAAGATTTTTTGTAAGAGATATATCCTTTTTTGTAGCTAAGTACATTTTTGGTTTAAACCGACACTTATTTCTCCAAAATTGGTGTGTTATGTGTATGGCGAAGGAGGAAAGCATTTCTCACTTACTTATTCACTACCCCTTTGTAGCTAAAGTTTGGTTCAAGATTGGTGCAGGAGCACCCATAGGTTGACTAGGAAAACTAAGCAATCTATGTTAGTTCAATGGTGTGTGTGAGGCTTAGGGAATTTTTTTTTATGTTTTTTTGAAGGTCATGTTGACCACAGTAAGGGTAAAATAGGGTTTAGGACTTTTAAGTCTTAGGACCTTTGCAAGGTGCAACTTAAGGCTAAGAGGTTGTAATGTATACAAATTAGCACAAGAGTAATGATGACATCATCATGATGTCAATAGGATCAAATATGGGTTAGGAACTTATTTTTTCATAATTATGATTTTTGAGAAGGTTTGAAGAGTTTTGTAACTCATTTACTTAGTTTTTCTTAACATTGTAAAAAGTTGCAAAAGTTGCATTTTACAACTTTGCAACTTTTGAAAAGTTGCTCAGACAAGATGAAAACCTTTTCCTCCTCAACCAGAAAGAGCCCAAGAATCATAGTAACTATTTTAGGACCCTATTTATACGACACCTTAAAGCTAGAGCAAGGTTGGATGCTATTGTACGGATTGCAAATTTTGAATTGAAGGAAGCATAAGTGACTGTGTGTGTAAGTTTCTTGTTTTTGCATTGTAGAGGTACTTTAATGGATTAGATCAAGCATTTTAAATCATGCATGATGTAATTTAGGTTGTTTCTAAATTTTTTGTTGCAGTAGTTAATATTTTTGTTTAGTTTTGAGCACTTCCTGTAAATATTTTGTAATTTGCACTATCTCTGGCATGAACTAGACAATTTGCAAAGAATGTAGTGCTAGCTCATTTTCCCACTGAACAAATTGTACACCCTTTGGGAATGGGGACTAGAATCCATTGTTACACATATGTTAAGAGTTGGGGAAATTGAAATCATAGGAGCTATTTTTGAAGTCTTGCCCTAGGCGAGCTACAAGAGAGCCCGGCTAGCGAGGACCATAGTGTAGAGCACTTAATTTGCAGAGGTGATTGTTTAGTAATGAAATTCCTTTTGGAGATGGGAGATATGAGTATTGCCAAGAATTTTTGAAGAAGCAAAAACTCTACCAGTCCATTGGTGAGGGTAACACTTAGCAAGTTTTAGAGAATCTAGGAAAGGCCTAAAAAGGCTTTTTTTTGCCCATTTCTAGTTAGAGCATTGTACGGACAGTTGTGACCCCAAGACCCCAAAAATCCTTGAGGGGTGGGAATATGGAAAAGAAATCCCAAGAAAATATTGGGGGTTTCTTTCAAATAACTTAGGGAAAATCTCTTATTTCTCTGAGAAGGAGCCCTAATAGGGCTAGTAGTCAATTAGGCCTAAAGATGAATTTTGGATTGAACGACTTACAAATGGAATTAGATAGATTTATAATGACCCTAGTTGGATGGGTTAGAGATTTTAGAGGCACCTCCACACGTCTATAAAATGAAATCAATTAATTGGAGGCTAGAAACCTTTAGATTATATTAAGGGCTAATGTGTAGTAAGGTGAGAATGCATCAAGTGGTGGAGAGAGACACCCTAGAATTCTTCCAAGTAAGACTAAGAGCATGAATTAGTAGTGATTCATCCAATCCTCCCTATGAGATTGGTATCCGAGCCCCAAAAATATTTGGGATTGTTAGTGCATGTCAGATTGTGAGTCTAGTGATTCCACAATCATGGTAACTATTGTGGAATTGGCCAAGAAGGTTGATGATCAAGAAGGTTGATGATCAAGAAGTTGATAATAGGTTGTTGAGGGAAAGAATAGCTCAACTTGAGAAAGCACTTAGTGAAGTGAAAAATAAGACTGAAGGACTTAGTGACAAGTTGGAAGGAAAAGAAGATAAGGGAAAAGAGGTTACAAAGGAAGACAAAACCCTTGAACCTAACCATGTACTACAAGAAGAGCCTTTCTTGAAGGAATTGAAGGCTATGAGTGGGAAGGCACTTGAAGGAATACCACTATTTAGTGGGAAGATGGAGGCGGATCTAGTCATGGACTAGATTGAGGGCATGGAAAATCACTTTGAATGTGATGGAGTGATAGAAGCTCCGAATGTCAAAGTTTCAAAATCAAGACTTAGACCCTCTGCTTTGGCATGGTGGAAGTTTGTTCAATCAGAGAGAGAAAAATAAGGCAAGGATCCAATTTATTCTCGGAAAGGAATGGTAAACAAAGTGACAAAAGCATACATGTTGGATGACTATGAAATCCAATTACATAAGAAAAGGCAAAGCTTAAGACAGAAGGATCTAGATGTTAATTCCTACACTGAGGAATTTCAGAAGTTCTGTATTAGATAAAATGTCTCTGAAGATAAAAGCCTTAAGGTGGCTAGATACCTTAATGGATTGAAGTGGAATATAAAAGAAGATATGAATCTTCTCAGTCCCAAAACAATACACCAATGTTATCAATTTGCCATAAAGATTGAAGAGAAAGGAATTGGAAAGAAAGACCAGTCTTCCAAGAATAGAGGAAGAGGAAGAGACCAAAGAGGTCATAGAGGAGGATACCAAGGCAGAGGGACTTATCAGAGAATCCAAGGAGAGTCTAAACTTGTAGAGCATGGAAATGAAATCACTCCTAGAGGAGGTCATGGAAGAAGTAGAGGAATTGAAGGGGGTTCTAATAGAGGAAGAGGAGCACGTAGAGGTAATTCCTACTTCACTAGCATGAAATGCTAGACCTGTGGACATATGGGTCACCCTTCTTATAGGTTCCCTAAGAAATAAATTTCTTCTAATGGAGAGAAGAGGATAGGATATGTCCAAGAAGACATAATGACTGTCAAGTCACATGAGATTAGTCTTGTAGAGTTAGAAATGGGGGAGAACTTGATGTTTAGAAGGGTTGTAATCAGACAACCAGTCAAGGAGGAACCAAAAATAAGAAGAGCTCTATTTAGAGTAAGATACAAGATACTTGGAAAAGTGTACAAAGTTATAGTGGATTCAGTGTCTACTAATAACATCATATTAGAGGAGGTAGTTAAGAAACTAAAGCTAGAGAAGATATGCCATACCAATCCCTATAAGGTGACATGGTTGAATAAGGGACAAAGTGTCCTGGTTAATGAGAAGACTTGGGTGGAGTTCTCCATTGGAGGATATAAGAACAAGTTAATTTTTGATGTGTTGCCTATGGATGCATGTTATCTTCTACTAGGAAGGCCATGGCGGTATGACAGAGGAGCCCTCTATGGTGGGAAACAGAACACCATCTCATTCAAGAAAGATGGGAAAACATTTAAGATATAGTCACTATTGGAGGAAGATGAACCATAGTCAAAGAGCCCTAGTGTCTTGTTAAGCAGTGGCAAGGAGTTTATCAATACTCTAGAACAAGGAGGTGAAGAATATGCTATCATGGTGCAACCCAAAGAGGAAGAGAAGACTATGTAGACACCTATACCAAAAGAAGTACATAACTTACTACAGAAGTATAAATACATAGTCAGTGATGGGACACCTCCAAAATTGCCTCCTATAAGAGCCATCAATCATCAGATTGACTTCATACCCAAAAAATCAGCATACAAGCTCACACCAGACTAGGACCAATCAGTGGCTAGGAAAGTGCAAGAGCTATTAGACCAAGGGCTAATCCAAAATAGTATTAGTCTATGTGCAGTACTAGTGGTCTTAGCATCCAAGAAAGGTGGTAAGTGGAGAATTTGTACTAATTATAGAGCTATTAATAGGATCACAATTAAATAGAGATTTCTAATTCCTTGGATAGAAAATTTGATGGACTGTCTTGGAGGGGCAAAGTATTTCACTAAATTGGATTTGAAAAGTGGGTACCACCAGATTAGAATTCAAGATGGGGATGAATGGAAGACAAATTTTAAGACTATTGATGGGTTGTATTAGTGGAGAGTTATGACATTTGGCCTCTCAAATGCCCCTAGAACATTCATGAGGCTCATGAATGAAGTGCTTAAGGACTTTAGAGGGATATTTTTGGTAGTATACCTAGATGATATACTTATATTTAGTAAGACAATAGAGGAGCATGTGAAGCATGTGGAGATGGTACTCAAAAAGCTACATGAAGAAAAGTTATCCATAAATAGATAGAGAAGTGTGAATTCTTCAAACCAAAACATGTGTATTTGGGGTTTGTTGTATCCCAAGGTTCATTGAATATGGACCCAAGCAAGGTGGAAGCTATTATAAATTGTCCTACACCAACCATAGGGACATAGCTAGGTAAGGATTTTTCATGGGTTAGCCCAATCTTATAGAAAATCTATCATAAATTTTAGTGGCATTTGTGCACCAGTGCTAGACACCATTAAGGGTGGGATAAAGACTAAGTTTAAGTGGATTCTTGACGGAGAGAAGGGTTTTGAGAAGTTGAAACAAGAAGTGGCTACCCAATACATACTTCTGTTACCTATTTTTGATAAGTTATTCACATTGGAGTGTGATTTAAGTGGGATTGCAGTGGGAGGTGTACTAAGACAAGAAGGTAGACCTATAGCTTTCTTTAGTGAAAATCTCAATGAGGTTAAAAAGAAGCACTTTTCTTATGATTTGGAGCTATATGCTCTAGTTACATCTCTAAGGAAGTGGAGATATTATCTCCTACCTTAGGAGTTTGTAGTATTTACAGATAACCAGGCACTTAGCTACATCAATACACAAGAAAAGCTAAGTAATAAGCACTTGAGGTGGATGGATTATCTTCAAGAATTTACATTCACTATCAAGCATAGGAAGGGACAACTAAACAAGGTGGTAGATGCACTAAGTATAAGGATGCAGATAGTGCAAGAAGTGCAATTCAAAAGCATTGGGATAGAGAGTTTCAAGGATCTCTATGGAGAAGATGAAGACCTCTCTGAAGCATATAAGGTATGTACTAATTTTGAGAACCATTTTCACAGTTAATTATCAGAATATACATTGCAAAGTGGAATTTTTTTCAAGGGGAATCAACTATGTATTCCCAAAGCATCAATGAGAGAAAATCTCATTTAGGAGAAGCACAAAAGAAGTTTGAGTGGATATTTTGGTATCAACAAAACAATGGAGTTGGTACAGAGATTTTACTATTGGCCCAAGTTGCCAAGGGATGTTAGAAGATATGTGGAGAAGTGTGTGGTTTGTATGAAAGGAAAAGGGGAAGATAGCAATGCAGGTTTGCATCAACCTTTACCTATTGCCATTAGACCATGGGAATACATTAGTATAGATTTTGTGGCAGGACTCCCTAGGACTAAGATAGGGTTGGATAGTGTCTATGGGGTGGTAGATAGGTTTAGAATGATGAGCCATTTCATTCCTTGCAAAACTACACATGATGCTAGCTACATTTCTCATCTCTTTTTCAAAGAGATTGTGAGGATTCATGGATTGCCATTGAGCATAGTGTCTGAGAAAGATGTGAAGTTCATGAGTCATTTTTGGAAGATTCTATGGAGCAGACTGGGTACAAACTTGTCACTTGGTTCAGCTTACCATCCTAAAATAGATGGTCAAACTAAGGTGATCAATAGGGTGTTAGGTAACCTTCTCAGATGCCTAAACAAGGAGTATGGATAGACTTCTAGGACTTGGTCATACCATAAGCTGAATATGCATATAATGATAGTGTGAATAGGACAACATGGAGAATACCTTTTGAGATAGTGTATGGAATGCACCCAAGGGGTGTTTGTGAGCTCAAAGATCGAAGAGCTATGGATAATAGGAGTGGGAATGTAGAGGATTTCACTCAAACTATGAAAGAGATTCAGGATCAAGTGAAGAAGAACATCACTAAGGCTACTCAAAATTCAAAATCTAAGATGAATGTGTCTAGAAAAGATATCCAGTTTATAGTAGGTGATTATGTCATGGTGCATCTCAATAAATATAGGTTATAGAGGGGAGTTTCCACAAAGTTGCAGATGAAGAGAGTGGGACCATACAAGTTGATCGCTAAGTATGGATAAAATGCTTACAAGGTGGAGGTTCCTGAAGGTTTGGGTATTTCACCAGTGTTTAATGTGGCCAACTTGATTAAGTACAAAGGACCACAGACTGATATGAATAAGAATAGTAAGGAGGTATTGGAGGATGTGATTACTGAATCCTTACCTTCAAAAGACAAGCTTCGAGCAGATACGATCTTGGAATCCTAAGTAGAGAAGTCTACTAGACACAAGGTGTACATGGAGCAACTCATACAGTGGAAGAATAATACAGAGTCAAAAGCTACATGGGTGGAAGAAGCTCAATTCAAGAATTATGGTATTGATCTGTCCTTAAAATCTCCCCACATTCCTTAGTGTTTGTGCAGAGGGGGTGAATGGTGTAGGAGCACCCATAGGTTGACTAGGAAAACTAAGAAATCTATGTTAGTTCAGTGATGCATGTGAGCCTTGGGGAATTTTTGTTATTTTTTTCTGAAGGTCATGTTGACCACATCAAGGGTACAATAGGGTTTATGACTATTAAGTCTTAGGACCTTTGCAAGGTGCAATTTAAGGCCAACAGGTTGTAAAGTCTTCAAATTGGCACAAGAGTAATGATGACATAATCATGATGTCAATAGGGTCAAATATGGGTTAGGAACCCATTCTGGTCATAATTATGGTTTTTGAGAAGGTTTGAAGAGTTTTGGAACTCATTTATTTAGTTTTCCTTAACATTGTCAAAAGTTGCATGTTGCAACTTTGTAACTTTTGAAAAGTTGCTCGGACAAGATGACAACTTTTGCCACCTAGACCAGAGAGAGCCCAAGAAACATAGTAACTATTTTAGGACCCTATTTATAAAATTCCTTGACACTGGAGCAAGGTTGGATGCTATTGTATGGATTGAAAAGTTTAAATTGAAGGAAGCATAAGTGACTGTGTGTGTAATTTTCTTGCTTTTGCATTGCAGAGGTACTTTAATAGATTAGATCAAGAACTGTAACTCATGCATGATGTAATGTAGGTTTTTTCTATATTCTATGTTGCAGTAGTTAATCCTTTTGTTTATTTTTGAGCACTTCCTATAAATATTTTTTAATCTACACTGTCTTTGGCCTGAACTAGACATTTTGCAAAGAATTGAGTGCTAGCTCATTTTCCCACCGTACAAGTTGTACAACCCTTTTGGAATAGTGACTAGACTCCATGGAGGTACATATGTCAGGAGTTGGGTCCCCTAAAAGTACATGAGATATTTTTGAATTCTTTCCCTAGGCGAGCCAGAGGAGAGCCCAGCTAGGGAGGGCCATACTGCAGAGCACTTAATTTACCGAGGTGATCATTTAGTAATGTAATTACTTATAGATAAGGAAGGTATGTGTCTTTCCAATAAATTTTGAAGAAGGAAATACTCTACCAATCCATTGGTGAGGCTAACACTTAGCAAGTTGCAGAGAAGCCAAGAAAGGCCTAAAAAGCCTTCTTTTTGCTCATTTCTAGTTAGGGAATTATACGGATATTGTGACCCCAAGACCTCAAAAATCCTTGAGGGGTGGGCATATGGACCAGTAATCCCAAGAAAAGATTTGGGGTTGCTTTTGAAGAACTTAGGGAAAATCCCTGATTTCTCAGAGAAGGAGAACTAATAGGGCTAGTAGCCTTTTAGACCTAAAGATGAAGTTTGGAGTGAGCGAATTACAAATAGAATTATATGGATTTATAATGACCCTAGTTATATGGGTTGGAATTTTTAGGGGCACCTCCATACCTTTGTAAAATAGAATCAAGAAATTGGAGGTTAGAATCCTTTAGAGTGTATTAAGGGCTAATGTGTAGTAAGGTGAGAATGCATCAAGTTTTGACTTGATTGAAGGAACTTCAATGATAGTTGGGTTGGCCAGTAGAACTAGGGGAGCCTAGAAGAGAAAGGTACTATAATTTGCAAGTGGTGGAAAGAGACACCCTAGAAGTCTTCCAAGTAAGAATAAGAGCATGAACCAGTGATTGATTCATGCAATCCTCCCTATCAAATATTCTTGACAAATTTAGCATCACATGAATCTTCCTGGAGGATTTGCAACATTTCATCTATAATTGGGAGTATCCCTCATTATATCCCTTAATTAGAAAGATGTGGAGACTTATCAGCCCACATATTTGCTGGAATCTCTAAAAAGAAAGGAACAACCACATATTTAGAGGTTAGGAGAAATAAGTAGATGTTGTAGTTCAAATAATCGAGAATTTTTTGTTGGAGAATATCTCTATTTTCAAATGGAAAATCCTAGTTAATCTCCCATCTAATGTGGATTATTTGTTTCCCAGGAAATGGAATTTACCTGATTCCTTCTACAAATTTGACAACTCTAAGAAAATGGAAATGAGGGGGACCGATTGGTCTGCTCCATCTCTGTCTTGGTTAAAATTGAATTTTGATAGTGCGGGATGAAATGGTTTGGCTACAAAAGGAGCCATTATTAGGGATGAGAGAGGCAACATGGTGTTGACCTTCACTGGGAAATTCAGGCCTACTTCAAGTAATGTTTCTGAGGCTTTGGATCTCCTTTTTTCCCTCAAGTATGCTATTTATATTGTCTCTAAGAGGCCCATTATTTATGGAGATTCAAAGTTAATCATAGAAACCTTGAGAGGAAGTATGGAAGCCAGCTGGAGAATAAGCAATGTTATCAAGGATGTCGATTTGTTTCTAACTATGCTAGAGGATTTTAAAATTCAACATATTAATAGGGAGGGAAATATTGTGGCTAACTATTTGGCTATTGAACATTTGGGGAAGCTGGGAATGTGTTATTGGAGGCACCTCCCTCTTGTTCTTGAAAATACTAAATCCCTCATCGGGAGAGAGAAAAAAATATATTAACAATGACTCATAATTTCATGCTTGGTTGGATGGCTGGTTGGCTCTATCATGAGGCATGGGTTAAGGTGGGATTTTATCCTTATTTAAATGAAAATTCAAATTTGATTTTATCTAGAATGTTGGACAAGTTAGGGTCTTATCATTGCTAGGTTGATTTTAATTTAAATCATTTTGGTATGATTATGTTAGATCATGAGGAGGATTGCGAGATCCTTTGTGATCTCAAGGATTTTAAAGAGATGAGCCACAATAAATTATGCACTCATATCCCTACCACAACCTCAATACATTTCCATATAAAAATATTTCTCGACATTAGAGACAGCCTGGAATGTGACCTCTCATGTGTTTCCTTGCTAGTATGTACTTTCCTTGCCCGAAGTGATATTGAAGAAAATTATTACCTCCTTTTGTGGCTTTTTTGTATTTTAACAATTTTATTCAAAGTCATAAGGGTAAGCTCTACAAGTTCCTTATATTTCCTAATCTGATTTACTCTTACATCGCCACTATTGAGAATTTTGATTCCAATTCTAAAATGGTGGGAAATATGGTGTGTGTTGAGTCAGACAAAACTAAGGACACCATTCACACAATCCCTTGGGTGTGGATGATTCTAGATGAGTGTGGCATTGTGCCCTATATGGAAACCATGATTTGTTCTGATGAGAACTACTCAATGAAATTCATAAATAGTTGGAATGACATGAAGGTCACTATGGGGAGTATAACCTTTGAAATCAATGAGGAAGTTAATGTGTAGGTGATGAAGCTTACAATGGAGGGAAGGAAGTGGAAAAAAATGAGAAAAGTTTTAGATTAAACCAACTTGAATATATTCTTTAGAAAGAACAAAAAACCTACCAAATTGTGTGGCGACTTCAACCATGAGGAGCTTCCTCAGTCATGGGATCAGGTGTGTATGTTTATTATTAAACATTTTACTCTAGAAGGTTGTTTTGGGGTTTACTATTATTATCACTTCCCCCTGTTGAACCATCTCTGTCACTGGGACCTAATTTCTCTACCCTTTTACCATTTGCACTCTTTTAAAGTCACTATCATGGAGGTCTATGAGCCCCATAATAAGAATAAAAACCATACCATTCTCCATTAGGGCCTCATGTTGAGACTTTATAACTTCCATTTAGCGGTGTGCCCTCCTAGAGCTATCACTATCTAGGGTGTTCCCACCTCCCAGTTCCCTTATATGGACCCTTGAGTGAAGAACATTAAAAAATCTAAAAAGCCCAACACCCCTCATCAGTCTCTTTGGGCCTCTCCATCGGAAACCACTCCAAAAAATGGTTGAAAAAATAAATATTTCCTATCGGCCCCTCTCGTGGATGCTAAAAAACCTAAAATTGAACTTAGTGTTCACCTTGTGGACTCTGATGTTGAGGTTTGTGACACACCTCATAGATCTAGCAATATTGCTGCTAAAATGCAATATAAGGAAAAAGAGGAGAGAGAGAGATATGTAGAGGATGATGAAGAGGATCTTGGTTTGGAGGACAGTGAAAATTATGAGATATCTATTGATGGATTCTATAAAAGAAGTACCCACCATTGAACTCTACACAGGTTTGCACGTTAAATGAGTTGTCTGAATGTCAGGCATAGTTGATATATTTTAATGATACCATAATGCTAGCATGTGCAACACTATTCACAAAGCCAAATGTGAACATTGCAATACCACCTATTGGCTCATATAATCCACCGTTTTATTTTCCACGGAAACATTTTAATATTTACTTCATTTTGGGCAACTCAATTAGTTAAAAACATTTTTGTTCGTATTATAGCAGTTGGCATGTGATTTCAAATAGCAAATGGTAATAGTAAACAATTATTTATAAGAAACGTCATTATTTCTTGTGTTCCTGAATACATCTTTGTCATTACATATATCGATGTGTATACATGTCCATATGCATAAGGAGAACAATATAAAAATTCTCAAGAACCTATTATCTTTTTTCTAAATACGATTTATGTTTAAATGTATCAATAATTTTGAGGGTATATTATATTATATTTCAAAACTTTATATTTGTAATAATAAATTAGCACTTGTACTCCAACAATCTGGAATGGTTAGGCCCATAAGGAGATACATGGGAGCAGGAATAAAACAACAAATTTTTGAATTTAATAGTTAAATTAAAACTAAAATATAATTGTATTTTAAAATTTAATTTAAATTTTTTTTCTAAATCTAATTTTTGTTATGTAAATATTAAATAACACAATTAAATTAAAAAATCAAAATATAATTATATTTTAAAATTTAATTTAACTATTAAATTTAAATAAATCTTATCAAGAAGCCTTTTTGTACCTACAAATCCATTTCCTATTTTGAATTGAGTGTATTTACTCCACAGAAAAATGTTCAGTACAAAATCACAACATCCATTACAAATCCTGCCATTACAACCACATTTTGAAATGGTGTACAGAGAAGTACTTGACGTATATTACAATGGATTGTTCTTTCTAAGACTGAATGAAAAATATACAATACAGTACACAAAGATAAATGGTGTTTTCTAAGACTCAAATAATTTATATACAAGACAAACAACAAAAGAATAGTTGAAACTTACTATTATGATGGATGGTGACCCGTACCATTTTTACTCCACAAGTGATGTAGCACTATTTTTAAATTGGGTGTATGAACTCCACTCAGTTCAGCTATATTTCAACTAAGCATAGGATACTTTTTTGTACAAAATTTTTTGTATCCATTATATATCTAGAAATGAATGCCACATTTCTATTGAATTTTAGTTTAAGAAAAACTAGCTCAAAGGGCATATCTTCACTACCATCCTCTCAATACCCTGCATTGAGAGCCATTTTCAAATGGTAATAATGGTTAAAAGGATTTAAGAATGATATTTTAAAAATGAAATTTATGATTTATATTAATACATTTTTCTTTTAAAATATTTATCTTTCCTATACTATTATATTGGTATCATGCAAAAAAGATAGGTTAGAACAAATTAAAAGTTAAAATAGAATTATTAATTTAAATTTTTATTTATTTATTCATAGATTGAATATGATTTAATGGTGATATTTCTATGAGGATTCAACTATATAGTTTTTTAGTCAAACTCATTAATTCATGTTTCATGAGTAGTGGTTCATAAGAATCTAGGAGGTCACCTATCCCAGTACAACTCCAGTTCAAGTGTGCTTAACCATAGAGTTTCTTCCAAGGTTAAGCCCACTTTGCTTACAGCCCCATTTGTAAAACCTTCATCAAGTCAAATTGTGATGAGATTAGGGGAATTTTTAATGAATGGTTCATAAGGCAAAACACTTGTTGAAGGATTTTCAAATGGGTGTCATTTAAAGTGGGCTTAACCTTGGAGGAAACTCCATGGTTAAGAAGACTTGAGATGGATAAGTATTGGGATAGGTGACCTCCTGAGAAGTCCCGGTGCTTCACCTCTATGAGCATCACCTAGATACAATGAACATTAAGTTTTCCATTCATCCTCATGAGAGATGGGTTCTTGTTAACCATTACTCATGAAACATGGGCCAATGAGGTTGACACAAAGTTACAGTATAGGGAGGATTGTTTTGGTCAAGGTTGGTGGCTGTTAGAATAATTGTTAGAATTAATCTTTCCTTGGTAACTATGTAATTAAAAGATATACCAAGGTCATGTCTTATATTTGTAATTCCTTTAACAAGGAAATTAGATATTCCTCCTTAAGAGGATTCCTACACATGGCAC
>MU225829.1:209003-221753 GCA_018584345.1 Thuja plicata | reverse complement strand
CCTATGTATTTATGAAATCTCGACAAAGCTTGAGTCGTGGGAATGCCCACGTATATTTCTATATCAGGTATAGGAATTTTGTCTCGGGCAAGGCTGGAGGTTTTCTCGACCCCACTCTTTCCTACCAACGCCCGCAGCGAGTGGGGTTATACTGTAAAAATTATTTTTAATATTAATAAAATTCTGGCTTCGGCCTTTTACCGATCAAAAATATATATATATATATATATATATGTTTTTAATTAAATGATTTTATCTTGTTTTAAAATACATCTTTTAATTAAATAATATTATCTTATTTAACTAAGATACCTTTTAAATAAATAAAATAATCTTATTTAATTAAAAGAAAATCATTCTTTTAATTAAATGATTTTATCTTGTTTTAAAATCCATCTTTTAATTAAATAATATTATATTATTTAATTAAGATACCTTTTAAATAAATAAAATAATCTTATTTAATTAAAAGAAAATCTTTCTTTTAATTAAATAATTTTATCTTGTTTAAAAATCCCTCTTTTAATTAAATAATATTATCTTATTTAATTAAAAATCCATCTTTTAATTAAATAAATAAAATCTTCACTTAAAGCTCTTTTTTTGATGAAAAATGAAATAAATCAAATTAAATAAAATAAAATAAAAATTCCTTTTTCTCCACAGTTTCCTAAATGGTGGGATTTTTTGTCTCTTAATCATAGTCTTTGATTTTGCATCTTGAAGATTTAAAGCACATGGAGCAACCAAGATTTAATCTCCACCATTGCTTTAAAAGCCTCTTAATCTTCACCGTGGATATACAACAAAATGATTTGCGTTGCATTGGATTTGAGGTATTTTGTTGATCTCTATAACATTTGGATTTTGGAAATAAAATGAACCTCTCATGTGTTTAGCTTGATTGTTTCTTTCTTTCATAGATCACACTTCCAATTGGTGCTTTAAAAATGGACCTAGATTTTCTTTCTTACATATATCTTTCACATAGTATTTAGGCCCTATGAACACTATTTGTGGTGATCTTGAGAGAGTGGGCTTCATTCGCTTGTCTTTCATGCAAAGCTCTTCTTGATGATAGATCCCCTTGTAGGTAGGGATGGATTTGTTATTATCTCACTTGGTTGATCTTCAACTTTGGATGGTACATTCTCTCTTGAGATTGGTGGTCATTGTTGTTTATTTACTTTGAGTGGGGTGATTTCAACTTAGTAGGTCAATTAATCTTGTTTTCTATGTTTGGGTGAGGTGAAGAGGCTAGAGGATTATGCTCTTTTCCCTTTTGGAAGAATCAGAAACCTAGAACCCTTGAATCTAAACCAAGTCCCCATGTGGTCCATATTGTGATTCTTCCTTGTTAGAGAGGGTTAACCGTAGTGGACACTCCCTTTATTGGGTAAACCATGTGGACGGAACCTCAAGCGGTAATAGCCATTTTTGCCATGGTAGCAACAACCACTATATAAGTGTCCTTATGGAAGTAATCTCCATGGGTATAGTTTCTTGTGGGTTAGAAGATATCCTCAGCAGCTCCTGATTGATTAAATTCTTGGATTGTGTCAAAACCTCGGTGCGCCTGGATTGGATTTCACCCACTTGAGATTGAAAAAGTTGTAGAGTCAAACCATTACTACGAAACATAGTGCAACCAAATTTATATTTTCTAGGACTGTGCGTGATTGGAAAAACATTTTGAGAACATACACAAGTAAAATTATTATGGAGTAGAAATACTATGACACTATCCATGTTCATGTGCAAGGTTGCTTGTCCCTTGCTCATTGTTTGAAGATAATTGATTGCTTAAACTCCCTGATTGCTGTCTTGTGTGCCTGATTCATGATAAAATCTACTAATGCATCTAGTTGGTTAGTTAAAATAGCTGAATACTGAGTTCTATTCTATTTCCTTCCCTTGCCCAAGAAAATTGTTTCTCCGTGTGGCCCTGTGTGTTTCATCGCGCAATACTGTGCGAATCCTCACACGATATTTTTCAAGCTTGTTGTTAGTTTACTGTTATCCTGTCACACCAGTCTGGTCTTTCTTCATGTAGTTTTGTGCATTTTGTTGCATGTTCCTATGCTAATCCTCACGTGAGAAATATTTTTGTCACACAAAACTTTCTTCCAGTGAGCTATTTTGTTGTTATCTGCCCATTTGCTTGATTTCTGCCCTGTCATTTCCAATTTCCAATTTCCTTGGTTGATCCGGGTTAGATTTGATTACTTACCCCGCTGTTAGAAGCTTGTTTAGCTTTGGATTCTTTCATTTTGACCTCTTGGATTAGTGATTTTTTATTTCACAATTGACCTTGCTTGGAATCTTGGTGAGCTAGAAACCGTCCTTATTGAAAAGATAAACCTTTAGATTCTTTGATAACACACCTGGAGAGTTTTACTAGTCTATTGTCCATTTCACTTTCATACAAATTCAATTTTAATTAAAATAAATTGGGTAAGACCTTCCTCCTGATCCATATGTGCTAGGGTATTCACCCAAACTTATTGGGCACCTCTGTGGCAGTGTTGGCTTATGCTTTTCTGCAATATTCTATCTTATCACCTCTTTTTGGACAAGTTAATGCCTTTACTATCCTAGTTTGGTACCAACGTTTCTTAGGGTTATCCTATCAGCTAGTACCTTTTCTTTCATGCCAGTTACAACAAGATATCAAGTAAGTCAAGGAAAACGACCTCAAGTAGTTTTTAACCAATTACCCTTAGTACAAACTTGCCAAAAACACAACGGAAAAGAACCCATATTTGATCAATCGCCTAGGAACAATTCAAAAATTTGGTCTGATTCCAAGAGTCATCTTAGTGAGTTGGGTATCCCCTTAGCATATTCTCACTCTTCTGTGGACATGAGTTACACAATTAATCAGAGAGAGAGGGAAGACATGGATAAACGTTATGATAATATGTTTGCAAAGAGTAGAGATGTTATTTCATTCAGTGGTTCCTCTTATAATAGTTGACCAACCTCACCCCTTATTTCAATAAGATATCTAGATGCACACCAAAGGGCTGAGAGAGAGAGGTAAAAGACCTGCTTATGACAATGAGTTATCACAACATGAGAACCAAGGAGATGAACTTTATGACACTCATGTCAATACAACTTATACATACAACTTGTTTCAAAATTCAAGACCAAGTTCACCATTCAAGACCTCTTCAGGTTACATGAATGAAAGGATTAAGAGGATTGAGCGTGAAATGAAAGATTTCCAAGATGAACAAGCTCGTAAGGAAGAAAAAATTAGACACCTAGATTTGGAGAAACAAACTTTGATAGAAATGGAAAAGAAAGCCTTTCAAGAAGAGAAAGATAGGCTATTGGCTTGATAACTCAATGATCCATTCATTAATATGCATGTTAGTGGTGAAAACAGTTCTCCTCCATCCACTCCTCCTAGGACTCCATGAAGTAGTAGCCCTAGAGGAAGAAGGGTTTCTAGACATGATCATTATAGGAGACCAACACCTCCTAGTAACTAAAGAAAACCTTCACAATGGGCTCATTATGGTTCAAAATATGGGGGTAGTATCTCAAGCTTTTATCACACCTCCCAAGAATTTATGAAAATGCAACAAGAGCCACTTTTTCAATAGTATGTGGAGAAATATTTGGAGCAAAATAAAGACAAGTTCCTAGAGAGTTTAATCAACAAGGGTGCTAGAGTCCCTTACAACTTTGATGTGGATAAAAAGATTAAGAAGCAAGGTCCATCTCAAGAGGAGAAGATCAATAAAATGCAAAGAACAATGGACAAGATGTTCGCACCTAATAATTCTTTCTCATTGGACTCAATTTGTCCTATACCTTTTGATAAGAGTGTTGACATGAAAGAATTTCCTAGAAATATTGAAATTCCTTAATATGATAAATATGACGAGAGTGGAGATCCACATGATCATGTGCACCACTTTTATACCACAAGCTTTGAGTTCCATCAAGATGACTCATACCTCATGAGATTATTCCCAAGGAGTCTTAAGGGTCAAGCGATGGAATCGTTCTTCAACATAACTCCCCCTGTTAAGAATTTCAAAGAGCTTGTTCATAGATTTGTTCTACACTTTGCATACAATCTTTCAAGATCAATCAGAATGTTGGACTTATCCAATTTAAAGAAAAATCAAGGGGAATCCTTTGTTACTTTCTTACAAAGGTAGAGACAACAATGCTCTCACTACTCTAGGACCATTCCTAAAAATGAAAATATTGATATCCTTGTTTGCAACTTGGTTCCCGAAATAAGGTATGAAGTTAAGAAGATGGTTTTTGATTCCTTTGACACCATGGTTTAAACCGCATTTAGGATTGAAGATGTTTTAAAAGAAAAAGGACTTTTGACCAAACATGGAAACAACAACAACAATGGTAAAAATAATAACCCTAGCAAGGATAAAGGGAAGAAGTCACATTGGAATAGAAACAAACAAGTGGTTAATGATGGGGTTGTGGACTCCTCCCAACCTAAAGATCAAACTGTGCTCCACTTGTCTAGTGTTGTTCAAGCCATGAAACTCAATGCATTTAATCAACAAGAGAACAACCAAAGATACCAAGATAGACCTAAGAAAGAGAGACGTCAATTTGCAAGACTTGGTGATTCGTATGAGGATATCTTGAAAACACTTATTGCTAACAACCTTGAACATCCTAAAGATCCTACGAAGCATTATATACCTAATGTTAAGCTACATTGGTGGGATGAGAAAGCTTTTTTCAAGTTTCACAATGGCATTGGACATGATATTGAAAACTGCTACAAACTCAAGCATCTTATTCAAGATCTAATTGACAATGGAAAGCTTAAGATAGATGGAATGAACACCAACTCTGATCATCAGGCTTTCAAAGAACCATTGGACAAGTATGAGAAGGGGGAAAACTCTAAACCTAAGAATGGCAAGGCTAAGGTCAATTATACTTGATAGATGCAAAGAATACTATGAACATGCTTCAAGTTGTAGAAGAAAATGTCAACATGATGAGGGGTAGAGAACCCTATGGTTATGATCTAGGCATGGACTCTCCTCCTCTCTTTGATGATGAACCCATTGTGGTGCTAAGGGGTCCTAACTCTAGAATGTTGTCCCAAAGTCTTAATGCTGTCACATGAAGTCAAGGTCCCATTGTCATTAGAGGACCCAATTCAAGTCAACCAGGTAAACCAAAGCAAGTGGCAACCAACAATGTCACCTTAAAACTGACAGTTGATCCTACATCAAGTTACAACCTTGTTGATCAGTTACAAAGAACCCCAGCTCAGATTTCCATCTTTGAGCTCTTAACATTGTCTCCGAGACATAAGCAAGTCCTTGAGGATGCTTTGCATATGGAGAACATCCCCAACAACTTAGACGTTGATCAATTCTAGAACATGGTTAACCATATTGCTAGCCCTCATTAACTTACCTTTTCCGAGGATGATGATAAATATTTGAGTCACCCACACAATTTTTCCCTTTATATTGATGTCATGAACCACAAAACCCATGTCAGGTGCATGTTGATAGATGGGGGTGTTGGGCTTAATATTTTTTCTTTGAGTATTTTTAAGAAGTTGGGTTATTTACTAGAAGTCATAGATACCAGAAAGAAGATCACTATCAAAGCCTATGATGAGGCAGATAGAAGTTCCAAAGGATTGGCCGTCCTTCCTATTAGGATTGGCCTTGTTGAAAAAGATATTTTGTTCCAAGTAGTTGATGCACATCCTCTTGCGTACAATATCTTACTTGGTAGACCATGGATTCATGATATGAAAGAAGTACCATCTACTTAACATCAATGTGTAAAGTTCCCCTACAATGGAATAGAGATTTGTATACCCGGGGATAACACTTTATATGTTAATTCAATTTCAGCAGGGGCTCATGTTCCCCTCAATAGAGAAGAAGAAGATTTTGATGCTACCCTAGCTGAATGCAAAGACAAGCTTAAATAAATAGACCTTGGCATGGGGGGTATCAACTCAACTCCATTACAACATTACCAGTTTCACCTAGGTCTTATGGAAAGCCTTCAAAAGAAAAGAAACTTTCCTCTTCAGCTATGACTTTATTTGGAACATTTGTAGAGTCATCAGTGCCTATCAAAGATGAGAAAGAGGAGATATTTGTTAGAGACTGGATCTATAGAGAAGGAAAATACATGCACAATGAGAACTTCTCTCCCTCTCCTAAGACTTATAGAAGAGGGTATACTTTTGTTAGACAAATGGGCTATCCCAGATATGGCCCTCTTAATCACAATCTGGATGCTAGATCTGAACCGCTTGATCATGCTCTTTTTGGACGCAAGTCTAAGAAGCTGGCTGGCCTAGGATTTGAGAATTACAACAAGTGCACTAATCCTCTCTTTGAAAATTTGGATAGTCAGGATGAACCAGAGTATGTACCTAATTTGACAAATCAACAAGATATGTGTGAATATTGGATCCCTTCCACTCATCTCCTTTGGGGAGATTCAAATAGCCTAGTCATTCATGAGACAGTTGTAACCTTAGAACAAGATGAATCACATGCAAAAGATCCTTTCACAAAATGTCAAGAAAGAATCATATTTTTTTAATGGAAAGAGAAGGTGACACTGGACCTTCCAAATCAAGATGTCCCAAACCTTCATGGTGTAAGCATCCTAGTCGCAGTTCAAACATAAGTTCACATGAGTATGAATGGGACTCTTTCTCAGAGTCTTCCACATTTGATAGAGATATTGATGTTGTTCATAGTTATAGTACTCAACCTGAGGTAGCCAATGAGTCACGTGTAGGATTAGAGGATTTGAACCCACATGTTCCTTTAGTGGATGATTCTTTGCTTGTTAGGATGAATCCTTTTTTGGGTAGCTTAGAGGGAAACTTGATGGACTATGACTCTTTAGTCACTAGTGATAATATCATTCACATTTATAACCTTGAAACAGTCATTGACTTGCCTCTCATTCATCTTGACCTCATTGATGGGTCCCAATGCTATTAAGAACCTGAGCTCTTAACATTTCAAAGTGATTATGAAATAGCCTGTTACTTAAATGTCATTGAACCCATAGTCTCTTCCACTAGTGAACCATCTACCAGCATGACAGAGCTAGACAACAAGTACCTTAGTCACAAAATAAAAAGAATAAGAGTTCTAATGGCTAAAACCACTGTGTGGCGGTGTCAGAACCAAAAAACCTAAAAAGAAATGATGTATCCAAAGGTGAAAACCTCTTTGAGGCACCTAAGGATGATGTACTTGATCGTCTCGCCATCTATTTTAAAGATAGATCTTCAATGCTTATTGAACCAAAAAAAGCAGTCAATTTGGATACGGATGAGGCTCCACAAATAATACACTTGGCTAAGTCCTTGTCACCAACAGAAAAAGAAGATTACACTAAGTTCTTATAGAAAAGAAGATCAATTTTGCATGGACTTATTAGGATATGCCAGGGTTGGATATTAATATTATCATGCATCAGTTATCCATAGCTCCAAATATCAAACTAGTTAAACAAAAATTGAGAAAGATGCATCCTCACATAGCTCTCCTAGTCAAAGCTGAATTGGAGAAACTCGTTGGTGCAAAATTCATAAGAGCTATTGCCTATGCTGAATGGATATCAAACATTGTACCAGTTTTCAAACATTACAAATCCATTTGAGTTTGCACAGATTTTAGAGATCTCAATAGAGCATGCCCAAAGGATGACTATCCACTTACCAACATAGACATGATAGTGTATATGACTGCAGGTTATGAGGTTTATTCTTTGATGGATGGTTTTTTGGGATATAATCAGATTAAGATAGCTCCTAAAGATCAAGAAAAGACTGCATTCACTTGTGCATGGGGTACCTATTGTTGAAACGTTATGCCTTTTGGATTGAGAAATGTAGGAGCCACCTATCAAAGAGCTATGAAAACTATTTTTCATGACATGATGCATAAAAACATGGAAGATTATGTGGATGACACCTTGGCCAAGTCTAAATAAAGAGATACACACTTAGATGATCTGGAATTCATTCTATATTGCATGGAACAATTTCAACTAAGGTTAAATCCTTAAAAGTGTGCATTTGGAGTCACCTCTGGAAAGCTACTTGGATTCATCATTTCAGTAAAAGGAATAGAGGTGGACCCTGAAAAAGTTCAAGCAATCATAGTTATGCCACCTCCTAAAAAAATTAGTCAAATTAGGATTCTTCAAGGACGTCTTTAATCTATAAGGAGATTTATTTCACAATTGGCAGATAGAGCTCAACCCTTCAACAAGAACTTACACAAAGGAGTGAAATGTGTTTGGAATGAGGATTGTCAAATGAGCATAGATAAAATCAAGAGGTAATCCTCCCATTTTAATGCCTCATATCCCAGGGAAACCACTTATTCTATACATTTTAGTGAAATAATCTTCCTTGGGGGCATTACTAGCTCAACTTGATGAAAATGGGAAAGAAAGAGCAATATACTACATTAGCCATACTCTTGTTTCATATGAGGTTAACTACACTAGCGTTGAGAAAGCTTGCCTTGTAGTTTTGTTTGCTTGCCAGAAGTTGTGACATTGCATGCTTGCGCACACTACACACCTCATAGCAAAAATACATCCACTCAAATATTTGCTATGTAAGGCTGCCCTCATAGGTAGACTTGCTAAATGGATGATGATACTTTCAGAGTTTGACATAGAGTACATTGAGCATAAAGAAATCAAAGGACAAGCTATAGAAGAACAATTGGCTGATTTTCCATTGCAAGATAATGCACCTATTCAAGTTGACTTTCTAGATGAGCATCTCATGTATATGAGTGAAAGAACATGGAAGATGTTCTTTGATGAATCTTTTATGCAAAATGGTTCAGGTCTTGGTGTGTTGTTTGTTTCTCCTCATGGGTACACAATCCCTAAGTCTTATAAATTATTGTTCCCATGTAAAAATAACATTGCTGAGTATGAAGCTTTAACGAATGGACTTAAGATAGCCATAGAATGGAGAATCATAGAGTTACACATCTATGGGGATTCACAACTGATAATCAACCAATTTAATGATGAATATCAAACAAAACATGAGAAAATGGTACCTTACAAGAAAATAGTTGATTCCTTGAAGATATACTTCACATTTGTCATGTTTCAGCAAATCCCTACAGCAAAAAACAAAGCAGTTGATGCTATGACTACACTTGCTTCATTCCTTTAGCTAGATCAACATGAATCAAGATTTGAATTCCTAGTGGAAGAACTACATCACCCTATCTTTGACTCCCAAGAAAGCCATGTCATTTTCACCCTTGTTGGTCATGAATTATCCCGCTATGGTGTCATTTACTCATACCTTCATGATGGTATTATCTCTGAAACCTTTAATTGATCTGAATGTAGAAACCTTACCCGAAATGCCTCTCGCCATTCCATTATCGCTGGTGATTTGTATAGGAGGGGTCTATATGGAACACTTCATAAATGCTTAGAAAAGGAAGAATTCAACCAAGCGTTAGTTGACATCCATGAGGGCATCTATGGGGGAAATTCCAATGGTCTTTCCATGGCCTGAAGGTTGCTTAGGGCAGGGTACTATCGGCCTATGATGCAGATTGATGTAGTAGCTTTTGCAAAGTCATGTGAAAAGTGTCAAAAACATGGTAACCTGATACATGCTCCAGGCAGGGAGCTCATTCCTTCTATATCTCATTGGCCGTTTCAATGTTGTTCCTTTGATCTTGTTGGGCAGATTCATCCCAACTCATCAGGTGGACACAATTTTATTATCACTGCCAATGATTACTTCACTAAATGGGTAGAAGTTGTCCCACTTTCTATTGCTTTGAGAAAGAAAGTCTCTCTATTCATTCTAAACCATATCATCTATTGATATGGAGTGCCTTCTAAGATTATTACTGACAACAGAGGACAGTTTAAAAATAAAGACCTTAAACAACTCTGCAAGAAATTCAAGAATAAACAACATTGGTCCTCCATTTACTTCCTGAAAGGAAATGGTCAAGAAGAGGCATCAAACAAAAACATTCTTAAAATCTTCCATAGATCAGTTTGTAAGAATGCTAGAGATTAGAACTTACAGATAAATCTGGCTTTGTGGGCCTATAGAATGATTATTCATACTCCTACTGGGGCTATTCCTTTTGCCCTTGCATATGGTGTTGAAGCAGTGTTACCTTTGGAGGTTGAGATTCCTTCAATTAGAGTTTCTCTCAAAGGTCTAGTTACAGATGAAGACTACCGTGCCATGAGACTTCAAGAGTTAGAACTTCTAGATGAGAAACGTCAAGCATCATTTGACCATATGAGGGTTTATCAAAAGTGCATGTTCAAAGTCTTCAAAAAAAGGTTCTCCTTAGAGAATTCCAAGAAGGATATCTTATCCTACATGAAAATCCCAAGAATCAACAACATAGAGATTAAAAGGGCAAATTTGAACCTAATTGGCTTGGTCCTTACATCATTACAGCAGCTTTTGGGACAGGTGCTTATTTACTGTCTAGAGTAGAGGGAAAGAAGCTCCTTAATCCTATCAATGTCTTGCACCTGAAGAAGTTCTATCCATGATGCCCATTCTATCTGGGGGCATCCTTTGTACATAATTATTGATCTTGAAAAAATCCAAAAAAAATGATATATTGTCAAAAATTCTAAAAATTAGAAAACGTCCTGAAAAAATGATCATCTTAGTGAAAACCTCGCAATAGGTGCTGTGATGTATCTCCAAAAAAATTATATATTCCAAAAATACAAAAAAATCCAAAAAATTCAAAAAATTTAAAAAAATAGAAAAAGTGCCTTGGTGAAAACCTAGAAATAGGCACCTTTGTAGAAAAAAATTTAAAAAAAAATATAAAAAGTGCTGAAAAAAAAAGAAGAAAAAAAATGAAAAAATAAAAAATGAAAAAATTTTAATAAAATCCAAGTAGTGAAAACCTGGAAACGGGTGCTACTTGAGGCCTTTGCACCCCTGTTTTCTTAGCGCGTATCGTCGACACTTAGCCTTTCTCCATCATGCCTTGTCCTTGTTGCCTTGGTCTAGAATTGGTCTTTGTTTTTGTCTAGGGGCCATAACTATGTTAGCTTTGGTCTCTTGGATGTGTTATTCTTTAGGACATCTCACAAACAGTGTTTTTCGGTACCACCTCAACTGTATTTTTCGATACAACCCCTGACATCAAGTGTTTTTCAACACTTATTGGTTTGGTCTTACCCAGTTTTGTCATGTGGTCTTTCCTGCTTGCAAGAATTTGATCCTTATCCTCGGAACTCAGTATCAGTTAACATACATTTTTAAACGCAACACTAAATGCTTGAGCTATGTCATGATCTTTTCTTTGTGTGCTGACTGTTATTGATTTTTCATTGAGTGTCCTTGTCTAATAAGTCTCTCCGTGATACATAGCTAGAGGACTTGGGGCATGGGGCATGTTTTTATTTTCTTCCTGCTTTATGCTTAACTATTTTTGCACAACCGTTCTTCTGGTCATCCTAGCCTCTATTCCTTGATACAAGCGTGGTTTTGCTACATTAAATTGGGTAAGCTATCATCACAGTCATCTTGACCTTTATGTCTTTGATGCTTATGTTAGAATCTTTCCACATTTCAATCTGATATAAGTCACATTCATATCTTCATAGTTGCACATGTGACTAGTGATGATTGTGTGATTTTCTGATGTCCCTTAATAATGGCCCAATGATGAAAATAAGTTTCTTAACATTCTCTCATGAATGACGAACACAAAGTCCTATGTTACAGTTGCTCTATTGCAAGTACACCTTTGCATTTTCATGTAGCTTGCATTGTTAGACTTCATGTTAATTTGCATTTTTAGGCTGCATTATGAGTTTGAGATGGTTTTCCTTCATCTTTCTTGTAGACTTTTAATAACCTGTGATCACGTTTTGATCTTGATTTCCTTATCTTCTTTCATGATCTCAATCAAAATTTTCTATCTTAAACAGTTGATTGATTTTGGGGCATTCTCTTTCTTAAGGAAAATTCTCTTTCTTCTCTCCATTTCTTTCCACCTCTTCCAAACTTCTATTTGCCATTCGCTTTCACCCCACTTCTTTTCTTCTAATTCAACCTTGGGGAATAATCTTTCGTGCTTGATGATCTACCTTGGATATGTGACCCTTATATCTTTCATCTTACATCAAGAACCTTATCTTTCATTTTATTTGATCAAATTTACCAATTCGTTGTTTCTCCTCTATCTCATTTCAATTTCGAACACGAGGGGCCAGTACCTATCAAACTTCAATCCTTGATTCAACTTTATCAATCCTATCATTTTCTTCACTTGGGGGAACCTTGCTTGAGATTCTTATCTCAAACATGTCAATTACTTATTTACAATGGTTTTGACCTTGTCTTTTTCAATCTACTTATCTTTGTTCTGATGTCAAGTACTTATTTATAACGGTGTTGATGTCTGTGTTGTTTTGTGATCCCAAATCGATCTCACACTTCAACTGCATTATTTGAATACATGTGTTCCCAGAATGATCACACATTAGTCAAAGAGGAGCAAATGTATGCACCCTAAAATGGTCGCCTAGACTATGGGCCCCATTTATCATTTTAATCAATTTATCAATTTCCTGAGTCAATGACTTGCAATATTTTCAATTCAAATCAATTTTCTTGATCAAATCGTAATTAATTCAATTATTTCAATATTTCCTAAGGTTTGATCATTTCATCAATAATCTTATTTAATTAAAAGAAAATAT
>MU225829.1:175260-208953 GCA_018584345.1 Thuja plicata | reverse complement strand
GTTTAATTAAAGGAAAATCCCTTTTAATTAAATGATTTTATCTTATTTAATTAATATCCCTTTTAAATAAATAAAATAATCTTATTTAATTAAAAGAAATAAAATAATCTTATTTAATTAAAAAAAAATTTCTTTTAATTAAATGATTTTATCTTGTTTTAAAATACATCTTTTAATTAAATAATATTATCTTATTTAATTATGATACCTTTTAAATAAATAAAATAATCTTATTTAATTAAAAGAAATAAAATAATCTTATTTAATTAAAAGAAAATATTTATTTTAATTAAATGATTTTATCTTGTTTTAAAATCTATCTTTTAATTAAATAATATTATCTTATTTAATTAAGATACCTTTTAAATAAATAAAATAATCTTATTTAATTAAAAGAAAATCATTCTTTTAATTAAATGATTTTATCTTGTTTTAAAATCCATCTTCTAATTAAATAATATTATCTTATTCAATTAAGATACCTTTTAAATAAATAAAATAATATTATTTAATTCAAAGAAATAAAATAATCTTATTTAATTAAAAGAAAATCTTTCTTTTAATTAAATGATTTTATCTTGTTTTAAAATCCCTCTTTTAATTAAATAATATTATCTTATTTAATTAAAAATCCATCTTTTAATTAAATAAATAAAATCCCCACTTAAAGTTCTTTTTTTGATGAAAAAAGGAAATAAATCAAATAAAATTAAATAAAAATTCTTTTTTCTCCACACTTTCCTAAGTGGTGGGATATTTTGCCTCTTAATGATAGTCTTTGATTTTGCCTCTTGAAGATTTAAAGCACATGGATCAACCAAGATTTAATCTCCACCATTGCTTTAAAAGCCTCTTAATCTTCACCGTCCGTTATTCTATATAAGGAAGCCTCTCCTTCTCATTTCTGCATCCCAGGTTTTTATTGTTATGCTGCAAGTTTGGAGAGCAACTTTCCAGAGGAGAATTTGAGCACTTGAGCTTGGATATTGCAACTTCTATCTTCTTGTCTTTTTCTCTCATGCATTCATGACAATCCATTTAGATTACTTTGCATTTGCATTTTAGATTAAATTCATATTTCCTTTCATAGATTAATCTTGCATTTATATTTCCTTTGATATAATAAATCATGCATTGTTATCATTTAGATTAATTTCCTTTTATGCATTGTTATCATATAGAATAGTTGTCATTTTCATGCATTGAATCTCTCATTTCATGATGTACTTACATGGGCACAACTAGGTCAGTCTTAGGGCCTCCATCACACACCTTTGCACTCCATGAATAGGGAGCTATGAGTCGCCATTTGAGACCTCATTCTTGAGTGATCTTGGATATAATGATTCATAGAAGTGTGACACATTTTTAGCACACAGGGGACTCAACCAAAACATCATCTTTATCAAACAACTCCTTCATAGGTTGTTTCCCTTTTTCTTTGGCAAGCCGAGAAGACTAGTGAGTGCTGGTGGGTTGAGGGTCAGCATTCTAGGGGCAGTCTAGGTTAATGCATATCTTTTTGAACTTTTTTCCAGGCTGAGGAGAGTCATCTAAGGTTAGGTCATGCTTGCTACCTAGATGGGGTGTAGGGGTAGAGCGGATTCCAGAGGAATTAGGGCTAGCAGGAGGGGTAGAGCCACCAATAGAGCCAGAAGGTGAGGGAATGCCTTGGTTGAGGGAGACGGAGGGTGACAAATGCTGCTGAGCAAGTTGGGTGATTTCCATAATGGGCGGAGGGAAGAGAACCCGATGGAAGTGGTAAATCCTTAAGATAAGTCCTGGGTGAAGGTAAATGATTTTTTTTCCCAGAGAGATAGCCTCATTCACGATGGCCATAGTATTTTGTAAAGAGTACAGAAGGTAAAAAGGCATGAAATTAATAGTCTATGCCTAAGATGATTAAGAAAAGGAAGGTGGTAATTATAGAATGTCCCAAGCCTGCGCTCAAGGGTGAAATATTTCATGACGATCTTGCACATCTTCGACCAGAATTCAGGAAGATTGGCCGTGCTATAACAACCATTCTTGGACACAGGTTTGTCATCATTGGCAAAGAACTAGTCAAACTCTATTTTGGCCTAGGTTTTGGTGGTTTTCTTCTACTTCCTGCCTATGGTTTCCATACCCGTGGCTTTACCAGTAACTTTCTTATTAATCTCAAAAGTGATACCATTAATGGTGACTCTTCTCTCACTCTAGCTTTTGGCGAACTGACGAGAAATCATCTCATCATGCCCAGCCAAACATTTCATGAAGGGCAAAATCCCACCTTCTTTAAAGAAATACATCACCATCGAGTTCAAGGAGAACTCTTCGTCAATCTTGTCAGGCTCAATCCTATGGCGATCTCCTCCCATGTTTGTATAGTAGTTTGGATCAGCCTTCACCGAATAAATCCACACCCAGTAAGACACGAAACCCTTCTCAGCACAATACCACAAAAAAATAGAGCACGGAAAGAAAGTAGAGCCATTGTGTGAAGTGGTAAAAATGGAGTAATAACTTGGCCTTAAGCATCTATCATTTCAAATATGAAACCTGCTAAAATAATTTCCTTTAGGCACAAAAATCACCACCAAGGCCACCACTGGGGTTAACATGTGGGAGCAGCATTGTAACCCATAATTACAATAAAAACAATCTCTATCATATCTCTTATTAATTACCTTAAATCTCAAATGAATTTGATGCCATAAAAATACATAATGTCACTTTATGAAGGGAGTGACATAAGCAATCCACCTCCTCCACCAAAAATAATTGAGGATCCTACACTCGGCGGCCACGTGGGCTTTCCAAATATGATAACTAGCCAAGATAAAATGGATATTGCTTGGGGGTCTACCTTTTAGCGCCCAAATCAGACTTTGATTTTTAAAAATTTTGGTTGTTGTTGTTGCTTCCACTCATTTCCCGCTCAGGTAGGTCCTGAGTATTTTTGGGCAGCTGATTAGTAGCACGCCAACAATGTAAGCCAACCTTTTGCAACCCCTCGGCCACCATGGAATCAACAGCTGAATTCCATTTGCTATAAATGTGCTTTATGGTGGACTCAATAAAGCAAACAAGCATCCCTTTAATATGAGCTAGGATAGGGTAAACTCGCCATCCGGCCAAGCAGAAACTACTAGTAGCATCAATAATGACCTTGGAGTCCCCCTCGATCTCAATCATGGAGTAGCCACAGTTAAGGGAGAAATTTAATCCCCATAGGAGTGCCATAGCCTCTACCTAGTTAACTGAGTGGTCAACGAGGGAGCCAGCATAAAAAGCCACCAATCTCCCCCATTTATCTCTTATTATTCCCCCTCCAGCTTGTTTGCAACCCCAGGCTGCCCCATCAAAGTTGAGTTTGTACCACTTTGCCTGAGGGGGGACCCAAACAGTCGCCTTCCTGGCACTAAGTTTAGAGTTGTCAAATCTGGTAAACCCCTTGCCCACACCCCAAACCTTAGCAATCTTCCAATCAAATTCAGTAGGGGGGCAAAAAAAGCATTTCTAGCTTCCCACCAGCAGGTTTTCCTTTAAAATTTTAAAGCCAATATAAAAAAAACATCCTTAAGAGTGAGTTCAGTATCTCTAAAAAATCCTATTGTTGCGTTCCTTCCAGATTACCCAGTAGAAAATTGGGGGGATTTGGTTCCATAAGAGTTTGATCAATGGGTGCTGTGAGGGAGACTTCCATTGAAGAAGAATGTCTTGGATGTTGTAGTTAGAAACCCATGGGAGGTTGAGTCTCGAGAGTATCTCCTTCCAGATTCTGACAGAAAATCCACAGTGGAGAAAGATATGATTAGAGATTTCCTCATCTTTCTTGCATAGGCATCATCGGTTGGCAAGGTTAAACCCACATTTAAAAAGATTGTCAAGCCTGAGTATTTTCCCATGGAGGGTAGTCCACCAGAAAAAATTGACTTTAGGGATTAATTGAGGCTGCCAAACCTTCCTCCAAAAGGAAATATCAGCACAGTCATTGATAAGCAGACCATAAGCAGATTGGACAAAGAACCAACCATGTTGAGTGTGTCTCCACAAAAATCTATCAGGCCTGTCAATTATAGGGATGTAGACCAAAAGCAATAGGTCCCTAAGTTTACTTGCAAGGGTGGTCAGGTCCGGTCTGTACTAAAGATGAGGGAGAAGGTCAATCCACTTGCCATTGGAGATGAAGTTGGAAACCTGCAATCCAACAACATGGGTCAAGGCATTCCTCAACTGAGAGAAATGAGAGTTCTTGAGGATGGTATCAAGAAGCCAGGGGTCATCCTAGAATCTGATATCTAGTCAATTACCCAACGACCAGATGACCCCTTTTTGTAAAATTCTCCTGCATTTGAGGATACTGTTCCAGATTTTAGAGCCCCTCGGGTGGCCCTGTACCATGAAGAGTTTATAGAAGCAGCCCCCATCCAGATATTTAGCCTCCATGATTCTACATAAATTAGTGGTTCCCTGTATCAGGGTCCAAGCTACCTTAGAAAGCAGAGCTCTATTATGTTTGCAAATTTTCCTTAACCCTAGCCCCCCCATGGTTTTGGGGAGACAAACATTATCCTTGGAGACTAGCGAGAGGCATTTCTTTTCCTCAGATCGTGACCAAAGGAAGGTACATTGGATCTTTTCCAGTTTATCAGCCATGAAGCTAGAGATTTCAAAAATAGACAAAAAGTAGACTGGAATTCCCTAGAGGTAAGTAGCAAGGAGTTGAAGCTTACCTGCATTACTGAGGAGTTTACCTTTCTAGCCTTCCAGTTTCCTTTGGGTTCTTTCAAGGATAGAATTCTAGAATTTGTTCTTCACATCTTTGACAGTCAATGGGAGGCCAAGATAAGTAGCAAGAAGTTTGTCTGCCTAGCACCCCAAAATCTCAATTATCTTTTTCTAGGCCAGTTCCTCAATGTTGAAGAAGAACATATGGATTTTGTGATAGTTGATATGCTGACCCAAGGCTATAGCATAATTTTCCAGCAGTCACTTCCACATTTTAGCCTCCCAAACCAAGGAGGCCCCAAAGAAGGTGTCATCAACAAATTTTTGTAGGATAGCAGGTTGCAAAGTAGTGGTCAGCCTAATCCCGACAATATCTCTAGTATGGGCCATCTCCATCATATTACAACCAAGAACTTTGGCAAGGAGGATGAAGAGGTAAGGGGACAGGGGGTCCCTTTGGTAGAGCCCTTTACCAGGGTAAAATTTAGCTCCAGGTTTACCATTGGATAACACTGAGAATCTCACAGTCTCCAAGCAACACTTAATAAGGTCTATGAATTGCTCCGAGAAGCAAAAAGAAAACAAGACTTTGTAGAGAAAATTTTAATGGACTTTGTTGTAAGCTTTAGAAACATCCAGCTTGAGGGCCATCGCAACAACCCTGCTACTGTCAATGAAGTGAATTATTTCATGTGTGGTGATGACAGCATCCATAATTTGTCGACCAGGGACAAATCCTTTATGATTGGGGCTAATGATTTTTTTGAGGAGGGGGGTATGTGGAGGATCATGGTATGCCAAAAAGAGGTGATGTGAAAAAGAAGTCCTGATTGGTAGACTGATTGAGAAATAGCTATAACTTTCAAATGGTATCTCATTTTTTAAAATCAGAAATATGTGTGACATTCTATGCTTCGCCTACTACAATAAAAAATAAATAAATAAATAAATTTGATGAAGTTTAGACTAAGTTAAGGTCCTCATACGCGAGAGTTTTTATATTCTGGAAAAGTTGTAGAAGAAAAATCATAATTAATTATTTACTTGGAAACAAATTACAAAAAAATATGCGCCACATTCGGACATTAATATACTAATTATATCTAGAATCTAGTAAAAAAATATTATCATTTGATTGTGTTTAAGGTGGTCAGACATACGCCTACTTCTTATCTTTTTAGTCCTAATTGATAGACTGATTGAAAAATAGCTATAACTTTCAAACGGTATAACATTTTTGAAATCCAAAACATGAGTCACATTCTATGATATTCTGACTACAACTAAAAACTAAAAAAAATTCAATCGGATGAATTTTAGACTAACTTATGGCGGTCAAAAATGAGATTTTTTATATTCTGTAAAAGTTGTAGTATAAAAATCATAATTAATTATTGACTTGGAAAAAAATTACAAAAATATATGCCTCACATCTGAACATGAGTCTACTAGTTATATCTAGAATCTTGTAAAAAAATATTATCATTTGATTGTGTTTAAGGTGGTCAGACATACACCTTCTTCTTATCTTTTTTCCTGAAATTTCATACTACTGCATTGAAATTTGAAATTTCACCATATAAAATATTTTTTTTAAAAGAAGGGATAGTAGCTTAGAAACTAGATTGAATTTTCTACAGATTCTCTTCTTACACATTTTTTATATGAGATTGATAACTTGTCAAAAATTTTACGTCAACTATCCTAACCCTGATTTTCTAAATTTTCATTGTCACTTAAGGCCTAGTTTGGCATACCATGATCCTGCACATACCTAGGGGTTTGATTCGATTAACCATAATTTTGGAGAAGACCTTATACAAAGTATTACAAAGACTGATGGGTCTGATGTCCTCAATGATTTTGGGCTCCGCTGACTTGGGGACCAAAACAACATAACTATCGATAAGTTGCTTTAGGATTTTTTTACATTTGATGAAGTCCCGCACAACATGAATGACATCATAACCAATAATATCCCAATACTCTTTTAAGAAAGCAGGAGGGAAATCATCTAGACGAAGGGCTTTGTAGGCTCCCATGGAGAAGATCGCCTTATGAACCTCCTCATTAGTGACCCTCGACAAGAGCATGTCATTATCTACAGCCATGATGGCCTTGGGTAGCTACACAATGAGATTTTCCTGGAGGGAAACAGGGTCCCCAGGAGAAGAATTGGTGAAAGCTCTGGAGAAGTAATCAGTTTCTAGCCCTCCAAGTTGGATATGGTCTAAGATCTCTTGTCCCCCAGGGTTCTGGAGTTTGGTGATAGAGTTCCTTTTTTATTCTTATAGGTCGATTGATGGAAGAAAGCAATGTACGATCCCCCTCCTTCAGCCAGAGGACCCTTGATCTTTGTTTCCAAAAAACCTCTTTGTTGGCCAGAGTTTCTTTCTGTCTTTTCCTAGTGTTTTATTTCTCCAAGTGCAAATCCCCTGATAGATCACCCCATGTCATTTTTCGTTGAAGAGAATAAAGTTTCTCATTTAGCACCTTTTTAGTGTGGAAAATGTCACCAAAGGTGAATTTTCTCCAAACTTTAACCTCCTCTCTAATAAGCTCAAGCTTGGAAGAAACCCTGAACATAGCTGAACCTTTGACTAGAGTGGACCACCAAAGTTGAACCTTGTCATGGAAGCCAAGGTAGGAGGCCCACATAATATCATAATTGAAGGGAGCAGGGTACTGCTATCGAACATCCACCCATTTAAGAAGAAGGGGGTTATGGTCTAATGTCGTTCTGGGGAGGGCAACTAAGGAAGAGGTAGCTTCTAGATCCCAGGTGGAAGAAAGTAAGGCCCTATCCAAGCGACCCTATATGAGGTAGCTACTCTTCTTGTTTTTATTCCACATGAAGGGTTTGCATGTCTTAGCTCAACATCATAAAGACCACAGTCTCCCACAAAGTTAGCTAGGTCTCCCATGCTGTCAGAATAGTTCAGGATGCCCCCGCACTTCTCAAAAGGAAACAGGGGAGAGTTGAATTCCCCCACAACCATGAGCTTGGAATATTGTAGATTCAAGAGGGATATCTTTAGATCATCCCAAACCCCTTTTCTTCCTTGCTAGGTATTGGGAGCATAAATGTTAAAACAGAGCAAGGTCTCCAGCGGGGAAGTGAAGGCCACTGCCTGGTGGTTGTGGGAAAAATTGTGAGCATTACCCCTGACCTTGGAGGGGTTCTAGAGGGTGAAAATACCACCCAAAGCTCCTTGAGCCTCAGATTAGAAAAAATTGGCCCCAGGTTATAGCCTCCCCACCAACACCTTAGAGTTAACTTGAGACATTTTAACTTCTTGAATTAAAAGAATGTCAATTTTATAATAAAAAATGTACTATTTGACAGCTAGTTATTTCTGGGACTTATTGAGACCCCTAATGTTCCATGATAGAAAAATCATTTCTTACCTTTTTGGTTGAGTTCTAGGGTTTGTTGTCTTCCTGCAACAATCTTCTTTATTGTGCTCCTCTATCTTCTAGCTCTGTCCATCAGCTGTCCTAGTTTGGTGTCAACTCCAACATCCACTCTCTTTTGTCGAGTCTTTTTTTGTTGGGTTTTCCATTCCAGGTCCTTGGTCATCAGGGTTACCAAAGGTGTGGAGCATCCTTGAGCCACCAGGGAACCCGAGGCCAAGGGTTTGAGAACAAATTTCACCCCAAGAGGGGATGAAGGGCCACCAGATGTGGTATTTGTCAGCACACAAACATTAAGTTTTGTCTGGACAAGAGCCAACCCTGGACTACAACTATGTGGAGTCTCCAGGCCTAGGTTGATGGTTTCAGAGTTTCCTACCACCTGCATGGGGGATTCTGGAGCAGGGGCGATGCATTGCTTGGTCTCCTCTACTGTGGCTTTCTCCTGCACAATACTCGCGGGTATTTCACCCTCTTGTAGGCCAGACATGTCAACCACTAACCCAGAAGTGGAATCATAGCCCTGAGTCACAGACACTTTAGCCTTCTTTATGTAGGGAGCGTCCCCTATTAGGGGTGAGGAGATTGGTCCCACAGATAAATAGGTGGTAATCTCATAAGCTTGCATCACCAGAATAGTTTATTTTGGATTAAGTTCAGGCCTCTTAGGGGCCTTGCAGTCCTTCCTTGTGTGGCCCTTCGAGTTGCAACATTCATAGAAGAGGGTAGCATTCTCATAGATAATATCTTATGTCCATTTACCTAGCTTAGACTTGAGGACAACAAAGTTTGGGAGGTTCTTATTTATAGACACATTCACACAGAAACGAGCAAAGATAAGTCAGAATTTAGAGAGGGTTACTAGATCCACCAAAATGTAGTGTCTGAAGGAGTTGCCAATCCATCTAAACACTTGCTCATCCCAAAAATCTAGAGGAAAACTAGGAAGATGGACCCAAACATGCACCATCCTACTGAGGTCCACAGAAGGGTCAAAACCCGATTTCCATTTAGCCAGATTGAGGAGGTGCTTGACATAGAGCGAAGATCCATAGAGGACAAAGGAAAGGTCCTCTGCAGTCATGAACACAAAGAGGAAGAGTCCTTCGGACATGGCTGAAACACAACACTCCCTTTCAGCTTCCATTGGTTTCCCACCCATTTACAAACCATGTCAATGGAGGGACGGAAGTTGAAGAAGCATCCAACCAAAGCCAAGTTAATCTCTGCCATGTTCTTTTCGACAACAAAGTCAGGGAGAGTGATCTTTGTACCTTCCTCTGTTAGGATAGCGAGCGTTAGGGTGGGGTCCGATTCCACCTAGGTCCCGATAAACACACCTTTACAGTCAGTCTTGGGTGTAGGATGTGGCAGGGAATCCAAAGTACCTATCCCAGAATCAGAGATCGGGTTGAGAGTAGGGTCTCCGGGTTGGGGGGAGGTCCCCCCTCAACAATTTCCACCATGAAAAATATTCAAAATGAGTATTTGGGAAGCAAAGTTGCAAAGAAAAAATCTATTTTCAAATCTAATTTTTGTTGTCACTTACCATTAGAGTGTCACTGCTCATTAAAGATTTTCCCAGGTTGATGATGTCTCTAGGCCTGGATTGATGGTGTCGGAGTTGCCTACCACCTGCAGAGCAAAAATCTATTTTCAAATCTAATTTTTGTTGTCACTTACCATTAGAGTGTCACTCTAACATTTTCTTTGATGTGTTATCTTGGCATAAAATTGGCATCATAATGACACTCTAATGGTAATGGGTGAAATAATACAAGATCTTGAAGTGTTGGGTTATATAAATTGGGGTTGCAAATTGATGGAGGGTAAAGACCTATAATAGATTCAATCCCTCTTATGGCCTAGGATTGTACCATTTGGAACATGGAGGGTGAATGAGGTGAAGATTTCACCCTTTGGATGTAGAGAGGGTCTTTCCATAAGGTTAATCCTTGTCCTTTCATTTAAAATGTATTGGGGTGTAGAAGAGTAAAGGAATTTAAATTTCCTTTTGACATAATGTGAGACTAAGATAAAAAAAATTAATGCAACTTGAGGATCTCAATTGTCCATTATAATATTGTCTAATTAATATGTTTAGATACAATCCTAATGTTAATTCTATAAGGCATTCAGAGGGGGGGCTTAAATCAGTACAACCATAGATCTACAAAATCTTTCCAACAACTTCCAAAGTAACCAACATGTAAAGCTAAATATAACATAAAAGTATATCAAAGCATACATCCATGAAATCAACACAAAGATGCCAAACTTTTATCAAGGAAACCCTTGTTAGAGGGAAAAGCCATGGTGGGAATTGATTAGTATATTTTCATGTTGATTTGCCTAATCAATAGTTCTAGGGATTAGATTCATCTATTTATAATCACTTTCATCTATTTATAGATTAGATCCACCAAAAAAACAATGAATTTACATGTATCATCCAGAAAATCAAGGAGTCGACTGCCAACATGGAGCTACTAGAAGCCAAAGTGGCCACTCTCATGTTGGACTTGTCTTAGGCCCCCCTAGGCTTTTTACCTAATTACAGGTCTTATCTACTTTTTTAGAAGCTTTAGCTGGTTTTTTTGTTCTGGCCTTTTTGGCCTGCTCTGCTCTTTTGTTCTAAACTATCTTTTGTTGTTTTTAAATGCATTATCTCTAAATAATTTGTTTTAGGTTTCAGGAACCCTATAAAACCTATTTTACTTAATCAAAACCAATCAATTTACATGTTTAGATAAGAAAATGTGAAAAACTAAAAGAGTGTGAGTTTCATTAGTTTGCCCTATGATGTGGGTCCCCTTGGGCATGGCATAGATGTGTGAATAAATTTTTTGTCAAAGTGAATGGAAACTATAATAAACCTAATGAAAAAAATGTATTTTGGGTAAAAAAATGTAAACCAATAATATATTTCAAATAAAATTAAAGTATATTAAACCTCCCATTGTATAGATTTTATCATAACATTTTCTTTGATGTGTTGTCTTGGCATAAAATTGGCATCATAATGACACTCTAATGGTAATGGGTGAAATAATAAAAGATATTGAAGTGTTGGGTTATATAAATTGGGGTTGCAAAATGATGGAGGGTAAAGAGCTATAATAGATTCAAGCCCTCTTCTGGCCTAGGATTATACAAAGTGGAACATGGAGGGTGAATGAGGTGAAGATTGCACCCTTGGGGTGTGGAGAGGGTCTTTCCATAAGTTAAAGCATTGTCCTTTCATCTGAAATATATTTGGGTGTAGAAGGCTAAAGGAATTTAAAGTTCCTTTTTACATAATGTGAAATTAAGATCAAAAAAATTAATGCAACCCGAGGATCTAAATTGTCTATTGTAACATTGTCTAATGAATTTGTTTGGATGCAATCCTATTGTTTATTATATAAGGCACTGAGAGGGTGGGGGGTTGAATCAATACAACTACATATCTACAAAATATTTCCAACAAGTTCCTAAGTAACCAACAAGCAAAGCTAAATATAACATAAAATCATATCAAAGGATGCATCCATGAAATCAACACAAAGATGACAAAATTTTATCATGGAAACCCTTGTTAGAGGGAAAAAAACATGGTGTGAATTGTCACCCACAAATATCACTAGTCCACCAATAATTATTGCAATGTTAGGAGCATTACAACAACCCTATTCTGGGCATACCAGGTTAAGAGTATCTATAGCCCGGTTAGAAGCTATTACAATAGTCCTGTTAGGAACTACCTTGTTAAGGGATTTGAAACTCCTTCTGAGAGTCACCCTGTTAGAGGATTTAAACTTCAGACCTATTAGGATCTTGCATACCCTTTTAAGAGTAAACTTTTTATAGGATTTTTATCACAAGCGAATTAGGACTTGCCTTGAGAATTAACTCAAATAAACTGATTTGAAATTAGCACACTCTGCTTGACAGATCAGCTTCATCTCTATTTAAATAATTGTTTTGTTTGCATGTAAACATCCACTAAAGCCACTAGAATCATCTCCTCAACTATCCAATATTTTCAACCTTCAATTTTATCTATTAAATACACATTTAGGTCGGTGAAATAACCCTAAAATGTTTTGCGCCAATCAGCCTCCAAATCCATAACAAACTCCATAAGCAATCATGCCAACATAGTAAATTATCCTCCTCAAGGTTGGCCCTCAACAATATAATTCACAAATAAATCAAATGGTGATGCGTAATTGATCTCTACCTTGATTTCATCACCTTGATTGGACCGGTTGACTATTCTTGCCGATATCACTAGTGTTTCCCTCAAGTATCGAATTGTGCATTGAATCAACTTATAGGATCATAGATGTAGGCAAAACTGTCTCTATAGATACTATATGCATGATCACATCATCTGAATCCTTCAGATTATCACCGCACACTGAAATCATCATCAAAGACTATATTATCACTGGTATACTAAACACTTAGTATAATTCTTGTGCAGTCACGTTCATCACTGGTATAACTGATATGATTTGTGAAGTGGACTTGTTGCCAGCAATGACAACACTACAACATTCACCACATGATATAGGATATGATCATCTTCATAGGATGCCAACAATCTCCCCCTCTGACATTGATGTCAACACTTACAAAAATTCTCTAAGTGTCTAGCTAAACAAAAATACAAAAGTACAGAGCTAAAATTTAGGATTACTCCCCCTATCATAATTACAAATAGACCATGTCTATACTACACCATTTTTCAAAATACTTAGCAAATTTTTTTCTATTCTACACTACTCTATCTACTCCCTTTTACTATCTTCTCCCAATAATTCAATCTTCTCCCCCTTTGACAACAATGAAAAAGGTACATACAATAAATGATCAGAGAAAAAATTATTTAGAGAGAAGCATATACCTATTACAATTTACTAAATACATTAGAAAAATTGGTCTATAAGACCTGTAGGTCAGTCTCCCATAACTTCTTGGAATGCTCAGTGATAACTATATGAATAGTTAGTAGATAGGCTAGCTCCTCCAATGCTTCCATTGTTCTCATTTCAGGTAGAGCTAATATGACTATTTCATCTTTAACTCCTTTCTACAAAATTTCCAACATTGGAATTAGTAGACTTTGCAGCTCTAACAATACTAAGACCCTTTTCTCCTGCTCATTCTGATAAGTTTTGAGCTTATGATTAACACTGCTGATTGATGCTCCAAACTTTCTATGGAGTGATTCCTTGGACCAGTTGTAGCTCCTATTGAGCTTCAACTCTTGTCTTCTCAAAATCCTTAAAAAATTGTGAGAAATCATAAATAGAATTAAGAATCTTACCAGCTTCTATCAATGCTTGTTTAACCTTGCTAATCTCAACTGTTAATGTTCCTCTATGAAATCCAATCTGCTAGACTAACTTCTCTGATTTCTTCCTTTCATAATCCTTCTCTACCTTTATTCCTGCTACATCCACTAGAATTTTTATTTGTTCACTTGCATATGAAACCAATTGGCCCAGTTTTTCAATAGGTGCATCCTTCACATCATAAGTTGATTCAGGCACAAGATTAGATAATATATCTCTCACACTTTGTATAATTTGTGCCTCTTGCTTCTTTTGATCTCTTTTACCCTTAGAATTAATGGCCATAGAAATATTCATCAGCTCTATTTGCCTCATTGTACTAATATTTATTGGTCCTTGAATGACCGGTATGTCATCAACCTTCTTATCAAAACTTTTCTAAACAATAGACATAAAAGATATAACCTTTTCCTTTCCTCTGTCTGTTGTCATCACCTTTTTGGTTCTTTCTTTTATTGATATCCTTCCTTCTGCACATCCTCAGTATGTGCATGCTCTTCCTTCTCCTCTTCTTTTTCTTTACTTATCGCCTCTACTATTGGTTCTTGTTTTTTCTCACTGGTAGGAATATTGACTATAGAATCGCCAGTCATAACTTGATCTATTCCTATAGAGTCCTTTTGATCTTCATAGATAATATATATCTTTCACTTTGTATAATTTGTTCCTCTTGCTTCTTTTTATCTCTTTTGACCTTAGAATTAATGGCCATAGCAAAATTCATCAACTCTATTGGGCTCATTGTACTATGATTTATTGGTCCTTGAATGACTGGTATGTCATCTTCAACCATCTTATGAAAATTTTTATGAACAATAAACATAGAAGATATAACCTTTTCCTTTCCTCTGTCTGTTGTCATCACCTTTTGTTTTTCTTTATTTTCTTGCTCTCCTTCTTTCTGCACATCCCCATTATGTGCATGCTATTTCTTCTCTTTGTCTTTTTCTCTACCTATTGCCTCTACTATTCATTCTTGTTTTTCCTCACCGGTAGGAACATTGACTATGGAATCATCAATCATAAGTTGATCAGTTCCTATAGAGTCCTTTTGATCTTCAGGAATATCCATGACATGAATATCACCTGTCGTGTCCATAGTATCCTTTTCTTCAACCAAATAAAGATTATCAAGTGTGACCTTCACACCATGAACTATACATCCTTCATTAGTCTTTGCAATCACATGCTTATCTTGTCCTTTCTCCTCTTCTCCTTTTTCTTGATAATCCTCCTTTTCTTCTTGAAGACCTAATAATATCTTTAGAATATTTACTATTTCCTCTTACACTAATTTATATCCACCAATTTGTAACCTTATAGTTCTTGACTTAGTCTTGAATTTAGGTCTAACTTTCTTAAGTGTCTCCTTGATTTCCTCTTTAGACATCTCTGCTTGTAATGAACTAAGTTATACTCAATTTCTTCCTTGTCTTCCTTCAACACTATATGCAACCTAGCTTCAATCTTAGCATACAGAGATGCAGGAATTTGTCCTTTTAATTCAATAAGCTCTTTACTCAAATTGTGCATACTAAACACAACTGCATCTTTAATATTTCTCTAGTCTTCTTCATTTACCTTATCATAAAACTTTCTTACTCCAAAAAGTACACCCCACTTCTTGAATCTAGAAACAATATTGATAATAGAAATGAACTTACCAACATCAGGCTTAGTAGATTTTTCTATAGGAGGTCCTACTACCTCTGACATCTTGCCACTTTCATTTATCTTCTTTTTTTCTTCATCATATTTTGCACCTTCTTCTTCTACTTCTTCTTCAATCTTCTTGAATCTTTGAGCCATATCCTTTTTCCTTTTTCCAGTGGTCTCTCCTACCTTTTTAGGTTTAGGTTGAGTAGGATTTTTATTTCTTTTGACCGGTACCTTTGCAAGAGGAGTGACTTTCTCCGTTTTAACTATAAGTGTGGCACTTCTTGTTTTCCTATTGGTTGTAGAAGAAATAAATTCTACCTCTTCATCTGCTGCTATAATTGTTGTTTCTCCTGATGTTCCATCTTTCTCTACAACATGTTTGGTTCTAGATTTTTTAATAGCTTCTTGTGTGAAGCCTTTCTTCAATACAAACTCAATTTATTTTCTTATCTTCTTCTCAATGACCATTTTGGTTAGTTTTCTATGCACTTCCATACTCTTCTCTTTGTAAGTTCCAAATATAGGTTCATTTTGATCGATTGGTTTACATAATAGATCTTCAACATGTAAGATCGACATATCACCTTATACTTCATATCCCATGGGAATGGTCCAAGATGTCCTAGGGAGTACTGCCTCCATTTGACAAGTGTCAATATCCACCATGAAACATACGTCCTCCTTGTATTTCTAAAAATATAAGCTGGTACCCTTTCTCTTTGATGTATTCTTCTCTGAACATCTATGAAGTATCTGTAAAATATCTCATTGAAACTGTTACCCAACAATTTGATAGATTTCTTCATTGAACTACAACTGGTGTACCTTCTATCCAATTTATATTTCCAACACTAGGGAAGACTTTTTAAAAATAAAAGAAAAATCCCACAATCAATTGGCTAAATTTGAATACTTGCCTCTTGTCCTTTCTTATCTTCTCCATGTTCAGAAACAAATGATCTCTCAACGTAGCACACAAATCATACTTTGCATTCTCTATCACCATCCTTTATGCACTATTGATTGCAGTAGTGGGCACACTTTTGATTCTGCTCGAGTGAAACACGTTATAACCAATCACCATAGATGAAAATCTCAAATTTAGATCAGGGATATCATTGATAGTCATCTCTCTCTTATCCCGCTTTGATTCAGTTAACTTTATGACTACATCCCGTGAGATTGACCTAAGTACCAGTACCCCACCAGTTGCACAGAAACCTAACAGTTCATGTATGACTTCCTTAGTGATCTTATGTGGATGGTCAAGCCATATAAACTACTAATGCACTTGGCTTAACACATATATAACATTATCTTCTTCAAACTCATTAGGGAAATTAATCATGTAGGTGAAACCCTTGTCTGTAACTACTTGGTGCTCATCCTCCAATACAAAATCAGTAAACAACTTCTCATACTGATTCAAAATATGTGATGCACCTAAGTCTTCAAACTTATAGTGAATATATGATCTAGCTTGTTCAATATGCATCACGCTATAGGGAGCATTGGATAGGGTTCTGTTTTGATCATCTTCAATTAATTTGAAGGGATGTGTCTTAAACTCTAATCGCGGTCTCTCATTAACCTCTAATATGATTGGTGTATCCATCGTTCAACCAGAAAATTCAATCTGAGAAGATACAATAAATACCTTTCTAATCACCGCTAGACAAAATTACAAACCCTTGTTGTTTCCTTTCTCATAATGATTACGAATTTGCCAAATGATCACCTTGAATACTTTCAGATTGCTCAATCAACAGTTTTGGTGCTTTGTGTCTTCTCCTCAAATATGTAGGTGCACAATAAGAAGTAATTTTTTTTTATCTATCTTCACTTTACAACATTAATGTCATCACTAATTGCCCACAAAACATAATATGTCTTCAAATATCTTGTTAGTGGTTAACCAAATCTTCATGCGGTTAAACAAAACTTCATATCATAAATCAAACAACCACATGCATCTAAATATGCAAATAGAACTTAAGGCACATGCATCTAGGGGATCTTGAATAGATTCAACAATGTTTTCTCCCCCTAAGTAAATGATGACTTAGTTACATAAAAAATTACTCACACCTGGTGATGATGTGGTATCTTTAGTTTATTTTTCTTCACTCTTCTTTGTATAATATTTCTCATCTAATTATTGGTCTCTTCAATATTCACAATTTGCTTTCTGTTTTTCTTGGCTGACTCATTAACCGGTTGGTTTGTTCTTGCTCTACAAAACCTTTCACTATGTCCTATCTTGTGACAATGATAAAATGTCATACATGTTGATCTCCAAGGTCTTGCATTGCCTCTATTTGTCCTCAATCTTCAGTTAACAACTATGTTTCCATGATTTTTACAATGTGAGCATCTAACATTCCACTGGTTCTCATTCTGGTAAGCGCTTGATCTGTTCACTTCTAACCATTAATTGTTCTTCCTTGTCCTGCAGTCATTATCTCTATGTCCATATATACTTGTTGCAATTATGACAATGACCATGAAAATTACTTGGTCTAGCATTAGGTCTAACCCTTGGAGTACTATATCTGACATTTTACTTGCATACATTACTAGTATGTCCAACCTTATGACAATTAAAACAAACTAGTTTATAAGATCTCTTACTAGATTTATTTGGGGTTACCATTGGTGATATTTTCTCATCTTTCATGTCCTTCTTGGTTCCAGGGGATTCTCCAACTTTATGAATGGTGTAGAAAAGAACATGCTTCTCTCCATGCACCCTTTGATTCTTTAGTTGATCATCAAGCTTTGTAGAACTTTCCTTAAACTTCTTGAGTAAATTTCATTTGCACCCTTCAACTCACCTTTCAGTTTCTCATTTTATTACATCAAACTATCATTCTACCTTAGGGGTTATTGATTCTCTTCAATAGTTTATTTTAGATGCTCATTTATCTCATGTAGATGTGCATGGAATGAACCAAACTCTTGTTAAGATTTAAAAAACTCATCTTCCTTACCTTTTAGGGCTTTTTAGGGCTTCGTTAGCAATTACCCTTGCTTCTTCTATAGTCTTCCTTTCTTCCATTTCTTCACCCATCCTGAATGAAAATGCTTCTAAATCTCTCTTAAGAATATTCTTATCTCCATGAAACTTATTATTCTCTTGGGTCAATTCTTCTAGGGCACCCTTACATTCCACAGACCCACTTTCTTAAGATAGCTGATCAATGAGATCATGTCTCTAACATAATTTTTGGACAACCTCAGACCTCTTGGGTCTCGATTTCTTGAGTTGGTCCTTCAACTAGTTAATGAACTCCATTGCATCTTAAATTTTCTTTTCAATTTTCCTTTGATATCTCAAACCCTCCATATCTTCCTTAAGGATCCTTCACAATCTATTGGGCTTCTTCAAGGAAACTTGGATCTGATACCAATTGTTAATGCTATAAGGCATTGAGAGGAAGGGTTAAGCAGTGCAACCACATATCTACAAAATCTTTCCAATAACTTCCAAAGTAACCAACATGCAAAGATAAATATAACATAAAAGCATATCAAAGCATACATCCATGAAATAAACACAAAGACATCAATATTTTATTATGGAAATCCTTGTTAGAGGGAAAAACCATGGTTGGAATTATCACCCACAAATATCACTCGTCTAACAATAAGTCTTTCCTTGTTAGGAACATTATAACCACCTTGCTAAGAGAATATATGGTTAAGAGTACCTCTAGCCCAGTTAGAAGCTATTATAATAGTCTTGTTAGGAACTACCCTATTAAAAGATTTGAAACTCCTTTTGAGAGTCACCCTGTTAGAGGATTTAAACTTCAGACCTATTAGGATCCTGCATACCATGTTAAGAGTAACCTTGTTAGAGGATTTTAATCACAAGACAGTTAGGACTTTCCTCAAGATGAACTCAAATAAATTGATCTGAAAGTAGAACACTCTTCTTGACATATCCACTTCAGCTCTTCTCAAATCACTATTTTGTTCACACAAACATCTACTGCAACCACTAAAATCATCACATCAAATTTCTAACATTTTGAACCTTCAATTTCATCACTTAAATGCATATTTAGGTTTGTGGAATAACCCTAAAATGTGTTACCTTAGTTGGCCTCCAAATCCTTAACAAATTCCTTAAGCGATCACACCAACATAGTAAATTGACATCCTCAAGGTCGGCCCTCAATAATATAATTCAAAAATAAATCAAATGGTGATACGTAATTGATCACTACCCTAATTTCATCACCTTGACTGGACCAGTTTCTTGTTCTTTCCTATATCACTATTGTTTGCCTCAAATTTCTAATTATGCATTGAATCATCTTACGCAATCATACACGTAGGTAAAACTATCTCTGTAGATACTATCTGCAAGATCACATTATCTAAATCCTTCAGATTATCACCGCATACTGAAATCACCATCAAAGACTATATTATCATTGGCATACTGGACACTTAGAACAATCCTTGTGTAGTCACCTTCATCACCTATATAACTAATCTGATCTATGAATTATACTTTTTGCCAGAAATGACAACACTACAACATTCACCACATGATCTAGGATATTATAATCTTCATCAGATGCCAACACCTAATAGGAGAGATGAACGCTAAAAAATTGTCTTGTTATTTGAAAAAAATTTATATGTATAAAGTGTGCATGAAATCTAGGTTTAATGATAGTAAAATGATAAGTTTTAGTAATAATAACATATAAATAATAGAAAATTAACATACAATAGGTTTTTTATAGAAAGAGGACACAAAAAGGAAGTTAAATATACAAAAATTCTTCAAAGTACTAGATTGGTGTTTTGGGTGCCCTCATTCTATGGGTTTCTATTCAAAAAAAGAAGCAATGGATTCATAATCATAAGGTCTTATAGGTGTATCTCTCAAAAATTCAGCTAAAAATGGTTAAACATGTGTTGGAAACCCTATTCTAGGGACTTTAACCTAATCTTAATCGATGAAATCCTATCATTTCCTATCCTACTTGTTTGTGACTTTTTCACACTTAGATTTGTACCTACACACAAAAACTGGGAAGAAGGGTTGTGCAATAGATATGATCTTTCCTAATTTAAATATCATGTTGGTGCTCCCACCTCCATAATTATACCTAGTATGATTGATGCCAAAAAAGAGATTGTCATGGGAAAGAGATATACTAAAATATAATGGGAACTTTTTGAATTAAAATATTATACCACAAATATGTTTTTTTTTTGCATAAAGTCTCACATAAGGCTTAATATTTTTTTAAAATGTTAATGTGTGTCTTTATCATGGAGAAACATAATGAATTTGATTATGGTCATTCTAACAAAGATTTATGCTTGAATTCTTTTTTATCCTCAAGTATAAATTTATGCTCAATTTAATTGATCATGCCTTATTAAATGTCCGTTGTGTAGGTTAGCATTAGAAGTGAGGGAAAGAGTTGTATTTTTATACAACTTACACCTTTTAGAGTTTAAATTTTGGGGAGGTCCAACATCAAAGGGAAATTTCCCTCTACTTGTAACTATGATAATTGCATTGCAAATTTTAAGGTCAAACTACTTACACAAGTGTGTTGTGTGTCCTAGTCGTAGTAGTTTAATTTGGGAAAAGGGTCATGAGTAGGGTGATGGACCACATTAAGTGAAATTAACCAATAACTAAGCCTTATAAGATATTATATAGGTAAACATTAGGCATAATCGTTAAAATGGTTCAAAACTAAGTGCCAAATTTTAGACGAAGAAATGAATTTACACTCGTCCATTATATAAAGTATGAAGAAGCCACATATTATTTCATTAAAAATCTAAAGACATAATACTATTGCAGTTGTTTCCCTTGATGAGAAAGGCACACAAATATATGTAGTTTTTGTTGATTAACATGTTCATAAGTATCATAAACATGATCATACTTGATCATAGGTATATGACAGACATGGTATACAAATTGATCATACTACATATGGTATACAGGATGATACTTTTTAGCATCATCATATTGGTTTTCATATGATATCTTTGGCATACTACATATGATATGCTTTAACATACTTGGTTGTTGCATATCATAATGGTATTGCTATAGTATTTTAATTTGAGGCATATAAATGTTCAACGTAATGGATTCTTCATTTCATTGATTGATTTAGCATTCAGACCAAGATGTTTAGTATAGTGCATATTGTATAAGATCTTGTCACCTTACATATGTGATAAGAGGCTAAACTTTTTTATCATTTGTAAATACAATTACATGTGTTGAAAAATGTTTCATTATCATATGATTCAGGATGATGAAAATAGTATTGATATACACTTGCATAAGGTTCATAATAAAAAGACTCATCATCTATATGTCTACTTCAATCTATGTTTGCAAAGAATAAGAGATTAATTCATTCGAAAGACTTTTTTAATGAAAGGTTTACAAACATTGTCTTGGTCACTATGCAGTATGAACAAAGCTAAGGTAAAGGCATTTGATATGGTATTTGAAATAAATGATAGGGAAAGACATCAATTCTTAGGCTTACAAGGTTTATTGACATGAGACATATTGTAAAGAGCCAACATATTATTTGAAGCACTTTTGTAAAGTCTTTTTTAACACTTTTTGTAAGCCCTCGAGCTAGGGCACAAATTGAAAAGTTAGGGTTTATCATAGCTACAGAGACACAAATTTGTACGAAGAAACTAACTATCTTGAAACTATTTTAGAATAGTGGCTTGGAAGGTTAGAGAGATATGATGGTAGCATATGGAAAGTTATTCTTTGGTGGAAGGAAAAATCATGAATATATATCTTCGCTCCTTCAAATTTTGGTTCTTTTGAAAAGGAAAAGGGTTTCTATTTTGTTGTTAATCGTCTGTTATCAAATTTAATCTAGATTTATTATTCTCATCATTTTGTCTCGTAAATTTCTTGTGTAATACTGAGGTTGTTAAAAGGGGTTTAATTATTTATTAAATAAAGAATATTTACATTTATTTATTATGATTATTTCCAAAACCCTAGTACGAGTTTCTCCTCTACTAAGAAGGGTAACAAAATTGTGTTTAAGAGAATGTGTTTAGTTCATGTGTTTCAAACCTTTGTAAGGGTATGTAATAAGTAGAAAGTAAAGATGTATAAATCCTAGTTCAAGTTCTCTTCTACATGTTTGTATACCCTAGTGAGTCTGTTCCTTAGGAGTTCAATGTTTAGTTACTATAACTCAAGTGTGGATAGTTTTCGCATAATCCTATTTTATATTGGTTTATCTTGCATATTATTGGTTTATCATTCATACCATACAACATCAATGAAGTTTCAACCCTGGTTCAGGTATGGTTCTTGAGTTTTGTTATGTTGAACTTAGTTAAATGGGTTTTGTCCATTTCTTAAGGTGGTCATACACTACATTCTTTACTCTATATGAGTGTTCTACAATTTGATTACCATTTGTTAAGAGAAATTGAGAAAAGAAAATTCTCATTAATATAACATCCATATTATTAAAGGCACAATTGTACATTTTTTTTATATTAAAACAATTATGAGGGAAACTCTCTTTCTGTTTAAAAATAGAGAACACTATATATGCATGATGTTGAAGGAATTCAATAAACAGTGTGTGGTTATTTCATAAAGAAATATTAGTTAATCATTATACTTTGTATAGAGTTCTTTGATTTCAGATATGTAATGTGTGACCATTCAGTTCTATATCAGTTTGTTGAGGAAAGTTTATAAAGAAATTGCAGTGCATAGACTCAATATATTATATCATTGATGTAGGAGCATCAATGATTAAGTGTTGACCTCACTTAATCAAGGATTAAGTGTGTGCCTATATAGTAGCTACAAAGTAGAAGATAATAAGAAGCAAGTCTATGAAATTTGTTGCAAGTGAATTAATTAAAATAATCAAACAAATTAAACATTAAGAAAATACTGAAGATTGGGTATGAAAAGACCAAGCCAACATAAACTTTGGCACAAACAAACTATGTTGACCTTTTCATTGCGTAGTTTTGTCCACAATATTCAATTGTAATCTACTCTCACTAACAATTTTCACAATATAATGATGCTTTGTTGCAAAATAAATGTCATATTGATAAAATGGTTAAATTTTGGATATAGATTGAATAGATAGTCTAAATTAATAGATGGAGATCAAAGGTCTAGAATGATTTGGTTCTCTCATCTTATGATATGGTGCCAAGTGGCACTATGAGGGAGAGGAGAGGGATATGGTACTTTGATGTTTGGAAGGAGATCTTGATAGAGGGGTGAGGTTTGTGCTCACATTTCAAATGGGAGACATTGATAAGAATTAAAAAGAAAAATCCTAAATTGTACCACAAAGAAACAAAAATCATTTGACATAGTACTAATACCATGTACATGATTTGATGGAAGAGATTGACCAGAAATAAAAATGATTGAGTGTATTCAAATGATCAACAAAATATTAGGATATGATAAAATTAATGGAAGATAGGGCATTTGAAGAGGAATTAACAAAATAGAATGTATTTATTTTGTAAAAGAAGGGAGATAGAGATAGGATTATATAATTAAATAAATTATTTACCTTAAGAAAATTAGAAGAAAAAAGAAATATGAAATTAATAATTAAATATTCCTATAATTAATATGATAGTACCTACTACCTACCTACTTATTTTTTGTGAGTAGTCATACACATGGTATCTAATGGCACCACTATCGAACCACTTTTGTTTCCAAAGTAATATCATGTCACGTCACATTCATGATGTCAAAGTACTAACAAAAATTCTATGAGATTGGGACTAATTCTAACATACTTTAATGTTTATCAATAATTTTCTTAAAAATTTCAATGGTGGGGAAGCACCGCGTCAATAACAAAATATGTGGGCTTCTCACTTGTCACTCATAAAAAAGTGAAGTTTGAACAAAAAAATCATTGGTCTTCCACGCATTATTCCTCCAAGATTTTCGCGTCGAACGATACTACGCGGTATTACATATCAACCTTCCATTGAAGGGTAGGCAATGGAGGAGTGTATTAAAAACATCAAAGCGGCCAATATGTTTTAGATTTTAAAATGTATTATTATTAGTTTTTTTTGCAATAAGAATTAGAGTATTTGATAATTTATTGTATTATTATTTTTTTTTAATTTTTTTGGAGAATAGTTCATTCTCTTTGGCTGAGAGCCAAGGACTGAGGGGTATCCATTCCACCAAATTCGCCCGGGGCATGATCCCGGCCTCATCCCTTATCAGATGTCTTTACGAGATTTGAACCCTGGTGGGCTCAATGAGAACCATTGAACTTCACCAGTCGACCAATTCACAATTGACTGTATTATTATTTAAGTTCAAAATATTTTTTTTAAAATTATTTCTATTTCTTAATTAAATCTATTATAATTATTTTAGTTTGCAAAATATTTTTAAATGTTAATTCTTATTCTCAAATTTATTTATTGTGATTGAAACAACTAAAATTAATATTACATCATTCAAACTTAAAGACTATTTATTTGTAAGAAGGATTTTCTTATTTTCAATCAAATAAAAAATAAATAGTAGATAATGAAGTCAAAGTTCAAAAAATTAATCAATAGTAAATAATAAAATTCTAGAGACTTACAATATCATGAAACCCCTCTTCAAAGGGGTAGTGTAGTTGGCTAAGGGCATTGGGTTCTTCTCTTATAGTTCTTAAGGTAGATTCTCTCCGCCACAATTAACACTGTTATTTGGATGGTTTGGGCTCATTCGAAATCTCCAAGGGACTAGTCTAGGCTCAATTCGCCCTTCCATAACCCAAATCGACATAAAAACAAAGCCCGAGGAAAGGTGCAGTTGGAATCATTGGGTTGAACTGCAATTGTACTAAGTCCAATAGACATACCCTTGAACTATATAAAAATTAAAAATTATAAAATTAAAATAATAATAATTAAAAAACCATTATATGAAGCAAGGAAGGCGGGGACAACAGGGGCCCAAGGCACTTCCATCTATCCAAGCCAACTTGTAGACAACATGGAAGCAATAATAACTGAAATGAGAGAAGAAAAAAAGAGGATCAATTGTATTATTTTCATCAAACTCATTACATGTCAGGTTGTAAGGCCTTCCCAGTTTCAGCCATATACATTTAGATGTCTACAAAATAATCTTCATACATGCGAGGTCACAGACCTGATATCCAAATATGCCAATCCTTAATCTTCTCTGAAAAACTACCCTAAACTTAAAACAAAAAACCAAACATGTACAAGAGTTCACCAAAGAGGTCTATGCTCAGATCCTAAAGATCCAACATAGGAAACAACAAAGACAGATTTAGGTCCACACACATCCCAATGAGAGATCCCACATTAATTATGCTATGAATATTAAAGGCAGAAGTCGGCCAGAAGACCCAACTTCAAAATAAACAACTCGGGGAAAGGGCAATCGAGCAACAACAAGGACTCGGGGAAAGAGATCACCGAGCAATAGCAAGGACTTGGGGAAAGAGATCACTGAGCAACCAGCATACCCTGAGACCCATCGGTAAAGAAAGACGGAACCTGAGCAACAACAATTCCCAAGCAGTCTCCAAACAAGCTATAGAACAAAAGTAAACATATTTTTGGTTGATCAGGATTGCCAAAGAACCCAAGATGCTCTTGCATCAGACACTTGGGGTTAAAAGAAATGATTCTCCGATTCATGTGTCAGGTCCAACCTGAACCATAAATATCGATATAATTAATATCTATAAGAAAGAAACATTGCTTATACCTTTAAAAAAACTATAAAATTGAAAGTAGAGTAGGAAATAGCTCAATAAGATTATATTACAAAGAATCACTAACAATCTATTACTTTAAAAGAAACTATACACATCAATCTTATAATTTATTTTAGATCATACAAAAGAAGATTGGATAAGAAATACTCATGCTCACACCCACAGCTACAAGAAGTAAACAATTACATGAATACAAAGATACATATATGATATAAGGGCAATGGGTCGTGAATCATGTTAGATAGTCATATACAAATACAATCTTTAATAAAAATAATTATAATAATCATCCAATAAAATAGAAATCCTCTAAAAAAGAAAACAGAAACAAATGACAAGGAAACATGAACAGTGTTGGATGAGCTCAGCAAAAACTGCACTCAACGCAATAATTTACTATAGATCACACCAAAGAGAACCCCAGGTATTAATAAAGTAAAGGAAAGCACAACAGAGGCTCACTCTTGATCTTCCAATGAATCATGGTGGTCCGCAGTGATGAGATAAGCAATGAACTTGGATCGCAGTAAGTGCGAGAACAGTGGCTGCTGCCATGCCTCCAACCACTAGCCATTGCTTTGAACCATAAGTGTTCGAGAATTCATTCCATATTCGTACCACAGTGATCCTCTTTTTTGTATTGTAGTACTCCGACAGCCTTTCCCGTGTTATTTGAATGGGATGGCGGCTTGGTGGTGAATGCGATTGCTTACACGACCTGAAGAGTCGGGTGACTTCAGATTCTTGCAAAAGATTACCAACAATGACACCTTTTTTACTCATCACAGCTGCACCTTCTTCCGTTTGGCATAGTTCATGCATCAACTGAACAAATGTTGTCATTCTTATAAAAGAGAAATATGGGTAACAAATTTCAAGAGCAATTAAATTTCTGATGAATATTTCTGAATCGGACTCCAATTTTATAGGCGGGATATGTAGAATTCTCCCGTCAAATGTAATTTTCTCCAGAATTTTACGAGATGCCTTGATTTTCACTTCCCTATTTTTTAATTGAACCGCCGACGGGACCTTATGTCTCTCAGACTGGTGCCTCTCCAAATCTTCCACATACCTTCCTAGGAAAACCCAAAGTACTTCATTTCGTTTTTCCACGGAAGTTTCTACTGCGGTTGGATTTTCCGCCAGGGGCTGTTCTGCTCCAAGACAACAGTGGTAATAAATGTCCAAAATATGGTTCTTCTTGATGGATTCGCCAGAAGTGACATAATCAAAAGGCCGATAATAGAATTTATTGAACACAGCCTTGAGCAACAGTTGAAGACTAGACTCGGCTCTCTGACTATCACCTCCCAGCTCCCTACCAAGAACTTCTTCCAAGACAGAAAGTGAGATTTGATTCTCCAAATTTTATCAAATCCTTCATTATTTCCGACCTCACAAGAGGGTTGAAATTTGATCCAAATTTGGGGAAAAACCTTTCCAGATCCTCACAATCTTCTACAGATTCATTAAATAGACATCTGAAGAACTCTAGTATGAAGCATCATCTCACCCAGGTACTCTTTAGTGTAACATGTTACTTTATCTCTGTAGCACTTTCCTATGTGACTCTCTGTAAACTTCATCTCCATTTTTTTCAACACCTTTATCATCTCACTGTTCATGAGGTGCTTATCGTGTTCGTTGTGCCGTATCTTACCCTCCTTGAGAAGAATTCTTATAAGTACTCTACTTAATGCTTGCTTCTTTAGTCTCTCAGTTTCGTAGATTTTCTTAGATGGACCGTCGTAAGGGCCGATGATAACAATTCGCGGCACATACTCATCTTTACATTCCTTCAACAGGCCCGGTGATATCCTGAAAATGCAAGGCGATGTCTCATTTTCTCCATGACTCTCGTCAAGCGTGAGAAACTCAACGAGATAACTATACCAGGGATTCGACATACTCAACCAGATAACTAGAGAGGCCGATATCTATTGATGGCTTCTGTAAAAGCAGTACCCACCATTGAACTTATACAGGTTTGTACGTTAAATGAGTTGTCTTCAGGCAGAGTTGATATATTTTAATGATACCATAATGTTAGCATGTGCAACACTATTCACAAAGCCAAATGTGAACATTGCAATACCACCTATTGTCTCATATAATCCACCGTTTTATTTTGCACGGAAACATTTTAATAGTTACACACATTTTTGTTCGTATTATAGCAGTTGGCATGTGATTTCAAATAGCAAATGGTAATAGTAAACAGTTGTTTATATAGCATCGCCATTATTGCTTGGTTTCCTGAATCCTACATCTTTGTCATTAGGTATGTCTGTGTGTATACATGTCCATATGCATAAGGAGGACAATCAAAAAATTCTCAAGAACATATTATCTTTTTTCTAAATACGGTTTATGTTTAAATGTATCAATAATATATTCTATTATATTTGAAAACCTTATATTTGTAACTAGCAATTGTACTCCAACAAGCTGCAAGCTGCAATGATTAGGCTCATAGGGAGATACATGGGCTGGTTATACAGGTATTTTTTAATTTAATAATTAAATTAAAATTAAAATATAATTGTATTTTAAATTTGGATTTAATAAATTTTTCTATATCTAAAATTTGTTATGTAAATATTAAAGAATATAATTAAATTAAAAATCAAAACATAATTGTATTTTAAAATTTAATTTAATTAATAAATTTAAACAATTTTTATCAATAAGTATTTTTACACCTAAAAAGACAAATCCTGTTTTGAATTGAGTGTATTTACTCCACAGAAAAATATTCAATATGAAATCATATCATCCATTAAAAATCCTGCCATTATAATCACATTTTGAAATGGTGTACAGAGAAGTACTTGATGTATATTACAATGGATGGTGTTTTGTAAGACTGAATAAAAAATATACAAGACAATACACAAGGATAAATTGTGTTATCTAAGAATCAAATAATTAATTAACTTGATAGGCTTTCCTTGCGGAGTGAGCGCGCGACCATACACACAATTTATTATCTCACGCCCTAAAACCTGTCTCACGCGCTACACCTTCTCGTATCTGATTTTATGCTACGGAAGTGGGAAATAAGAATGTATTAAACCATGTTCAGCGGGGCCTGTACCTTTCCTCTGCGTCTATCGGTTCCCGTGGAGGTTCTTCATTGTAAGAGGAATTCAAGGCGAGGGAGTTGGAGTTGTTGTTGATGGCAGGAAGATTCTAAAGCCAAAGGAAAACACAGATCTTACACATCGAAACCAAGATGGTTTTTTCCCTGGTGGGGTTCTTTGGTAAATGGCCATATTGTGGTGAGATTTTTGTTCTCTTCGGTGCCCTTGGTTGGCTGTAGGTTATTTATTTGCAACATTTTTGTTGTGCTTTTGTTTATGTTTACTTCTTTAGCAATGTTGACTTTCTGGATGAAGGGATTCTTGTTAGAGCTACTAATTTGAATGGATCCAGGTACACTCTAGCCATAGTTTGGGATTTTGTAGCTAATTCTAGGTGATGGCTCTTTTGTCATCTTTCTAGGTGATGTTGCCTCTATGGATTTAAGCTATTTTGTGGTCTTGGGGTTTTTTCTTATCTTTGGTCGAGTTATAGTTGCTATTTTGGAAGCTGGTGGTTCTATGTGGCCGCATCCCAATTGATGTGGTGTGGTAGCATCTTTAAGGCCTATTTGCAATGTGGAGTTTTGTGCGAGATAATGTGTTGACCTTATTTTGTGGAGCGCTCAGGTTGTAATGGGTTTTTGGCCCTCTTTGCCTCCTTTAACATCAATAATTTTCTTGTAGTTGGAGAAGGCACCTTTCAGCTGGTTATGGGCTGATTTCCCTACTTTTGGTTCTTGGCAAATTTGAGTTTGGCATTTTTGCTCTATTTTCTCTCTATGAACAGTTTGTTTTGTTGTTACCGTTGGCATCTTTAGTTGGATTATGTTTCTCCCTTAGCTTTTGTTGAGGATTTTCTTTTCTTCTTGAAGCCTTTTTATGTGCCTATGGTCCCTATGTGTTCTAGGCCAGTTTCTACCGTTGATTTTTTCTTAAGTTTTTTTTACTATTTTGTTTGTCCTTGCATCTCCTATAGAGGCAAAGATTTCTATGAGTAAAATATTCTTATGAGACCTAAGAGTTAGTCTTCATTTCTTATCATAAGTATAGCTGGTTCAAATGTGGCGACTCTGCCCTCTGTGTTTACCTAGCCCCTATACCTCCTATTGAGGTACAAAATGCTTTTGTAGGTTAGGATGTTATAAGAAGGTCTGAAGCATTAAAGCCAAGGAAAGCGTAGATTCAATGATCTTCAACCTTTCCACCATTAATGACCACAATAATATCATAGGTGAGAAACAAGATGTCACTCCAACACTGGTAGATCTCTTGCACGCAAGAACTCCAAGAGACAAACAAAATGTAGTATCTATGCTCTTCGATTTAGCCATTTGCAAAGATAGTACCCTCAGAGTGGTAGAAATCAGTATTGTTCCATTCCTAGTCAAACTTATGGGTAATGATGAACAAGAACAACATATTTTTGGAACTCATAAAAAATTATGCTTGAATTTACTTAGCTTAAGAAAGGAAATATATTATATATTTCCTAGTATTTATTGTTTCTCTTTGAATGCTCGGACTAAGATCTGATTGAGAGTATTAAGATATTTTTATCTAATTGAAGTTATATTTACTTTTTCCTCATAGAAGACATATTTCTAGTTTGGAGAAGGACCGTTCATATTTACGGTCTACTATTGATGCATTGCAGGAAGGTAGATGGTTTCAGGCCAAACAAGATAGAAAATGAGAAACAAAGACAGACTACATAGGACCTTCTAGGACTGCAACACTCAACAACTCCTATTCACACACACACTTTGGGACTTTATCTTAGTCCTTATTCCTTGGTGGTTGGCTCGAACCACCAACAAGCCAAAATTGTAACTAGGATCAAACTAAGACCCTATGATACTCCTGCACCATATCCCCATCCCCTACTAGTCATGGGACCAAAGTTGGCAAGGGGTACACCACCCACACACCCTTATAACTCTTGTGCTCACATATCAACAATAACCCTTTTATATATAATACATTTAAATTATTGTAAGGTTGAGACACTGTTTTCTCAACATATACATTCGAAAAACTATAGAATTGAAAATAGAGTGGGAAACAACTAGCTAGACTACATAAGAAGGAATCAATAGTGATCTATTACTTTATAAAAAGATACACAACAATCATATAATTTATTATATATCACACCAAAGAAAATTGAATAAGAAATACTCATGTTCACACCAACAATCTTTTTAAAGTACAATTTAGCGAGAAATAAACACACACGAATATAAAGATACATAGATAATATAAGGATGTTTAAGCTATATTAAGTACCCGTATACAAATACAATATGTCACAAATGAAAAAAAAATGACGAAACAAAACTCCTCCCCATAAAGCTTAAGAAACCTGAATACTGTTGTTTGATGGAGGACTCAACAAAAACTGCACTCAATGGTATAATTTATTATAGATCACACCAACGACAGCCACATGTATTACATACTAAAGGAAAAGACAACAGCTGCTCACTCTTGACCTTCTAATGAATCATGGTGTTCCGCAGTGATGATATAAGCAATGGACCTGGATCGCAGTAAGTGCGAGGACAGTGGCGGCTGCCATGCCTTCAAACACTAGCCATGGCTTTGAACCATCTGTTTTCCAGAATTCATTCCATATTCGTACCACAGTGATTCTCTTTTTTGTATTGTAGTACTCCGACAGTTCTTCCCGTGTTATTGGAATGGGATGGCGGCTTGGTGGTGAATGCGATTGCTTACACGACCTGAAGACTCCAGTGACTTCAGATTCTTGCAAAAGATTACCAACAATGACACCTTTTTTTCTCATCACACCTGCTCCTTCCTCCGTTTGGCATAGCTCATGCATCAACTGAACAATTCTTGTCATTCTTTTAAAAGAGAAATATGGGTAACAAATTTCAAGAGCAATTAAATTTCTGCTGAATATTTCTGAATCGGACTCCAATTTTATGGGCGGAATATGTAGAGTTCTTCCGTCAAATGTAATGTTCTCCAGAATTTTACCAGATGCCTTGATTTTCACTCCCCCATTCTTTAATTGAACCGCTGACGGGACCTTATGTCTCTCAGACTGGTGCCTCTCTAAATCTTCGACATACCTTCCTAGGAAAACCCAAAGTTCTTCATTTCGACTTTCCACCCGGGGCTCTTCTGCCATTTGAATTTCTGCCAGGGGCTCTTTTGCGGTTGGAATTTCCACGGGAGTTTCTACTGCTGTTGGATTTTCCACCATAGGCTCTTCTGAAGGTTGAATTTCTAAAGGGGCCACTTCTGCCGTTGAATTTTGCAGGGGTGTCCTGCCGTTAGATTTCCCATCGGGGGCTCTTTTGCCATTCAATTTTCCGCCATGGGCTGTTCAGCTCCATGACAATAGTGGTAATAAATGTCCAAAATATGGTTCTTCTTTATGGATTCGCCAGTAGTGACATAATCAAAAGGCCGATAATAGATTTTATTGAACACAGCCTTGAGCAACAGTTGAAGACTAGACTCGGCTCTCTGACTATCACCTCCCATCTCCCTAGCAAGAACTTCTTCCAAGACAAAGAGTGGGATATGATTCTCCAGTTTTATCAAATCCTTCATTATTTCCGACCTCACAATAGGGTTGAAATTTGATCCAAATTTGGGGAAAAAGCTTCCCAGATCCTCACAATCTTCCACAGATTCGTTAAATAAACATCTGAAGTAATCAAGTATGAAACAATCATCCAGAAGCTTTATCTCACTCAGGTACTCTTCAGTGTAAGATGTTACTTTGTCGTAGAATTTTCCTATGCGACTCTCTTTAAACTTTATCTCCATTTCTTTCAACACCTTCACGTACTGTAAAATTTAATATTTTTCACTCTCCGTTAAGTTGTGGTGCTCATTTTGGGTTCACAATCTTCTCGGTAGGATTGGGCTATCAACCAGCAAACTTTCGTCTTAAAATTTCGGCTTCAGCCCTTTACAAAGCAAAAAAAAAAAAACCTTTACCATTTCACTAGTGATGTTGGAAGTGGATATTATTATGAGAGGGGGTGGGGGGGTGAATCAGAATAATGCACTATTTTTCAAGTTTTATGAATTTGATTACACTTAGAAACTTTTGCAAAAGCTAATCAGCTGAAAGCTTATAAATGAAGAAACATATATATGACTAAATTAAATTACAACTCACAAAAGAAACAACACAATATTTGTGGCGAGTGAAAAAACCCTCGAGAATCAAATTGATTCCGTCGTAGGATTAAAAAACCACTTCAAGTAGTACCTTTATTTGAGCAACAACTCCTTACAACATTTCTGCAGCTTCAACTACATGGAGCATCAACCCCACCTTTTACAAATGTAAAGTCCAAGTTATAGATATGTATAAATGTATGAAACAGACCTCACACATTCATACACATTTACAACTGTATAATATTTCTTTCAATACAAACAATTTCTCATATAGGAATATATGAATATGCACAATACAAAATTTTAATTATTTTGTTGTGCACGCCCATACATTCTTATATAAGAATATGAAATATGTACAATTACTAATTTTTTGAACAAGTTTCAGAATTGATAAGTAGGAGATATTTTTCCACAGCAAGTCAAATTGTGATATTGCTATCAGGATTCAACTGTGTAGTTTTTGAGTCAAACTCATTGACCCATAATTCATGAGTAGTGGTTCACATGAAC